>JARHVA010002345.1:1200000-1800000 GCA_037957365.1 Torreya grandis | reverse complement strand
TCCTTCACTCCATAACTCTTACATATACACACCTCTTGCAAGTCTTGCACTAGTTTAGAAATCATCTCATTTAGTTTCACTATTTGTAGAGACTTCATGATTATCAACACCTTCATCTAACACAACACATGCATTCACCCTTAATGCATCTTACATGGGTCACACTTAAGCAGAACTCTCTTTCAAATAAGCCTAAGTCACCTTTTAGGTTTTGTGATGACCCATTTACCTCTTTGACACTTCTCCAATAAAAATAGGAACACATGAACACTTTATAACATATTAACCCATGCCATATGATCTTTAGGTCCCCCTTAACTTCCAAAAACCATCACAGTACCCTTCTACTTAAGCACAATTTGCTCTAACAACATTCTATATAACAACCATTATGAGTGAACACATAATCAATTTATAAACCTTTGTTCATATTGTATATGATTGGTCAAACATTCATAATGTACATATAACATCCTCATGGATTATACAACATTATCTAATCAATAGTTCATCTTAAAACATTGAATTACCAATAAGCATAACTCAAATTCCCTTATCAGGTTACTTACAAAACATGCATGAACACATGGTCAACTTTAAACCTCAATATATTTGATTTTACACACTTTAAAATATTTAAATCTATATTTATAGATGCACCTTGGAGTCCTTTACAAATTTACTTTTTACACCATGAGCAAATTATGCCTGTATTAAAAGATATGGCCCAAAAACCAGACACTGGTTTTTCTTTTATTAAATTCAAATGGTCACAGTTAAACTTCGGTCACCATGATATCATCTCATGTACTCACTACTTAGATTAAATAGGCACCATAAATCTTCTTTACACTTTAACTCATATTGTGCCACTACCCAAACATTAAACTTTGAACACTTGGCATCATCTCACTTCATCCTAACATCCTAAAATAAACACACTCCATCAATCTCTTGTACATAGCTCAATATTTATCTATGTTTAAACATTGGATACTTTGAATGCATTTTTTTCAATATGATCCATTGATCTTGATTAGTATGAACACTTAATTATCATCATATCTTAGAAGTAGCTTGGTCTTTACCTCTACCTATCGTTAAAAAACTATCACTTTGACCTCTTTGACTCGATATGCACCGTTAGATAAATCTGTATGAATTCCTGTGAACCTTTGGATATTAATTTGGTCTTGATATTTATCTCTCACAAAATAGATTATGGGAATCATTACAATATGCCTAGAAGGCCAACTTTGGACTTTAATAACTTTTATTGTGCTTAGACACATGATCTAAAATTTAAACCATATGATCTCCTCACATAGGATAATCTAACCATATATCAATCTACTCATATAACCCTTATGCATATTAGATATAATTTCATTAATCTTCTCACTCAAATTTTTTTACCACAGAGCCAACTATGTCAAGAACTATCTAGAAGGCCAACATTGCACATGTATATCATTTGATGCACTTCATTGTATGACCTGAAATTTAGCACATATCAACTAGGCATAAAAATTAACAAACCCATATGATCAACTTCTCCTAACACCTTCACATGTGAAAAATATAACACCATCAAAAATTTTACTCAACTTTTCTTACCACATTACAAATTTGGCTAAGTATGGGAAAATACTGTCAAACTGCTTGGGAGCCCAATTTTACACTTCCATATCTTATGTTGCACTTTGTCACATGACCTAAAATTTAGTGTATAGAAACTAGGCACAAATTTTATCACAACCATATGACAAATCCCCATGACTCATCCACATGTGGCAATGGTGATGTTAGTAAACTGCCTACTCAGATTTTCTGCCACTAGACCCAAAATGTCTAGATGATAATAATGATCAACCAGATGAAATCCACTTATGCACACAAGCACTCAAATCATTCTTGACTTATAATTGGACCTATTTCACATGCTCAAATCACAATACTAATCCTTGAACATCTCTAACCATGCCAAAACTAAATATCAACCAAGCCTCCTTCAAACATACTAGGACAAGCACATTGCACACTTTATCATTGTCACTTAGACTATCAAGGTACTTCATCCACTCATATGGAAACCTTCATGACATCATCAAGACATCATTTAAAACTCTCCAACAATCTCCTCCTTTGTCATTTATTTCAACACCCATCATATAGTAATATACAATGCACCTTCCTTCTCTCTCTTCAAGCACTCTCAAAATAGGAAATTTTTCCCCTTTGACACAATGACAAAGTGGGAACCAACTAATTATGAGGACCTAAAAAGACTACCAACAAGAGAATACCATCTTATAAATATAGTAAAAACTCCCCCTTACCTTGAGCCTACCTTTTCTTGCCTTTACAACATCCTTCTTGTTACATGCTAACATTCTTTTTCAACCAAGCACTGCAACCAATGAATAAAGAACCCATAAAATACTAAAATATAATGGAACTCACCAATAAACATATGAAAGGGACTCTCCTAAGATATTTGGCCATTTCACCACTTGATCATCTTTAGATCTCCACACACTATGAAGAATCCCCACATAAGCTTACTAGCCTTCTCTCTTAAGCCACCTTTGGAGCAATGCTCATGAACTTGTTGCTCCCCCTTAACCAAAAAAAACCTTATATTTATTCATAGAGAAATAAATGACACCCAAACTTTGTCTTAGATATTCAAATGTAGTTTTTGACAATGGTTTGGTCATAATATCTACAAGTTGCTCTTTTATAAGCACATACTCCAACTTAACACTTTGATTACTCACTTGTTCTCTCAAGAAATGATATCTAATAAGAATGTGCTTAGTTTTTGAGTGAATAATAGGATTATTTGAGATACTAATTTCACTAGTGTTCTCACAATAGATAGGACAAGGTCCATTTTGTCTTACCTTATAATCTTCTAAAGTTTGTTTCATCCACATGACTTACATGCAACAAGAAGCAACTACTATATACTTAGTTTCTATAGTTGATAGAGACACGGAGTCTTAATTCTTGCTTAGCAAAGACACCAAGCATTCCCCCATAAAGAAAACCCCACCATTGGTGCTCTTATCACCCACATATCCTACCCAATCTGCATCAATATATGATTTCAAAGTGAATTCCTTACTCTTGGGATACCATAAACCATATTCTATGGTGCCTTCGAGATACCTCAAGATCCTTTTGACTATTTTCAAGTGAGATTCTCTTGGATTAGCTTGAAACCTTCTTACAAGACAAACTGCTTGCATGATATCAGGCTTAGAAGTAGTAGAGTACAAAAGACTTCCAATCATGGATCTATACAAAGTTTGATCAACTTTTGGTGAGTCATCTAGTTTACTTAACTTACATCTTATGATCATTGGAGTACCCATTGGTTTACAATCCATCCTATCAAAATTACTTAGCATATCCTTGATGTATTTAGCTTTTGAAATGAATATCCCTACGTCAAGTTGATTAATCTACAATCCTAAGAAGAAAGAAAGTTCTCCCAACATTGACATTTCAAACTCAATTCTCATAGTATCTACAAACTCTCTATTCATATTATTATTATTAGATCCAAAAACTATGTCATCAACATATACAACCACTATCAATTTGATGATTGTGTTCTATCTTAATGTATAAATTACTATCATCTACCCCCTTTTTAAAACATTCACTCAAAAGATACTTATCTAACCTATCATACGAAGTTGTAGGAGCTTGTTTAAGACCATAAAGAGCCTTATTCAGTTTACACACAAAATCTTGATTACTTGACATTAAGTATCCTTCAAGTAACTCCATGTAGACTTCTTCTCCTAGATTGCCATTCAAGAATGCAAATTTCACATCCATTTGATATACCTTAAAACCTTTGAAACTAGCATATGCCAAAAAAAAATTAATTGATTTTATTCTTGCCACAGGAGGAAAAGTCTCATCAAAATCTATTCCTTCAAGCTGAGCATCTCCTTTACACACCAATATAGCCTTGTTCCTTGTGACCTCTCCTTTCTCATTCATCTTGTTTTTAAAAACCCAATTGGTACTTATCACATTTCTATATTCTGGTTTAAAAACTAATTCCCATGTTTCATTCTTTTCTATTTGATCAATTTCTTCATCCATTGCATCATTCCAACTTTCATCTTTGTTAACTTCCATGAATGTTTTGGGTTCAATCATGGATAACAGAGTTGAGTCTTGTTGATTTTGATTGATCAATTTTGGCTTCTTGACTCTACTTGTCTCATCTACCCCTATATTTAAACTTTCAACAATCTTTTGAAGTCTCTTGTTGAAGCACCTATAGGTAGTATTGATAGAAGAGTAACCTAAAAAGATGCCCTTATCAAACCTTGAATCAAAATTTCCAATATTCTCTTCATCTCTTTTGATGAAGCACCTACTCCCAACACTCTAAAATTTTTGACATTAGCTGCTCTATTTTTCCATAACTCATAAGGAGTCTTATCACCAATTACTTTAATTTGACACCTATTTAAGATGTAAAATGAAGTGTTGGCTACCTCTTCCCAATAATCATATGATAGTTTAGAATCTTGAAGCATGGTTCTACTCATTTCTTGAATAGTCATATTCTTCCTTGGAACAACACTATTCTATTGTGGTGTTCTAGCATTAGAATATTGTCTCCTTATTCCTTATTTTTCATAAAAATCATCAAATTCATGAGACCAAAACTCACCTCCTCTGTCTGATCTTACACACTTGATCTTTGACCCTTTATCATTTTCTACAAGTGCTTTGAATGCCATAAATTTTGTAAAAGCTTCTGATTTTTCTTTAAGAAAAAAATCCAAGACATCTAAGTAAAATAATCAATGAGAAGCATGAAGTAGCTATTACCTTGAGTAATTTGGGTTCTCATAGGTCCACATAGATCAGTGTGGATCAACTCTAATGGATTTTTAGTGGAGAACTCCTTAGATTTGTATCTTATTTTAGTTTGCTTCCCATGAAGACATGTCTTGCAAAGAGAATGACTGTTAGGTTGTGGAGCTAAAAGCTTCAACTGTTGCAGACATGGAGGAGGTTGTTGAGTTCTAGGGATACCAACATCAGCAGTGGGACCGACGTCGGTCATCTACAGTGCAGAAGGGAAACTGACATCGGCAGGAGTTGGCCGATGTCGGTCACCTCCAGGCAGACAGGGACCGACATCGATCGCCTGTGGCAGTTCCAGAACTGTTCATTGCATGGACAGTTAGTTCATTGAACTGAGTGTTTGCATGTTAAGGGCTAATTATAGTCTCGAGCTACGTGTCTAATTATTTTAAATTAAGAGTCTAAGTTATTGTTTAAGTCTAGGATCTATTTATAGACCCATTGGCATGTATTGTAATTAGTGCAAATAGAGGAAGGCAAGGAAGATCCTTCTAAGTGTAAGATCATTTGAGTTGCAGGTTGTTGCAAGCTCATGGGAGAATATCTACATGGTAAGTAAGATCACTTTGAGATCTACTTGAAGTACTTTGAGTACTTGTGTACTGGTAGGGTTATTATTGACTGATTGAAGAGGTGAACACCAATTCTGTGTGTGAGTTGTGTGTTGGGACCGTTTTTGGTAGGAGAGTGAACTCTTGAAGAAAATTACTGTGTACACTTGAGGTGTGGGAAGCTTCTGAGAGATGTGGAGAAGAGGTAGCATCTTCTTTATTGTATTTTCTTTTTGGATGAGTATTAATACAAGATTGTGTATTGTCTCTCATATTCTGTGTTATTTGTGAATTCTAGTTACTTGTTCATTCTGGTATAATTTCGTGTTTAGTTGCTAATACAAGGTAATCATATATACTCTTATCGGTGGAGTAGGATCCTAACAGTTGGTATCAGAGCTTTTGGTTGGGTTACTAATAGGTTGCATCAGATCTGGTTAGTGTGTGTTGATTACAGGTTACTCACAGGGGTTTCTTTTTGAGTGGGAGTATAGCAATGGCAGAAGAAAGTAAGCTACGAATGGAGAAGTTTAATGGAAAGAACTATCAATTATGGAGGATGCAGATTGAAGATTATCTGTATCAAAAAGATTTGTACTTACCGTTGGGTGGGGTTGATTGCAAGCCCTGGGATATGAAGGATGAAGAATGGGAGGTTCTTGATCGGAAGACTCTGGGATCTATAAGGTTGAGTCTTGCATCGTCTGTGATTTCCAACTTATCACATGCTAAGACAACAGTAGAGTTGATGGAATCTTTGGCAAATTTATATGAAAAACCCTCGGCTTTGAATAAGGTATTTCTTATGAAGCAATTATTTAATTTGCAAATGTTGGAAGGTGGATCTGTACATAGTCATCTTAGTGATTTCCATGGTTTGGTAAACCAGTTAAATTTAGTCAATATTATTTTTGATGATGAAATTAAGGCTCTCTTAATCTTATGCTCATTACCTGAAAGTTGGGAGAGTTTGGTAATGGCAGTTAGTAATACTGTGTCTGCTTCAAAAATCTTAAAAGTGGATGATGTTGTGAGTGTAATCTTGAATGAAGAAATTCACAGGAAAAGCACAGGTGAATCATTAGGGAATGCTTTGAGTGTGGAAAGCAGGGGAAGGCAAAGAGAGAAGATCGAGCATGGGAGATCAAGGTCCAAGATAGGCAAGAGATCCAAGTCCAGGTATGGCAGAATAACCTGTTGGAAATGTGGAAAGCAAGGGCACTTAAAGAGAGATTGTTGGTTGGGTGAAGATCAGCATGAAGGACATAAAGAAGAATCAGATGTATATTTTGTTGCACAAGATGCTCTGGTATGTTCCTTAGATAAAGTAGAATCTTGGGTTTTAGATTCTGGTGCCTTTTTTCATGCATCCCCAAATAGGGAATTTGTTCATGAATATGTCCAGGGAGACCTTGGAGAAATTTGTTTAGGGGATGGTAAGCCTTGTCAAACGGTTGGCAAAGGGAAAGTGAAGCTGAAATTGCAGACGGGCAACACATGGGTGTTAAAGGAGGTCATGCATATCCCATTTTTGAAGCAGAGTTTGATTTTTGTTGGAAATTTGGGTGATGAGGGTTGCACAGTGACTCTCACAGCGGACTCTTGGAAGGTTACCAAGGGTGCACTTGTTGTAGCAAGAGGTAAGAAAGTAGGTACACTTTATCTATCTACTTGTATTACTGATTCTCTTTCTGGGTTATCTACTTCAGGTGTAGATTCAAAGATGTGGCTTAATAGGCTTGGTCACATGAATAAGAAGTAGATGCATGTTCTTGAGTTAAAGGGTATGCTTTCAGATTTGAAAAGCATGAATCAAGATTTCTGTATGCAGAAGAAGAAGGTAACGTTTCTTGAGAAATTTGATGTTCATGATAAGAATAGGGAAGCCTTGGTTTTCAAGGAGAAGATGATGGATAGAGATCAGTCAAAGGGGCTGAAGAATTCTAAGAAAAACAAGGTTGATTTGGACAAGGGTTTGATCCAAAAGGAGCTCACGGGTATAAGTCATTTCTCACAAGAAAAACATAGATACCGACGTTGGTTAGAAAATCGACATCAGTGTCCAGACAGGGACCGATGTCGACTATGTGCAGATCGATGTCGGTGACTCAGGGACAGATAAACATCGGCATCGGTCAGGGGGAACTGACATCGGTGATGAGGCAGTCGCATGAAACTGAGGTCGATCGAGTGCAAATTGAGATGTGACCGGCATCGGTCACTGAGACAGATTTTGGGCAGACAGCAAGCTATCAAGGAGTCTCAAGCACCCATATGGAGGACTTAAAGGGTAAGTAAGCTAGAAAATTCATCATTTCCCTTATTTACACTACTTGTTGCTCACTGACGATCAAGAACCAAGAAGTTATTAAAGAAGCAGAGCAGGTAGATCCAGGAAACAGTGGGAACTTGGCATGGATGAGGAATGTGATTCCTTGGAGAAGAACCAAATGGGAGTTTTTGGTGGAGTTTCCAGCTGGAAGAAAGCACTGAGAGACAAATGGATGTTCAGGATAAAGAAGAGCGGAAATGGACATGTGAAACGGAAGGCCAGGGTATATGGTCTTGAATAAGCTGCAGGACAATGGAGGTTTGACCATTGTGTTTCTCTTTGCCAGGTTGGATAATATTAGCTACATTATCCTATTACTGTATTGTGTGCTTGTTGCAGGGTTACACTTACAGGGAGTTACTGAACTAAAGGTAAAGCTAGTTCAGAAGTATGTCATGAGGAATCTGGGAGCAGCAAGATTCTTTGGCATGAGTGTGTTCTAGGGACATGAAAGGTCACAGGGTGACTTTGTTTTAGGATGATTGTGTGAGACCGGTTAGCACGCCGATGGTTGGATAGTTTTATGAACAGTGTCTTGATTCACATAATGAGGTTGAGTACATGTGTACTAAACTTGAGTTTTCCCAAGTAGTGGGAGTTGTCAAAAAGTTTGGAGCCAATCCGATAAAGAAGCACTGGAAGGCAATTTAGTGGAGTCTCAAGTATCTGAGAGGGACCAACAATAGGTCGACATGCTATGTAGGGTCAAGTTCTCTTCTACATGGTTTGTAGATGTGGATGTGGCAGGTGATTTGGATGACAGGAGATGCACCACAGGATTTGTGGTGGTTGGTCTTCAAGAGTGATCTTGAAGAGGGATACAAAGCTAAGGGAACAAACTAGATGATGTATAGGTATAGGTACAATTGTAGTTGTTTATCTCCAAGTGGGAGATTGTTAGGTTGTGGAGCTAAAAGCTTCAACTATTGCAGACATGGAGGAGGTTGTTGAGTTCCAGGGATATCAGCATCGGTAGTGGGACCGACGTCGGTCATCTACAGTGCAGAAGGGCAACTGACATCGACAGGAATCAGTCAACATCGATCACCTCCAGGCAGACAGGGATCGACGTCGGTCGCCTGTGGTAGTTCCAAAACTGTTCGTTACACGGATAGTTAGTTCGTTGAACCGAGTGTTTGCATGTTAAGGGCTAATTATAGTTTCGAGCTGTGTGTCTAATTATTGTAAATTAAGAGTCTAAGTTATTGTTTAAGTCTGGTTTCTATTTATAGACCCATTGGTGTGTATTGTAATTAGTGAAAATAGAGGAAGGCAAGGAAGATCCTTCTAAGTGTAAGATCATTTGAGTTGTAGGTTGTTGCAAGCTCATGGGAGAAGATCTACATGGTAAGTAAGATCACTTTGAGATCTACTTGAAGTACTTTGAGTACTTGTGTACTGGCAGGGTTATTACTGACTGGTTGAAGAGGTGAACACCAATTATGTGTGTGAGTTGTGTGTTGGGACCATTTTTGGTAGGAGAGTGAACTCTTGAAGAAAATTACTGTGTACACTTGAGGTGTGGGAAGCTTCTGAGAGGTGTGGAGAAGAGGTGGCATCTTCTTTATTGTTTATTCTTTCTGGATGAGTATTAATACAAGATTGTGTATTGTCTCTCATATTCTGTGCTATTTGTGAATTCTAGTTACTTGTTCATTCTGGTATAATTCCGTGTTTAGTTGCTAATACAAGGTAATCATGTATACTCTTATTGGTGGAGTAGGATCCTAACAATGAGGAATCTTAGAAATCTTGGGCATATGCCTTACCAACCCTTTTAACTAATCTTTACCATGTTATCAAAATTTATATGCCCAAACCTTTTATGCCAAAGCCAGCTTTCTTCCAATTGACTCATGAAGCACTCCTCCTTCTTGGATTCATGGAATACATACATATTTTTATCTATTTTATAAACATTTGTAACTAATTTGCCAGTCTTTCTTACTTCACAAATATCATCATGAAAAATTACATCTTTTTGATTACACATTTGGCTCACACTTAAAATATTATGTTTAAACCTTCTACATATAAGACATTCTCAGTCCTAGAATGATCATTATCCAAACTCATAGTACATTTTCCAACTATGTTAGTAGATTTATTGTCACCAAATCTCACTAAACCAGGGTTGATCTTCTTGAGAGAGATAAACTTGCTCTTGTCTCCTATCATATGATTTGATCATCCACTATCTATGAACCATATCTTATTCCCATCTTCTTGAGTATGCAAGGCTACTTGAACAAACATTGACTCTTCCTTTGGTGGACCACTTAAATTATGTTTCTTTTTTTCTTCAATCTTAGACTTAGTCTTCTTTAACCATTTGATGGTGTCAATGACTTGTATATCCTTTTTCCAAAAAGATCTTTTGTAATTTTTGTATATATGACCTTTTTGGTTACAATTTTAGCATATAATATTCCTTTTGATCTCTAGAGAGAAGGCACAACCCCTATATATGTGACCAAATTGATTGTTGGAGAAGCAGTACCCATTAAAGACATCATTCAAATTTGACCTTCTTTTCTCTTGATCATTCCTTGTCCATAAATTTTCATTCTTGAACCTTTTGGTGGAGCTAAAATCCCTTTTGTCTTTGGATAAGAGCACATTTGAGTAATTCATGACTTTATTTTCAAATTTTTCATCCCTTTGGTTGAGACCTTTAACCATCATGACCTATAAATTCTTGATTATTGCTTCTATATCTTTTACTTGCATCTTCACATCATCCATGCTTGAATTTACATTTGATAAAGCACATACTAGTTTGTCTTGAAGACAAGCCATAGCCTCTTTGTCAACCATTATACATTTGATCACCTTCAAGTGGTTAAACTTGAAAGAAGGACCTACTCTATTACTTATTATTTGAGGTACAATCATTGAGAGGGGGGTAAATTAGTGAGCCTAGATAATCTAACTTCAATTTCAATCCTTTCAAACTCCTAATCAATTAACAAAAGCATTCATTAAGCATACACATCATTCATAATAATGAACAAGAGAGACAATGTAAGATCAAGCACATAACACATGACATATGTGGGAAACCCTCTTGGGGGAGAAAACCCACTGGAACCTACAATTGAACTACTATACTATAATAATAAGAACTAATTTAGACCAAATGGAACTGATCAAGGAACTACCATCCCTTATTTTAGTGAGACTTCAATCCCATAAAGAGCTACTACACCTGTCTAGCTGAGTTATCACAACAACTATACCTTTAGCAAGTTTCACCTTGTAAGGAGGCTATAACCCCTAGATGTTGAGCTACCACAATAACACCAAAGAACACCACATCTCCTAAACATTGATTGCCTACCAATTTTATGGAGATATAAATTATATCATCTCTCTTTAACTCTGCACACTCAAAACATCCAAAACATCCTTTTGGATCAACCTATACCTCTTCTGTCATCTTCAACCTATAGGATCATTATACTGACATCAAAAACATGACCCATGGGTCATACACAAAGTCCTTAATCTTCTCTAATCATCAACTCATCTACTGGGCACTCTCCCTCTCTTTCACTCCATAATTCTTACATACACACACCTCTTATAAGTATTACACTAGTCTAGAATCTATCTCATTTGGTTTCACTATTTATAGAGCCTTCATGATTATCAACATCTTAGTCAACCACAACACATGAATTCACCCTTAAGGCATATTACATGGGTCACAATTAAGCATAACTCTCTTTCAAATAATCCTAAGTCACTTTTTAGGTCCTATGATGACCCATTTACATCTTTGACACTTATTCAAGCAAACTAGGAACACATTAACACTTTCCAACATATAGACTCATGCCACATGATATATAGGTCCCCCTTAAGTGCCAAAAACCATCATAGTACCCTTTTGCTTAAGCATAATTTTCTCAAACAATATTCTATATAACAACCATTATGAATGAACAAACAATTAGTTTCTAAACCTTTGTTCATATTGGATATGATTGGTCAAACCTTAATAGTGCACACAAAACATCCTCATGGATTCTACAACATTATCCAATCAATACTTCATCTTAAAACATCAAATTACTAATAAACACAACTCAAGTACCCTTCTCAGGTTACTTGCATAACGTGCATGAACACATGGTCAAATTTGAACCTCAATATCTTTTATTGTACACACTTTCATATCTTCAAATCTATATTTCTAAATGTGCCTTGGAGTCATCTATAAATTTGTTTTTTTTACACCATGCAAAAATTTTGCATGTATCAAAAGATATGGCCCAAAAATAGACACTGGTCTTTCCTTTATTAAATTCAAATGATCATAGGTAACTTTGGTCACCATGCTATCATCTCGTGTCCTCACTTATTATATTAAATATGCATTGTCAATCTTATTTGAAATTTAACTCATAGTGTACCACTGCCCAAATTTTAAACTTCAAACACTTGACATCATTTCACTTCTTCCTGACATATTGGAATAAACACTCTTCATCAATCACCTATACGTAGCTCAATATTTATCTATGTTTAAACATTGGAAACTTTGAACTCATTTCTCTCAATTCACTCCATTGATCTTGATTAGTATGAACACTCACTCGCCATCAAATCTTAGAATTAGCTTGGTCTTTACCTCTGCCTATCATTAATTAACTATCACTTTGACCTCTTTGACTCAATACGTTCCATTAGATCAATATTTAAAATCATCCATGAACTATTAGATCTTAATTTGATTTTAATATTTATCTCTTACAAAATTAACAAAGTATGGGAACCATAGTAATCTACCTGGAAGGCCAACTTTGAACCTAAATAACTTTTGTTGCGCTTAGACGTATGATCTAAAATTTGGACCATATGATCTTCTCACATAAGAGAATCCAACCATATATCAATCTACTCCTAGAACCCTCATATATGTGAGATATAATTCCATTAATCTTCTCACTCAAATTTTTTTGCCACAGATCCAACTATGTCAAGAACTATCTAGAAGGCCAAATTTGCACATGCATATCTTTTGATGTGCTTTATTACATGACTTAAACTTCAGTGCATATCAACTAGGCACAAAATTGAACAAACCCATATGATCAACTTCTCCTAACACCTTCCCACATGCAAAATATAACACCATTAAATGCCTACTTAGCTTTTCTTTCCACATTGCAAATTTAGGTATGGGAAAACACTGTCAAACTATCTAGGAGCCTAACTTTGCACTTGCATATCTTATGTTGTACTTCATCACATGACCTAAAATTTAGTACATAGAAACTAGGCACAAATGTGATCATAACTATATGACCAACTCACCCTGATTCATCCATATATGGCAATGGTGATGTCAATAAACTGCCTACTCGGATTTTTTGCCACTAGACCCAAAATGTCTAGATGAAAATAATGATCAACCAGATGAAATCCACTCATGCACACAAATACTCAAATCATTTTTGAATTTTTATAGGATCCCTTGCACATGCTCAAATCACCATACTCATCCCTAAACATTTCTAACCATGCCAAAACTTAAGATCAACCAAGCCTCCTTAAGGCATACTAAGACAAGCACACTGCACACTTTATCATTATCACTTAGACTATTAAGGCACTTCATTCACTCATCTGGACACCTCCATGACATCATCATAACATCATTGAAAATTCTATAATAGGAATATGTGTTGGTTTTATCCTTGGGAATATTTACCTAGTTGGAATTACAAATCCTAGACTTGAATGCAAAATTTGGGGAAAAACCCTATGTTTTTAGTGCACAGAGTTAACTTGTAAACCATAACTTTTACAATAAAATATACCAATAAACCAACTTCTATGACACCATCCAAAACCCTAATGAATCCTAAATAATGAAAACCCTAGAAAATGTAATAAAAGTTATCAATGGTGTTTATAAGAAATGAAGATAACCTAAGTAAGATCAAATATGAGAAATGATAGCTTTAAAAATGCAAGAAATTTGAAGGAATACCATGCAAGGTGTTAATTTCATTGTGGTGTGAGGTTTGAATCATGGCTCGAGGTCATGACTTGTAGGGTCGAAGATGAGTTCGTAATTCGAGGCAAGAGTTCTAAAATGTAATTAGCAAGTTAAACAATGACTTAACAAAATTTCCAATTTCATTATATATACCCCTATAATTAGTGATTTAATAGTGATGGTTGGCATAAATCCAAAATCTTTAAGCCATTTTGAAATTTTACAAATTACAAATTGCACTTGGAGTTTTAGATTCTGTAGGAAGGTTATTAATAGGGAATAAAACTTGGATTGTAATATGTAATTTTACAAATTATAAATTGCTCTTCAAGTTATAGATTTTGATTGGAGTGTTACGTGAGAAGTAAAACTCTGCTTGTAATTTGAAATTTTGAAAATTGCAAATTGCAGTCTAAGTTCTAGTTTTTATGGGGTACTTGGCTTGTGGGAAGCAAAACTCCGCTTACAATTTGTAATTTTACAAATTATAAATTGTGAGTGGGTTTCTAATTTTTATCAACTATTGTATTATAAGAAGCAAAGGTCTGGATGCAATTTGAAATTTTATGATTTGTAATTAGATATTTGGTTTCCATTGGCTTAATGTATGTGGGATCTAGGGTTTAGGATGTAATTTTTAATTTTACAAACTACAAATTGTAGTTCAATCTCTAGATTCTATAGGCTTAAGGAAATGGGTATTTTGGATCAATTCAAGGCATTTTTCTAAAAAATTAAGGGGTCTCCCTTATAATACTTGACATTTTGATATTTTTGGGACAAAAATATCAATAGGATCAAAGATAGTGACCAAATTATTAGTTATACAACATACTATTACATAGGTAAATGTGATTTTGGGATAACCTTGGTTACACAAAATTAATAAAATAGTGAATAAGGATAATACCAATTTTTCTTTTAATTTTGAAGGTGGTTTTTTAATATTCTGAAGCAATAGAACAAATAAGAAAGACATGATGATCCATGATAATATTAGATCTTGAATTACACAAACATGGATACCAAAGCAATAAAATTATGATCAAAGTTATGAACATGAAATTCATACTTCAAAGATATCAAAAGAGAAATGTCAAATACAAATGTCATTAGTAACTAACACAGGTGAAATTATCTCTAATAATACATAGCAACAGATATAAAATTATGAAGCATATATAAGTAATAATCTGTATGGTGCATCATTTATATTCCCATCAAGATGGTCAACTCATTATATAGTTTACAATTAACTAAATTACACACGTGTCATAAATTAAATTAACATATTTTTACTTGAGATTTCATAATCAAATATATCAACATTTTCAATCCTCCTCATATCATCACATTAACTAAACAATCAAACACAAACCTTTTCAAAGACATCTACAATATATATTTCCACATAAATCTAATGTAAAAATAAATATATCAAATTCTCTCTCTCTCTCTCTCTCTCTCTCTCTCTCTCTCTCTCTCTCTCTCTCTCTCTCTCTCTCTCTCTCTCTCTCTCTCTCTCTCTCTCTCTCTCTCTCTCTCTCTCTCTCTCTCTCTCTCTCTCTCTCACACACACACACACACACACACACACACACATTATATGTGTGTGTGTGTGTGTGTGTGTGTGTGTGTGTGTGTATAATGAGAGAGATATAAGTAATAATCTATATGGTGCATCATTTCTATTCCCATCAAGATGTTCAACTCGTTATATAGTTTACAATTAACTCAATTACACACATGTGTCATAAATTAAATTAACATATTTTTACTTGAGATTTCATAATCAAATATATCAACATTTTCAATCCTCATATCATCACATTAACTAAAAAATCAAACACAAACATTTTCAAAGACATCTACAATATATATTTCCACATAAATCTAATGTAAAAAAATATATATCAAAGTCTCTCTCTCATTATATATATATATATATATATATATATATATATATATATCAAAAATAAAAGTGTCGGTGTCTATTTCTAAATAGGTGAAAGATACATCTAATATAATCTACTAAGGATGTGGCAACATGAAAAGAGCCAAGTAAGCTCATGGGGGAAGACATGCCAAAAAAATAAGCACACACAAACAAAAAGGGTGTGATATACCCATGGAAAAAAACAACCTCAACCTGGAAAAGAAATAAAAAGATACAATAAATGTATATAAACAAACCAACTCCAGTAAAGAAGTACAAATTGACCATTTAGTTGAGGGATAGCTCCCTCATGGTGTTAGATCCATATTCATCCATTACCTGCATGATCACCTTACCTTATTAAATATTTTAAGGTTTTGTATGTGTGGAGGACTGCAAATCATATTTGTATCTCTCTCCAATTGAAACTATGTATCAACAAAATTGTCCCAAAATTACCAGTTGTCAAACTAGTTGTGTTGTAAGTAAAATTATTGACCACAAACTATATTGAATAGATTCAAAACCAAAACCATATGCTTGTTGGTCTTCCTTTGTGAATAACTATAGAAAAAAATAAGAGATAATAATATGCACCAAGAATTTCTAATAAGAACTAGAATTAATTCATAATTTAGGAAATTGCATTACATTGCATTTTTATTTGGATTAAGTTATAGGATAATTACATAAATATAGGAAGAATAAGTAAAGTGTGGGCCAAGCCATACTGGATTGATTACCTCATAAATCAAAGTGGAGTGATCACCAACTCATATCCCACCTAAAAAAGTGAAGTGGGTGACAACTCATGTCCCACCTAAACAAGTGAAGTGGGTGGAAACTAATGTCTCACCTCAAAATACATAATGAATTCACCCAAGTTGGGGAATTAATTTGTCTCATATATGAAGCATTTATTGGACTAAATAAATGTCCAACAAGAATACAAAAAAGGCATTCAACTAAATAATCAAATAAATCCAACTAAAGGACAAACAAGATCCAACTAGAGGACAAACAAGAGATCCACAACTAGAGGAGAAACAAGATAAAATATGTGCCTTAGTTGGATATAATTAATAATAAAATTCTCATATTGCATCATATTCAACATTACCCCCTTTGATATCAAGAGGGAAAATATATATATTCTCCTTAAGTCTTCCATGAATCTCCTTCAATAATCCCTTGGTGAAAATATCAATAGGCTTCAAATCTTGAAGATTATACTTCTTTAGCATATCCAGGGCATACTTAGATTGAAAAATGAATACTTCATATTTATTTTGATGGTATTATATGCCAATAAATTACTTCATAATTCCAATATCAATCATCTCAAGTTTTTATTTCATAGCTTCCTTGAAGTTATTCAACATCTCCATAAATCTACCTGTAAAGATCAAGTCATCTACATAGAGATAGACATATAAAACATTAGAAATAGTTGTTTGTTTGTAAAGAGTTGGTTTATTTTGAATTATTACAAAGCCTTGATCTAATAACCAACTATAAATTTTGAGTACCAATCTTTTATATCTTTCTTAATCCCATAAATATCCTTCTTCAACTTATATACATAGAATTCTTTACACTTTACCTCAAAACCTGGTGGTTGTACCACATATATTTATTCTGTAATAACTCCATTTATGAATACATTTTTTAAATCCATATTCAATGGAGGTTGAATTAATGTCCATGTACCATTCCTCTCAAATAAATCCATCTCTAATTTCACAACATCAACCAATTCCTTATTTTGACTAGTTTCTACATCACTTTTAAGTTCACTAGTCACAAATGGTATTTCAAAAATAGTATTTTCATCATAAATATCATAAAAAACATTACCTTCCTAATGTTAAAGCCTTTTAATCCACCTCTTATAATTTTGATCCAAAATTTTATTGGTTGGATTAGGATTCAACAAACACTTATTTTTTCTTGGTGTTAATGTAAATGGATGACTAGTCTCTTGCAAAGAGCTAGTATTTTTTCTTGTTGAACTAAAAACCTGTGTAGAACTTTGTAATCCCTATAAATAAAATTATAGATAATTCCAAACTTCATGTATGAATTCTATATCTATATTATCATATTCAAAATACACCTTATTTTCAAAAAAAATACAATCCCTATAAATAATTATTGATTTACTAGTAGAATTATAATGTAGATGGATGACTAGTCTCTTGCAAAGAGCTAGTATTTTTTCTTGTTGAACTAAAAACCTGTGTATAAATTTATAATCCCTATAAATAAAATTATAGATGATTCCCAACTTCATGTATTAATTCTTTAGCTACATGATCATATTCAAGATACACCTTATTTTCAAAAAAAATATAATCCCTAGAAATAATTACGGATTTACTAGCAGGATTATAAAACTTGTATGCCTTACTTTCATTACTATATAATATGATATTGTGACCAATTATATCACCCTTAAATTTTATTGTGGTGATTTTAATGTAACCATTTCCTTTAACATGGATGTAATTTTCATCTAATTTCACTTGGATTTTGAAGGAGTCATGTAACTTGGTGAAATCATCTTCGTGACTTGTCACTTGATTTGAGCAACCTGAATCATGAGACAAAAAATTATTTTATTCCTCTATTCTCACAAAACACATGAAATAATAATATGATCCCTCTTAAAACTCATTTTTTTCATCTTAAAAATCCTTCTCTTCCCTTTCTCTATTGGTTTGATTCTTAATTGATAGTATCCAACAATCTTTAAATATATGCCCTGATTTTTTGTAGTAATGACAAGTAAAGTATTTCTTACTCTTAATTGTGAAGTTAGTTTTATAATTTTATGTTAAATTCTAATTTTTTAAACTTTATTTAATCTAAATTTCATTTTTCCCTTTAGTCTTTGAAACCCTTACCTTAGTTTCAAGTTCTTATTCTAGACCATGTTCTAGATCTTCTGCATATAGTCTCATCTTGTCTTCATGAGATAAAAGAGAACCCACTAACTCATAAACAATTATAATGTTCATGTATTTACACTTTTAAAGATTTATCACATTATTTTATCATTTATGAGATAAAAATCTTAAGATTTTCCTTACAATAACACTATCTTGTATAGTGTCTCCATAAACCCTTATTCTATGAACTAAATCATTTACCCTTATGCAATAATCTCCTAATTCAAAATTTGACATTATCAAACTATAAAAATTCATTTTAAGGGTTTGGATTTTTTATTCTCTTACCTTAATAGAGACTTGATATGAAGTCTCTTAGGCATTCCATGCATCATGAGCATTCTTGCATCCTAAAATTCTTGGATAAATGCTTGGGTCTATGACACTCTAAATATAAAAGAAAGCTTGTGCATCTCCCTTTTATTCATATTTTTTTGTTATTTTATGATCTTGTGTCAATATATTCTAATATTTAGGTGGTGTGTACCCATGGATAAAATTCTCTCAAACTCCTTTCCACACAAGAATTCTCTTCAATTGATCTCTCCAATACTCAAAGTTGTCACCTTTGAAAACATGAATATTCATGGAAGTAGAACTCATTGAAGCCATTGTTTCTTATGATAATGAATTTAAAACACATTATTAAACCTTTTTTGAACATGGATTTGACACCAAATTAATGTTTTGAATGTGTGGAGGATTGAAAATCATATTTATATCTCTCTTAAATTGAATCTATGTATCAACAAAATTGTCCCAAAATTATTAGTTATTTTGTAAGTAAAGTTGTTGACCACAAACTATATTTAAAACATTTAAAACCAAAACCATGTGATTATTGGTATTCATTTTTTAATACCTATAACAAAAAATAAGAGATAAAAATTTGCACCACAAGTTTTTAAGAAGAACTAGAATTGATTCATAATTCAAAAAATTACATTGCATTGCATTGTGTTGTATTACATTTTCATTTGCATTAAGTTAGAGGAGAACTACATAAAAATAGGAAGAATAAGTGGAGTGTGGGACAATACATATTGGAGTGATGACCTTGTCCACTAAAATTAGAGTGAGCACCAACTCATATCCCACCAAAAAAATTGAAGTGGGTGACAACTCATGTCCCACCTAAACAAGTGAAGTGGGTGACAACTCATGTCCCACCTAAATAAGTGAAGTGGGTGATAACTAATGTCCATCCTAAAAATACATAATGAATTCACCCAAGTTGGGGAATTAATTTTTCATGTATATGAATAATTTATTGGCCCAAATAAATTTCCAATAAGAAGACAAAAAAGGCATCAAACTAAATAACAGAAGAAATCCAACTAGAAGCCAAACAAGAGATCCAACTAGGGGACAAACAAGATAAAATATATGCCTTAGCTAGATACAATTAATAATAAAATGCCCATATTTACATCATACTCAACAATATTGCATGATTCTTTGGCCAGCCCATCCATTTTGGAGTTTTACTCCCTATATATTTAAATGAAGGAAAGGGGATGGAAATGTGTAGCAAGTTACGCAACTCGATTGATGAGGTGTGTGAGAGCGATGTTTTGGTAATGATCCAATCTATTTATCTAGTCACAAGCCATATTGGGGTCTGAGTACATTGTCAAAGAAGTGATCCTATAATCAAAGGAAATGTTAAGTGTTGTGATCACTCATTTTATCTTCATAAAGTAGTTGGTGTGATAACTTATACCTTTCCAGAAAGTGATAGAGTTATTCCTGAAGTAAATGATACCCCCTGTTCCACTATGTCCTAGGTTCTCATGAGTTGTACCATCACAGTAGTAATAAGGCATAATAGGATTAATATATATTAGATGGATTGTATGTTGAACCTTTGGAGAGTGAAATGTCAATGGAATCAAGGAATATATGAATTATTAAACTGTAGATAGAATGGATAGTTTTTCATTGAGGAAAATTTCTAAATTCCTAGTTATCCATATGCTCTAAAATTTTTGTAAAGGAACATTAAACATAGCTTCTATAATGCCTCTATGTTCATTCCATCTATGTTAAACATCGTTTAAAGATTCACCTTCCCAAATAGGACAAACCTAATTGGATATGGTAGTATCCCACATTGTCATGGAGAAATTACAGTGGACAAATAGGTGGTTAATAGTTTTAGTACTTTCATGACATAGAAATAAAATGATTAGGTTGTTCTAACCCCTATGCATAAGATTATCCTTGGTTAGAATCATGTTGTATAATGCAAGCCAAAAATGTTTTGTTTAGGGGAAGCTTGAATCTTATAGAGGCCTTTCCACCACCAAGGGGTGCCAACATCCTCATGTTACAGTCTAAGTACTTTGTAGCCCAAGTTAGCTTGATAAAAACCACCTTTAGCACATTATATGCCCAACATAATTTTTCCACCATCTATAATAAAAATGGAATTAGTGATCAAGTAGGTTTGATATTTATCCTAAATAAAAGCTTCTTATTCAATGAATCCAAATCCTTAGTGGTTTTCCAACTTGACTACCACATGTTTATCAGAGTATGTTCATATGCATCAGATAGAGTTATTAATGTTTTTATGTTGTAAATAGGTTTTCGTTGCATCCATAAATCCATACTCCATAAAAATACCATATATTTCATCCCTACCAATGTGGATCTCAAACCCATCCTTGGGTCCCATGAAAGTGAAATCCCAATGGTGTCAAAACTTTAGACAATAGCTTTCTAGAAAAGAAATATGCCAAAGTGACACTTTGGGTGCAATCAGATCCAATCCATGATGGAGAGCGATTGAATGTATTTTGGGTGTAATATTTTATGTCAAAGCCCTAGTTTGGTTATAATATTCTAGGCCCCTTTTGATTCTAATGCTTTGGATAAGATGATTGAATCCTTTATACCCCATCGACCTTCAGACTTTGGTTGAGAAATAATGCTCCATTTTAAAAGTGGCATACTCTTATTCTCCTTTTTTCCTGACCACATAAAATATAGGCAAAGTTTTCTAATTTTGTTAAGTATCATCCTAGGGAGGAATTTAAGTCATAGTAGATCATAATGGCCTTGGGAACACATTTTTTCAAAATCAATTTACCTACCATAGATGTCTAATGATTACACAAAAGAGATATGCACCTTTTTAGCTTATCAAAAACCCAATCCAGTCATTGGAATGGTAGTAATTTGTCTTCAGGAAGAAACCCATGTATTTGATGTAAGCATTACTGGGAGGTGTGGAGAAAGGCAAAAATTTATGGATAAGGTTTCTAATAGCAAGGCAGATATGGAAGAAATAATGGTGGTTTTTTTAAAAATTATAGCCATCCCCATAGTAGATGTGAAGATTTTAAGTATTCTATCCAAATATTTATCTTCTTTTATTGAACCATTCCCAAAGATGATAATGCCATCAATGAAGTGAATATGAGATAGGTGTTAGCCAATGAAATATTAACTCCCAAGATATTATTAGCTGAGCACTCATGGGAAATGCGGCTTCTAAGGGATTCTAAGATGAAAAGGAAAATTAGAGGGGAAAATGGGTAGCCTCATCGAAGCCCATGGGAGGGATAGAAAAAAATGGAGGTAGATCCATTAGCCTGAATAACATAAGAGATAGATTGGTATTAGTCTTCAACTAAATTAATGAATAATGCTAAAAATCCCACTTGTGTGAGAATGAGCCATAGATAAATCCAATTGATGCAATCAAAGGTTTTAGAGAGGTCAATTTTGAGAAGGAAGGTTGGTCAAGCTTTAGTTTTGATGGTATACATAGCCTCTTGTGAAATGCTAATGGCATCATGGATGATTCGGTTATCTAGAAAATTAAACTATTATAGGGAGATATGCTCAGATAGAATGGGTTTGAGGTGAGAAATAATAATCTTGGATATGATCTTATAGATGCAATTACATAAGGAGATGGGTCGTTAGTGCTCAAAGCTGGATAAATTATCACCCTTTGGGATATTTTCAATGAAAGTGGAGGAGAAGGGTGCATGTATCTTACCTGAGAGGCATGATTCCTCAATCACAATAAGAAGGTCATTTGAAATTTAATCCTAGAATCCAATGTAGAATTCAACCATCCACCCATTTGATCTAGGTGCCTTCCCATGTTGTAAAGTTAGTAGGGTTTTGTGTAGCTCATCAAAAGTAATAGGTCAGAGGAGGGGTTAATTTTGTTGTTCACTCACCCAAATGTAAAAAAAAGAGGCCAACACCAATATGTCCTTGATATTTTCTCATGCTGATTTCGTATAAATTTGTTTATAGTGGGAGACATCTACCTTAGTGAAAGATGCAAAATCAGAGCATTCCACTCCATTGTCATTTTTAATGTTCCATATGGTGTTTTTTGTCCACCACACAATGACATGATGGTGGAATAATTTTGTGTTATCATTCCCTTTAGTGAGCCAATTTACTTTGCTTTTCATATGCCATTTTGATTTTTTCCATGCAACAATCTAGCCTTATCCTTTTCCGAATGGTTTAGTTATTTTTTAGTTTCTACCTTGAAATCATATTCATGGAAGGTGTTGAGACAAACCCTTATTTTTTATTCAAGCACATGGAGTTTGCTATCAATCTCAATTTTTTTCCCTCAAATATCCACTATAGCTTAGCCTTAATGAGATTATTTTATAATCATACCATTGCATGTTCATCCTTGCATATGATTATATAATCCATGTCCCCTTGATCAAATCATTGAAGTCCTCATATGTCAGCCAATGTGGGTTGAATTTGAATGGTGAAGGTGACTATTAGGCTTCCATAACCATTTCTAATTGAATGGGGTTGTGATCAGAAGTAAAAAATTTATATTAGTGGCTTTGTATGTAATTATCTATAGTATGAGTGCTTCATTGATCAGGAAATGATTAAGTCTTTTAGAAATGCCTTATGACCTAGTATGATGGTTGGACCATGTGGGTTCCATGTGCATTCAATTTATATCCACCAAGTTGTGTTATTCAAAGTAGTTTAGAAAACCATCTTCCAAAGGATTTGATCTAGTTTGGTTGCCCCATACTTTAGAATGGTGTTTAGTGAAGTTTAGGTGCCCCCTAGAATGAGATGTGGCATAAGAAGAATGTCAGTGTTCTCTAGATCCATCCAAAATAACTTCTTATTGGGTGAGGGTGCATACATATTTAGAATATATGATGTTGTGTTTAGTTTTCCTAAGTAAAATGTCCCAAGAATATAATTTAGATCTATTAATGAGGTTCTCAAATCCATAGTGGTGATCCAACCCATTGCCAAACTACCATAATTTTAAATCAAGCTACTGGTTAGGAAGGACCATTTAAGTAGGTATTTTTCTAGGTACCTCTTTTCATCTGCATTTGAACACATAGTTTCTTGTAATATCAAAAAACATAGCTTATACCTATAGAAAAGCCTCTTAAGGGATCATTGCTTTGAGGCCATCCCTATACCCCTTAAATTGTGAGAAATAATGACCATTTGGACATGTTTTTAGGGGATGCTTTACTAACAACCCTGTAAATAACGAGTTTTTTTCCTAATAGGACTTCATGCTTAGCATATTATTGAGCATGGTATAGATGTGTGCACCAAAATATAGTAGATGGAGGAGTATGAACATTTGAGACTTCTATTCCTCTTATTTGTTGGTGACTTAACCTTTTAGGGTTTTACAAGTGTAAACCCTAAACTAGATTAAAGCAATGAGATGTTTAAATCAGTTAAATAATATGAAATAATTAACCATTGATTTGTTATGGATTTTAACTTCTTTTTACTTTCTAAAAATAGTAATAAATATGCATAAATAGAGACTTATCTAGAAATTGATTGTCATAGAAGATCTGGGTTCTAGATAGGTTTGAGTGTTGTCAATAGGGTCCCAAGATCTAATTGCTCACTGGATAATAACATCCCACCTAGAAAATAGTGCCATACTAATGTAGTGTTCTCAAAGTGGTGCTAGTATCCTCTTTGTAAGGTTGTTCCTATTTTTTGGGAGCACCTGCCCCTATGTTTCTAGGTTTTGTTCTTGCACACATGAAATATGGAACTCTATATTGTGCCTAGAAAACCTAATTTAGTGTACAAACCTTAATCCTCCTTGAAATTATGTCATGATCTTAAAATGTGTGTTCATTAGTAGGATAGACTAGACATCCTCAACACCTTGTTATGAAGAGAGTCTCCTACATACCAATACTCTGATGAGGGATTAAGTCCGATGTAGTTTTCCCACCTAGTGCTTAGTGCAAGTGCAAATGAATGCTAGAATGAGATTAGTCTTAAATGCTTTGAGTGTGTTTGAGCTTTTAAATCTTTTAAATCTAGGCGTAGCATTGATGTAGATGATAGTATATAGAAGTAAGGCAAAATAGGAATCAAATACCTTAATTTTTCTCAACTTGTTTCTTATTTGGATAGGCTTTTGCATTTGTTTTCCATATATTGAATAGAGGACAATTAGTCTTGAGTTTATAGAGATCTATAGCTTGTGCAGATAATAAACTATACTTAGGTTGAACTTATGAGGGGCACACATTTGAAAATATATCTGTTTGAGAGTTGGGGTAAAAGACAATAGTGCCAAGTTGGGGACACTAGCACCATGTGGCTTCAATGTCCTTAATGTGGTGCTAGTGTCTAGCTGGCAAACTACTGGGCACATTGGGTTAGGATCTGAGAAAGTTAGCTTAGGATTATGTTTAGGCTGACAGAAGATGTTTGTGGTCTACAAAATGGCTTAAAAAGTGTGTTAAAGGCTCTAGCATAGGTCTAGGGCTAAGCTAGGAATATGTTATCTCAAGAAACACTCTTAGCATCCAAATACCACTTTTAGGTGATTATGTTTGCCCCCATTTATGATAAAAATATAATAAAGCAAAATAACTAGTATAAAGGAAAAAAAGTGTACCTGACTTACCTAGGAAGTGAAGCCCATGTAGCTAAGTTTGAGTATGTGAATATGGGTCTGCATAGGTGAAACATGCTCCAAAGCAATGTCTTGCAATGAAACATGAAAAAATCAATCCTTAAGAGACTATAAAAATCAAAAGACTATATTGAATAAAGTAACTGAGTAGAGAGAGATGAAAGGAATGAATACACCTCATTATGTATGTGAACCAATGCATGAACATGGTGACAACATGTGTGTGTGAGTGTATATAGTGATCAAATCATTGAATAGCTTGGGCTAAGTGGATATCTTGCTTAATACTCATCAAGAACTCAATCTAGTTTTGACTCCATCATCACCCACCCCTACTTGGTGGATCATGATCTATGAATAGCTTGGATAAAACTATAAGTATGTTTAACCCTTTCATGTGGGTGGCTCAAGAACTCAAGTAGGCTATGAATCCATCATTACCCACTTATTTGAAGTAGATGCATCTAAAAATGAACTATGTAAAGTGTTGAAAGTATCTAACTAGTTATATTTAACTATGTATGTCAGCTCCACGACCACTCGAGTACATTAATTGGCCTTAAGCCACTCAGGAATGCCAACCACTATAAATGGAGTAAGGCATGAAACTAGTGATAACCTAGAATGTGATAGTAAGTGTATACAACTTAGAGAATGACATGGATTTTTCCATTCTGTCTGATCAACCTATGTGTAACTGAGTATATGGAAACTATGTGCTACGCATATGTCCCCAATCTGATATCTGAGTTTATTGATTCTAGACTAAGTATGAAATAATTAAATCTATGTATCTGAAATGAATGTGGGAGTGATCATGCCATGCATGATGCCCCCAAATATGAGTAACTAGTATGAATCTGAGCTAAAATGTGTGTATCTTATTAAAATTTGAACATAATTGTCAAACCTATGACTATATATGTGTAAATCTATATTGTGCCTAGTGTACTAGTTTGGCTAATTTGGACTACCCTAAAGCTGGGGTTACTAGATAATATCACCCTATAATGGACAGTAGCACCCTATGGCACTAGTATCCTAATATAGGCATTAATTTATGTTTGGTCTAAAATTTAGGTGACTGAACTACTTTTTGAGTCCCTATTTTTTCCTATGCCTGACCTGTGTCTGATTTTTAAAATTGATCCCGTGTGTTGAAAATAATTTATGAATAGCAATGTAGGAGCCTGATCTCTATGACAAACCCATGTGAATGCCCCCTCTTTTGAGGGTAGTTGTGGAACCTATGTAATAATAGTCCTCAAAACAAATAGTTCTATAAAATGTATTAGCCAGAGCATATATATGATAACTACATGATATTCCAATATAATGTACAAACATAATATCAGAATGTAAAAGAATCTAAAGATAAGTAGGTAATATAAGATTATGTTGTAATCTTGCATTTCACAAGGGTGTCAAGATAAATGTAATAAATGTGTATAATAGAAAATCTGAGTAGTTACTTAGGGGGATGGGTCATGATATCCATCATGGCACCCAAGTAGGAAGGGTAGATGCATGAGGTCCCTCATGGCATCAAAAATTAGTGTGTGTAACAAGCAAAGATAAGTGTCATGGTGAAGATTCATAAAAGGAAGCATACATACAAAACACATGAGGCATGCAAAAGTAGGCTAATGGGCCACAATACAAGGGACATGGCACATGTCACTAAATCTAAGAATGAATCCATACAAGACATGTTCAAATTTATATATACACAAGCAACAAGCAATTTGGATTAGAGCCACATAAAAGGACATGTTAAAATGTCCACTCATACAATCAATAAAGTGCACAGAAGGGTCATGGGCACATGTGTAAGGCATACATACATATAAGTGGCATAGATCTAAAGAACAATGGAATATTCAAATGCCCTCAAAATGAAATAAGCTTAAGAAACATAATCAAGTCTAAACTAAGAAAGATAGAAATGAAAGTCTATATAACTGTGTAGTAAAAATTTGTGTAAATGCTAGGATGTACATATGTTGAGTCTAAACTAGTGATAGTTGGCAAAAAATTTGAGCATGAGTAGTGATGATCAATATCAAGATATATCAATGCATAAACTAGAATATATAGAATGTAAGGATATAACCTTTTAGTAGAAACTATGTATAAGATGCCCTTGAGTGGATGGATGTAGCAAATGAATAAACTTGGATTAGTGTATATGCCCTTGGTGGGTAGATGATAGCAAGTTTAGATTAGTGTAGTGGACTAGAGTCCTGCATGTAATCTGCAAGCACTCAACAAGAATAAGTAAAGCATCTAATGTATGATAAAACTAGCTATACTGAGATAGCTAGAAATATGTAATATTTGGCAAGTAGTAGAAATGTAAACATAGCAATGCATACAATCTATAAATTTTGTCTTTTTTGAGTAATATAGGAATGTTTTTGTGTTTTGACATGTTATGTTATTTTTGTGTTTTATGGATATAATCTATGTACAAGCAAATGAAACTAAACTAAATACAAGGAGTAAGAGAGGGAAGGAAGTATGTACAAGAGTAAAAAGCATACTAACCAATGAGTCTCATGGGAGACTCACTATCACCATGACTTGTGTCAAATAAGGGAACTATGATTATGGATGCAGTATGAAAGGGCAACTGTGATCCCATGATCTACTGTATAGAGTAATATGTGTCTAACTCTACCTATGTAGTGATGTTATGGCACTGAATGTGATGCCCTGTGAACTATAAGGGTCTTAGGAACCCATCTGGTAGAAGAAGAAGTTATAGGTGATGAAGGTGTCTTGTGATGATAACCCTTAGAACCTAATAAAACTAATCTCAACATAAACTAAGCAAAGGAAGGCCCCATAGAATCTGTGACATATCTTTGATGTAGGGGTCTCTCTAGTAATGGTCTTCATGGGAGAGTATGCACACATGTTGATACTATAAGAATAAACCTATCTTGCATTGATGACTCTATTGAACTATATGATGTATGCATAGGAGCTATGCTCTCAGCTATAACTGATAGCCATGCAATATCTGGTAATGGTGTTAGAACTATAATTGGTGTCTATGCTAAAACTATAGCTGGAAACTATGTTGGATGCTGCTAGAAATTATGTTGGAATTGCCTATGGGATGGGTAGAGGATACTCATATGGGACACCCTCAACCTTAACCACCTGATTAGCATGTATATACTTTAGGTATCGATGTAATGTATATGGGATGGCTTGGAGTTGATGTAACCATGGCCTACCTAATAATATATCAAATACACTTGCATTAGGTATTACTAAGAACTGAGTGGTTATGTGTGTTGTTACAACCTATAATGGAAGCACACTCTCCTAAATGGAGCTCTTAACATGGACAATGAAACAATTAATGACTATATCTATGGGGAATATATCCTACTCTATGTAACCCAAGTGCTATAAGAGTATCATAGTGCACATGCTTATTCTTGACCCATTATCAACCATAACACTCTGAATAGGATGGTGGTCTATGTATGCTCGTATGAAGAGCACATGTAAATATGTGTCATAATCTAAAATATCTTACTCTAAAAATGTGATTAGTGGTCTAGGTGGCATAATAGTGTGATACAAGCCAATAATGTTATGTAAGGGATGCGCCTCATCTATAATTATGTGATAAGAATCTAGTGGTGGGTGCACTTGGTATGTATAATGAATGCCTGATGTGTCCCCTACCTCATTCATTGTATGCTTTGAGAAAGGATTTGAAAATATCTTTAGTGTCTTAGCCTTTATTTGATATTGTTTTTTTACCTTAGTCAGTGTGCCCACATCAATAACATTAGCCTTAATTAAATTAGTATATTGTGTTTTAGGATAATTCATCTATTTGTTATGTGGCCTGGTGCCCTTTGATACTCACAGAATACATTTGAATCATAGTTATTTCAAAGAGGCTATGTTATATCAACATTTTTAATGGGAGGGAGAGATATGACATTGTATTCTAAGAGTTGTTATAGAAATCATTTTGTGACTCTAGAAGATTAGTGAATACTTTGGGTTGAGGAGTGGATAAGACCAATCTGGGAGATGGCTTAGAAGCTACATTGACTGTGGCCTTCGGATCACTTTTATTATGTGTGGCCCTTACCTTTTATGGAGGTATGTTTGAACTCTTAATAGTTGATTCTAATCCATTTGTGTAGTTGAGTTTACCCATTGATAAGATTTTAACCTCTCTTTCCTTGACTGTGTGGCACAAATCAATAAAAGTAGGAAACTTCTTGAACAAGCTAGCTTCATGCAATGTTGGTAAGAGACTTTGTTTAAATATGTCTTAAATCTCTATGTTTGCCATGGGGCTAGTCAATTTGGCTAATATTGACTTGTATCATAAGACATAATCTATGATAGACTCATTCAACTTTTGCTTTAACTATACCACATGTGTATATGATATCTTATCACTAATTTTGATAGAGAAATGTGATATAAACATGTCAACTAAAGGATTTAATGTCATGATAAATTGATTTGGTAAATCATAGAATCATTATACAACATAATCCTTGAGATTATGTGGAAATAACTTTTTAATAAGCTAATCACTAGACACATAGTCCTAGCATGTTGCGTGAAAAGCTATGATATGATGCTCTAGGTCACCCTTACCATCATATAATCTAGGCTTGGGTGCCATGAAATTAGATGGAAAAGGAGTTTCCACTATTTAATGTGTCAAAGGTGTATGCAAGAGAATGTTATAATCCAAGGCATGTGATGTCCTAGTGGCTCCATTCTTGAGATGTAACACTTTAAACTATAGAGTATGAATCTCATGTATAAGGGATTATACATATGGAGTGGAGGAACTAGCCACAAGTGGTGTAGCTATCACTAATGGTTATTGAATAAAAATCTTAGGTTGTGTGGTTGAGTTGGCCCCACTGGAGGTGTAACAACATTATTAATTAAGGAGTTAAAGATTCACCATTGTTTGTTTTTTGGAATTCATGAAGAATATTGATGAAATCATCTTGTATATCCATATGTTTGGACACAAAGTCTTTAACTATTGCTTATCGGTTTCATAAAATTTGCTGTTAAATTCTACCATTGTATCTTGAAAGCTAGGAAAACAAGTTTTGTATATTTTGAACCTTTTAAGACTATTAATCTAAAACATATTGCAAAAATTAAATATTGTAGCAAATCTAATATTTTGAAATTTAAAATATGAGTATATATAGAAAAAGGATACAAACCCTAAGTGTGTCTAGGGTTAGGTTTTTTTTTGAATCTAGGGTTTTATTACACCAATTTAAATCATATGTAAATAAACTGAAACCCTGATATGTAATTAATTTAATTAGCTAGTTTGTCTAAAAAATCATAAAATCAGAAGTATGCAGCCCTGATTTATTATGGTTTTTGAATTCTTTTGACTTTATAAAAATAGTAATAAATATGCATAAATAGAGACTTATCTATAAAGTTTCTATCATAGAAGATCTAGGTTCTGAAAACTAGGTTCTGGATAGGTTTGAGTGTCATCAATAAGGTCATAGGATCTGATTTCTCATTAGACAATAGCACCCCATCTAGACAATAATGCCATACTAATGTAATGTCCTTCAAGTAGCACTAGTTTCCTCTTTGTATGATTGTTCCTTTTTTTTGGGAGCACCTACACCTATGTTTTTGGGTTTTGTTCCTACGCGCATGAAATTTAAAACTTTGTATTGTGCCTAGAAACCCTGATTTAGTGTGGAAATCCTAATCCCCCTTATAAGTATGGCATGAGCTAAAAATGTGTTTTCATTAGTAGGATAGGATGGACATCCTCAACACCCTGTTGTGAAGAGATTTGCCTACATACCAATACTTCGATGATGGATCAATCTCAATGTAGTTTTCCCACCTAGTGCTTGGTGAAAGTGCAAGTGAATGTTATAGAATGAGAGTGGTCTTGAATGCTTTGAGTGTGCTTGAGCATTGAAATCTTTGAAATCTAGACTTAGGACTATTTTATATGTTAGTATGTAGAAGTAGTATAGAATATGGATCAAATACTTTAATTTTGCTCAACTTATTTCTTATTTGGATAGATTTTAACATTTTTTTCAATGTAGTGAATAGAGGTCAAATAATCTTGTATAAATAGAGATCCTTAGATTTTGTGGATAATAAAATATACTTAGGTTGACCTTAGGAGGGGCACACATTTGAAAATATATCAATTCAGGAGATTTAGGGCAAGGGACACTAGTGCCAAGTTGGGGACACTAGTGCCATATGGCTTCAGTGTCCTTAATGTGGCGCTAGTGTCCAGTTGGTAGACTATTGGGCACACTAGTAGGGCTCTGGGAATGTTATCTTGGGATTGTGTTTGGGCTAAAAAAAGATGTTTTTGGTTTGCACAATGGTTGCAAAAGTGTGGTAATGGTTCCAGGATAGGTCTAACACTAAGCTAGGAATAGGCTATCTCAATCAACACTCTCAAAATCCAAATACCACTTTTAGGTGATTACAATTGGAGATCTATATACCAATGTAGAACCTCCTTTGTGTGTAATCTGGTTGTATATATCTTCTCCTTGGATGGTGTAGAGTGGTTTAAGATGTAAAGGAGTTATTCAACCCTATTGTTACTCTCTTTTCCTCCAAACTCAACATGTGTTTCAATGTGGGTGAAATACCATTCAATATAATTGGTTCACTTTTAGGTGTGGTTATATGAGATGATTTTGTTTAAAAGCAATTGATGTTAATGGTGGTTGAATCTAGGGCATTTTTGTAGTCTTTAAGTCTCAATTCTCCCTCAACACCTAACAAAATATTTTTGCCCTTAAATATACCTAGTACCTCAATGCCTAAGGTGTTATTTAATGTTTTTACTTCAACAATATCTAGTATAAAAAGGTCCATAAAGCCATGAGTTTTCTCCCTCTTTAGTAGGCTAATATGAGTTTGTTCAAGATACTAAAAGGTTAGTGCATTCCTTTATATATATCCTTGAGAAATTCTTGGAATGGTATCTGATATGTTTACTCATGCCTTAGGTTTTGTGTCACCTTATATATCCATCACATCCTCTATTCTCCTTATGACTTCCATTATTATGTAATCCATAGCTTTGAATGCAATTTCTTCATCCCCCATATCCATTGCATTTTTGTCTACTAGCCCTTATTTTATCTTCTTTCCATATGGGTAGGCAAGTGCTACATTTATGAAGAGTTATCAAGAGTTTTTAAGGTGTCCATATATGCAATAGTTATAACATCTAAAATGAACATTCTTGTAATATAATATTTGCATGTAGTGGAGATCCCTAGCCATAGGCTCAATAGAATTAGGTAAACTTTTTGAGATGTCCATCTCCATACATATAAAAACCATATCTATGTTATTTTTTAAAGTATTTCTTAGATCTATTTTGATATATTTATTAATATTATCCCCTATGATATTAAAGATCTAAGGTTTCCACAGTTCAATAGGTAGTCCTTACAGCTTGAGCTAGAGTGCTACATAATTAATGCACTCTTGTGTGGGGTCGAACCTATAATCATACTTAATGTGACCCTGCTCCTCTTAATGATTATATATCATCTCACGTGCAGACTACTAACCTCATCATTCCTATTTTATATTATCCATATGCTTGGATACCTCTCCAGTTCATTATGCACACCTCCATACATTCCCCACACTATCTTGGCATTCCCACTCATTGTTGAACCCTTGTAGTGCATCTTAAGACCCTTTTAGAGACTTATTGACCACCCAAAATGAGTTTTTGACCCAAGCCATAGCTTATGGTGATAACCCACATCCTAGGCTACATGTTTTGACCCTAAAAGTCATGTTCTAAGCCAAATCTTGGCCATAATTCGTATTTTTTGGGCCTATTGGTTCCCCAACAACTAAAAACAAGCATTTTTGGGGTTCAATGGGTCTTAGGTTCCCTACATGACTCCACATCATTCCTCTTCACTCCTTCTTCACTCTTTTGCTCTCACACCTTCTTGGATCTCTCTTGAGTCATTCTTAGTGATCTTGAGCTTGTATTGTGACAAAGGATTTCACTTTTCGAGACTCCATTACTGCTTTCAATTGTTCTTACTCCTTTATGGCTTACTTCTAGCTTATACAAGTTGTATTGCACCTGATTTGTGCACCTACCCTAGGCTCTCATACTCCTAAAAGTTCTTACTTCACCTCCTCTTGGTTATTTGGACATTGGTTTAAACCTAGCTCTACATTGCATCCCTTGTCTTCGTCCTTTGTTATCTCAAACTTGGATTCCTAGTTGGTAGAACATCTACATAATATTTTGAGCTTGATCTTAGGAAACTTTTTTATACATAGTGAAACTCCATTGTTGTATAGTAGTATATTTGCTAAGGTTTACTATTTTCATGTTAATTTATCTTATTTTGAACATGTTTTAGAATAGATTGTGAAATTTATGCATCTTCACAACCCTGAAAATATATTTTCCCTTTGAAATTTTTTTTCATTACATAGGATTGCTTGATTATGGAATAATTGTATTGCTTGGTAAATGCTCTTTCATTCAAGTGGTTTACTTTCTCATTGGTTAAGCATTAAATTTTCTCCCTTTCTTACTTGATTTGTTGTGGTTATACCCATTAGAGATATTTATTTACTTTGTGCACTCAATCGTGTTAACCCTAACCAAGTTTACAAATCTATCTATATTTTGGTGTAAGCCAACAAACTAGATAGCCTCTATAGATATCTAGTAGCCCATAATGTCCTTAAGCCTAGTAGAGGTTTGTTTAATACCATGTTTATCCCCTACCAAACCCTAATGGCTCCATTTGGATTCTTGGATCTACATTCTAGCATGCCTAGTGAGACCTCACATACAGTCTCACATTAGTTCTGACCCATTTAGCACATTATGACTTTCTTTCTCTATTTTGTACCAATTTCTATATAAATAAAAATAATTCATGTCATTATAAAAGTCATTATTTATGTTTTATACACCCAAAAAAAATCATATTATATTTCACTAGTTTTATACTAGGTATTTCACTAGTTTTACACTAGAATTAATCTTACTTCATTTGTAGTGGTTGATTTAACATTTTACACTAGTTTTGCACTAGAATGTTTCTCTATTAGGATTCATACAAGGATTACACGTTATAAAACTACCTTGAGTTATGCAATGATGAAGTTAAATGTGTATGGAGTTTTTAAACATGTTCTCCTTTCAATGAGGATTAGGGCATGCATAGTCCAATCCAAGTTTTTCCATGAATAAATCTCCAAGAGTTACAACCTTTCTAGCCACCAGTTTTGCACCAAAAAACAAAATGGTTCTCATACATGAAAAGTTGTATTCCTTCCTTGTTAGTTGATCTATACGTTTCATGTCTTTAATTTTAGATTTTTATCCTAAGTAAGGATTGATTTATATATGTTTCATTACAAATTTACATGAAACATAGTTCAACATATGATCTACATTCAATACTATTCTTCACAGGTAATCTCAGGTGTAACACTCTTCCTTCTACTATATTAATTTTGCTTTGATGCATTACTAGAATAAAATAAGGGGTAAATGTAGACACTAAAATCAACATTTGATGCTAAAACAATGCACTTGTGACCGACCCTTATACACACTTAGCATATCCTTAATTCATAGTTTTAAGCTACTATTCCTCTAATTTTATACATATAACCCTTTATTCTAAGGAAAATCTAATACTAAATGTTTTTTTTCATCATTCCAACCAACCTAGACTCCTTACTTGATTGATTCATACTTCCAATTTGATTATCTCTATTCCTCAGATGAAATCGCTCTTGAAGGACAATTCTAAAATCCAATCATATTTGAAACCATTGTTTTCATCCTCTTAATTAATAATAAATTACCCAAATTTAAATTCATCCCAATAGGTCATTATACACATTTCATAAGCCTAATTTGAGTAAATTCTAAAATGTCCACTATATAAGCACATGTTCTACCCATTGCTTCTATCATTGCAATCACAACAATATCTAACTGACATTGAGAGAAAAGTACCCATTCTTCCAAATTCTAAGTCCCTAAAACCCAAGAATCCCTAAGCTAGGTTTGAATACAACAACAAGGTCACAAGTCATTTATTCAAACATAAAAACACACTGGCATATAACATTTCACCAATATTGCACACAAACCATTGTAGCATGGGAGAAATACATGGAGTTTTATCCCTCTTTAGAGTACTGGTATGTAGGCAGTGCTTAACACATGGGGTGTTAAGGTTAAGCATAACCCCAAACCATTTCATGTTTCCCCTATTTTATGGTATTTATTCCCGCTTGTCATTGAGTTAAGGTTTTGAGTGAAGATGAAAACACACAATATTTCCTATAATGAAGCAAATGCATCTAAATAGACACAAATGACCAATAGGGGAAGGTGCATCTATCAAAATTTGCAAAGAGGTAAAAAATAATTGAAGGACAAAGCCTCACCCTACAGGCATTAATGTAGGATGATAAATTCCAAATAACATAACCTTATCCCATGATAATTTAGAGCCCTATTCTTGATTCATAACAACCTCACATAGTCTCACAATTAGTTTATGACCATTGTTCTAATCTTACAGACATGAGTTCTAGCTAAGTCATTTATTTCTTAGTAGTTTTCCCATTTTGGAACATTTTAAAAAATAGTAAGTTATAATAAGTTTATGTGTGATTATTTTATACATTACGCATTCTGATTCACTCAATAGTTTATCTTAATTAGATTAACCCCTAATCCAAATTTTGATAAAACACATTCAAACATAAGATTTCCCTAGTCTATGTTATAATAAATCATTATTCTAAGTAGTCTATTACCTGATCTTAAATCATTGCTTCTTACATCCTAAATAATTTTGGCCACATTTAGATGAATTTGGTTACTGTAGTTGTCTAGGCTGGACCCATCTGCATGCCTTTTAATGAATATATTTTGAATTCAAACCCATCCATTGGGTTGGCCCACATGTTTTTCATGTCAATTTCATAGGGAAATTATCCAAAGAGTCATATATGTAAACACATCAAACCTAAGCCTATTCCTATCTAAAACATATCTAGACTCACTTGGAAATCGCTTGGACATTAAGAGTAACTATCCTAAATCATCAAAATTTGAAACCCTTAAAATAAGCAAGCCCTAAGCCAATTTTAAAAATTAAAATCCAAGGTCACATTTACATATGGTGAAGTGGCGAAAGCCAAACAAGTTACATACATTCAAGTGGATAACTATTGAGCACACATCTACATAGATGGGAAAATTATGAATAGTTAAAAGGTGTTTTGTTTGGTCATAATAATGGTTATTCATGAAGAGGTTTAGTTTTAAGACCTACTTCAAAGAAGGTGAATGCATTAAGCTATGGTTGTGGAAGATTTTTGGCAATGTTGTGAAAGATGAGTGTATGTGAGTAGGAGATGCAAAATAATGTTAAACCTTAACTTTATAATATTTAGTTTGTTGTGAAAGTTTCCTAGTGGTTGATTTTTATGGGCCCTGTAGCTTTTACTAGTGGTATCCTTATTTTTCCTATTTATTTGGTACCCCTACTTCTTTGGATAGTTGACATGCATATCATAGGTGTTTTTATGTGAATGCAATGCATTGTATTTATTTTAACCTTTTAAGACTTAACACATGTAAATTATATGTTTGATTAAATGGATAACTAGACTAAATTAGGGAAATAATAAGCATTAAATACATCCACTGATTTGTTATGGAATTGACTAGCTTTAATTTTTCTAAAAATAGTAATAAATAATGCAAATAAAGACTTAGCTAGAAAATATCTAATATAGTTGATCTAAGTGCTAGAAACTAAGATGGAAGTTGGTCTGAGTGTCATAAACTAGATCCCTATATCATAAACCCTCCTAGATAGTAGTGACATAATTACATAGTAACACCATTATTAAAAAAGTGGTAGTAGTGTATGGATATTGGTGGTAGTGTCCTTTATGCAAGACTATCCCAAGATTTTGGGTGCACCTGTGTTTGGATTCTTGGGTTTTATTCTTGCATGCACTAATTATGTAAGCTTATATTGTGCTTATAATGATTGATTTATAGTGCAAACCCTATAAAGTATGGTACGATTTGAAAAGTGTGTTCATTAGTAGGATAGGCTGGACATCCTCAACACCTTATTGTGAAGATATTTGCCTACATACCAATAGTTCAAGGAAGGATCAAGCCTAATGTAGTTCTCCCCACCTAAGATTTGGTGCAAGTGTAAGTGATGCTAGTATGATAGTGGTCTTGAGTGCTTTGAATGTGCTTGAGACTGGAAATCTAGAGAATTTAATCTTAGGACGGTTGTAGATGGTAATATGTGGAAGTAAGGTATAATAAGTATTGATAACTTTAATTGTGCTCAACTTATTTCATATTTGAATGTGTATTTTGCATCTGATTTCCATCTAGTGGATAGAGGATTAAAATTCATGTATTTATACCATTTTGTTGCTTGTGCAGATGATAAAATTTATCTAGGCCAACCTTAGGAGGCTTTCATTTTTGAAAAGATATTCATTCCAAAAATTTAGGGCAAAAGACATTAGTGCCATTTTTGGAACCCTAACACCACATGGTGCTAGTGTCCTTATTATGGTGCCAATGTCCAACTAGTAAAACACTAGGCACAAAGGGCCAGGATCAAGAAATGAGGGTTTGGGACTGTTTTACAGCTAATTAGGGATGTTTGTGGCCTATAAAAAGGTTGGATAAGTATGATAATAGGCTCTAGGATAGGTTTAGGGCTAACCTAAGGATAGGTGGTCTCAAGTAGCACTCTTAGCACTCAAATACCACTTTTAGGTGATTACATTTTCACCCCCATTTATTATAGGAATGTAGTAAATCAAAATGACTAGAATAAAGGAAAAAGAAGTGTACCTAGACTTAACTAAGAAGTAAAGCCTATGAAGTTAAAACTGAGTATGTGAAGTTGAGTCTATGTATGTGGAGCATGATCTAATGCATGTTATACCAATGAAATGTACATAAAATATGTTAGGTTGTGGAGCTAAAAGCTTCAACTCTTTGCAAACAGTAGGAATAGAAGGTTGCTGAGATCCAGGAGCACCGGCGTCGGCAGCAGGACCGACGTCAGTCGTGACCAATGCAGAAGGCCACCGGCAACGGCAAGAAGTCGGTCAACGTCGGTAGAACCAGACAAGCAGGGACCAGTGTCAGTCACCTGTGTGTTCCATAACTGCTCATTGCACAAACAGTTAGTTAAGTGAACAAAGAGTTTACATGTTAATACCAGTTAGAGTCTTGAGCTGCGAGGATAATTGTCTAAATTAAGAGTCTAAGTTATTGTTTAAGTTAGGGATCTATTTATAGACCCATTGGCATGTATTGTATAAGGATGAGATAGAAAGGAAGAGTTCCTTCTAGTTGTAAGATCATTCAGTTACAGGTTTTTGCAAGCTCATAAGGGATCCACATGTAAGTTTGGTCTGTTGAATTGCAGGTTGCAGGTTCATGGGAGATCAACTTGAAGTGCTATAGAGTGCTTGGTGTACCGGCAGGGTTATTACTGACTGGTTGAAGAGGTGAACACCAATTCTGTGTGTGAGTTGGTTGTTGGGACCATTTTTTGTGTAGGAGAGTGTTGTGAAGAAGAATTACTGTACACTTGAGGTGTGGGAAACCTCTGTAAGGTGGAAGAGTGTGGCGGCTCTTTGTAGTATTCTTTTCTGTAAAGTGTTAATACAAGATAGTGTATTGTCTCTCATATTATGTGTTATTGGTGAATTCTAGTTACTTGTGTTTTTGGTTATTTCCGCATATTTAATTTCTTATATTTGGTAATCATACTGTGCTCTTTCTTAGGAGCAAGATCCTAACAGGAGGAATCAAAACAGGTGTGTTTGTTCTTGGATTTCCCACCCCTACAATTGGTATCAGAGCCAAGGTTGCAGGAAGCAGGTTTTATGTTTGGTTACAGGTCACTCTCAGGGGTTTTTGATTGAGTGGGAGTAGAGCAATGGTAGATGAAAGTAAGCTAAGAATGGAGGAGTTGAAAAGCACAGATGGTCACTTACGGTCCTATGCAAAGAAAGAGCAGGTAAAAGATTATTGTTGGTTGGTAGCAGATCAGCATGAAGAAACTGAAGACATAGATGTTGCAGGTGTTATTACACAGGATGCTTTTGGAGGTTTCTTGGATAAAGTTGAATCTTGGATAAAAGATTCGGTTGCCTCTTTCCATGCAGCCCCAGGTAGAGGAGCTGGTGAGCCTTGCCAAAGAATTGGCAAAGGGGAAGTGAAGCTGAAATTACAGGCGGCCAACACACAGGTGTTGATGAAGGTCATGCAGGTCCCAAGTTTGGAGCTATGGCTAATTTCTTCAAAAAGGTTGGGTGATGAGAGTTGCACGAGAGCTCTCACAGTGGATGCACTTGAATTAGCTGGTGGTAAGAAAATAGGTACTCTTTATCTACTTGTTTATATTACTGATTCTTCTTCTGTTGCAGAGACGTGGCTTCGTAGGCTTGGTCACATGAGCAGGAAGGAGATGCATGTTCTTAAGCGAAAGATAGATATATTTGACAGGCTTAAGAACTGGAAAGCCTTGGTGTACTTGGAGGAGATGGCAGACAGAGACCAGTGGATGGGGCTGGATACTTTTGAGCAAGGCAGTTTGGACATGGGGATTGATTCAAAGGAGCTCGCAGGTAAAAAGTCATCACTCACAAGAAACACAGGTACCGGCATCGGTAGGAAAACCAACATCGTCAGGATGTAAGACCAACGTCGGTCACAAGGACCGACGTCGGTATCAGGGACACCGACGTCGGCAGGGTCGGTAGTCAGGGACAGACGCATGGGAACCGATGTCGATCGGATGCAGACTGTGGAGTGACTGAGGTCGATCACTGTAACAGATTTTGGGTGGACAGCACACTGTCAAGGAGTCTCAAACACCAATACGGAGGAATGAAGACGTAAGTAGGCCCTTAAATTCATTGTTCCTCTTCTTTATACTTGTTGCTGATTGTAGAGCAGGAAGGATCTAGGAAACAGGTGGGAGCATGGCAGGGATATGATGCAGAACCAAACAGGAGTTTTGGTAGGGTTGCCAGCCAGTATGAAAGCACAGAGACAAATGGATGTTGAGGATGAAGAAGAGCGGAAATGGATACGTGAGATGGAAGATCAGGGTATATGGTCTTGTATTAGCTGCAGGGCAATGGAGGTTTGATCATTGTGTTTCTCTTTACCAGGTTGGATAATGTTGGCTACATTATCCTATTTCTGTATGATGTGCTTGTTGCAGGGTTACATATACAGGTATTGCTAAACTAAAGGTAAAGCTAGTTCAGGTGTGTGTCATGGAGAATCTGGGAGCAGCAAGATTCTTTGGCATGAGTGTGTTCTAGAGACATGGAGGTCTTGTTGACTTTGTTTCAGGATGATTGTGTGAAACCGGTTAGCACGCCGATGGTTGGATAGTTCACAGAATAGGTGTCTTGATTCACATAATGAGGTTGAGTGCATGGTATGTACTAAACCTGAGTTTTCCCAAGCAGTGGGAGTTGTCACAAGTTTGGAGTCAATTCGGGAAAGTAATACTGAAGGGTAGTTCAGTGGGACCAGCAGCAGGTGCACATGCTATGCAGGGTCAAGTTCTTTTTCTACATGGTTTGTAGATGCGGATGTGGCAGGTAATTTGGATGACAGGTTTTGCACTATAGGATTTGTGGTGGTTGGTCTTCAAGAGTGATCTTGAGGAGGGATACAAAGCCAAGGGAACAAACTAGACAGAGTACAGGTACAGGTACAGGTTGCAGCTGTTTATCTCCAAGTGGGAGATTGTTAGGTTATGGAGCTAAAAGCTTCAACTCTTTGCAAATAGTAGGAATAGAAGGTTTCTGAGATCCAAGAGCACCAGCATCGGTAGCAGGACTGATGTCGGTCGTGACCAGTGCAGAAGGCCATCGGTGATGGCAGGAAGTTGGCTGACATCGGCAGAACCAGACAAGCAGGGACCGGCGTCAGTCGCCTGTGTGTTCCATAACTTCTCATTGCACAGATAGTTAGTTAAGTGAACGAAGATTTTGCATGTTAAGACCAGTTAGAGTCTTGAGCTACGAGGATAATTGTCTAAATTAAGAGTCTAAGTTATTGTTTAAGTTAGGGATCTATTTATATACCCATTGGCATGTATTGTATAAGGATGAGATAGAAAGGAAGAGTTCCTTCTAGTTGTAAGATCATTCAGTTGCAGGTTGTTGCAAGCTCATAAGGGATCTACATGTAAGTTTGGTCTGTTGAATTGCAGGTTGCAGGTTCATGGGAGATCAACTTGAAGTGCTATAGAGTGCTTGGTGTACCGGTAGGGTTATTACTGACTGGTTGAAGAGGTGAACACCAATTCTGTGTGTGAGTTGGTTGTTGGGACCGTTTTTTGTGTAGGAGAGTGTTGTGAAGAAGAATTACTGTACACTTGAGGTGTGGGAAACCTCTGTAAGGTGGAAGAGTGTGGCGGCTCTTTGTAGTATTCTTTTCTGTAAAGTGTTAATACAAGATAGTGTATTGTCTCTCATATTTTGTGCTATTGGTGAATTCTAGTTACTTGTGTTTCTGATTATTTCCGCATATTTAATTGCTTATATTTGGTAATCATAATGTGCTCTTTCTTAGGAGCAAGATCCTAACAGGAGGAATCAGAACAGGTGTGTTTGTTCTTGGATTTCCCACCCCTACAAAATAGTCCTTACTTAAGAGATATCAAAATCAAAAGATTATGTTGAGTAAAGAAATAAAACTGAGTAAAACAGAGTAAAGAGGAAAGGAATGAATTCACCTCACTAGGTACATGAACTAATGCATGAACCTGGTGAAAACCTATATGTGTGCATGTATATAGTGATCAATCAGTTAATATCTTAGATTGAGTTGATGACTTACTCAATCCTCATGTGTGGGTGGCTCAAGAACTCAATCTAGTTTTGACTCCATCATTGCCCACCCCTGTTTGGTGGATCATAACCTATGAATATCTTGGAGAGGACTGATAATGTGCCTAGTCCTCTCATGTGGTTGGCTCAGAACTCAAGTAGGCTATGACTCCATAATTTCCCACCCATGTGTATTAGATGCATCTAAAACTAAATTGCACAAAGTACTAGAAATGTTTAACTGAGTATATCTAATTATGTATGTTAGCTCCACAACCACTCAGGTACTTTAGGCAGCTCTGAGCCACTTGAGAATAACAACCACTATAGATGGATTAAGGTATGAAATTGGTGAAAATTTGGAATATGATGATAGGTGTATACAATGTAGAAAATGACATGGAATTTGTCATTCCATCTAATCAACTGGTATGTAATTGAGCATATAGAAATAATGTGCCACACACATGCCCCAAAATTTGATATCTAAGTGTATAGATTCTATATTAGGTTGTAATGAATTATATCTGAGTATCGAAACTTAATATGGGAATGGTCATGGCATGCATTATGCCCCTAATTTGAGTAAACTGATATGAATCTAAGTTGAGCTAGTATGAATTTGAGAAAAAACTAAGTATAACTGATAAACATGTAACTAAATTTGTGCAAACTTGTACTGTACCTATTGTATTATTTTGGCCAATTTGGATTATTCTAAAATTGAGGATATTATATAGTAGCGCCATATCTTGGATAATATAACCATGTGGTGTTAGTGTCCCAATTTGGGTGTTAATTTCCTTTTGGTTTGAATTATGTGCCACTGTAATGATTTTTGGGTACCTATTTTCCCACTGTGTTTACCTATGTCTAATTTTCTATAATTGAGCCCATGTGCTAAAAAATGTATTGTGAATGCAATATAGGAGTCTAATCTCTATGATAAACCCCTGTGAATGCCCCTTCTTTTGAGGGGAGTTGTTAACCCTATGCAAGAACTATCCTCAAAAGAAAAATATCTGCAAAATGTGTGTTCGTTGAAGCATATGTTAAAATTACATGATAATCTAATATAGTTTGCATACATAACATAAAAATGTAAGATAATGTGAGCATGGGTATGTAATGTAAGATGTATGTCATGTCTAGCATTCCATAAGGGTGTCAAGATAGATGTAAGAAATGTATGTAACAACAAATATGACTAAAACTCAGTTACCTAGGGGATGGGGCATGGTGTCTATCACGACACCCAAGTAGGAAGGGTAGATGCATGAAGTCCCTCATAACATAAAAAAATGGTATGTGTAAAAAGTAAAGACAAGTTCCATGGCCATGACACATACAAGAAATTATACATACAAAAAACATGAGGCACACAAATTAGGCTAAAGGGCCATATTACAAGGGACATGACATGTCACTAAATTTGAGAAAAACAAGATATATGGGGATAAGTTCAAATGTCCACATACGCAAGCAAAAATCAAGTTGTCTTAGAGACACATAGAAAGACATGTTCAAATGTTCGCATACATAATTAGGCAAAGCACACACAAGGACATGGGCACATGTCTAAAGCATACATACTATGAAAAGAAGTGGTATAGAGCCAAAGAACAATGGCATATTCAAATTCCCTCAAATAGAATAAGCATAGAGATATAATCAAGTCTAAACTAAGAAATCTAGAAATAAAAGTATGCATAAATATATAATACAAATCTGTGTAAGAGCTAGGATGTACATATGTTGAGTTTAAAGTAGTAATATGAGGCAAAAAATTTGAGTAACAGTAGCATGTCAATATTAATATATAAAAATGCTAAAGATGGGATGTAGATTATAAAAAGATAGAACCTGTGAATTGAGATTATATAGAGGGTGCCCCCAAGTGGGTAAATGTGCCAAGTGAAGGCCCATATATCAGTGTATATGCCTCTCATGGGTAGATAATAACAATTATGGATCAATGTAGTAGACCTAAGTCCTATAGTAATTTGCAAGCACTCGGTAAGAACAAGTGAAGAATGTATGTATGATAAAACTACTATACTAAGATAGCTAGCCTATGCAGTGTTTGGTTAATGTAAGAATGTAAACATATTGATGCATACAATTTATAATTGTGTGTTTTGTGAGTAATTATTTGAATTTTTTTATGCTTTTGACATATTATATTATTTTTGTATTTTTTGGATATAAGCTATGTACAAGCAACATGAAAATGAACTATGTACAAAGAGAAAGAGAGAAGGAAAGTATGTACAATAAGAGAGGAACAATACTAACCAATGAGTCCCATGGAAGACTCACTATCAATGTGTCTTATGTTAAATAAAGAAATTATGATCATGCATGTTGTGTGAAAGGGTAAATATGGTCCCAAAATCTACTATACTGATTGATCTATATCTAGCCCTACCTGTGTAGTGGTGTTAGGAATCTATGGCACTGATTGTGGTGTCTTATGAATTGTATGGATCTTAGGAACCCATTTGGTAGAAGAAGTTATAGGTGACATAGGTGCCCTATGTGAAGAACCCCAAGAACCTAATAATATTGATCTCAAAAAAAGTGAGTGGAAGAAGGCCCTCTAGAATCTATGACATATCTCTGATGTATGGGTCTCTCTAATAATGGTCTCTATGGGAGAGTATGCATACATGTCGATACTTTAGGAGTAGACCTTGCCTATGCCGGTGGCTCTCTGAACTCTATGGTGCATTAATAGGAACCGTGCTTTGAGCTATAATTGATAACTATGTTATATCTAGTAATTGTGTTATAACTAATAGTGGAATAGGTAGAGGATACTCATATGGAAAACTCTCAACTTTGACTACCTAATTTGCATGTATATATTTTAATCATCTATGTACTTTGGATGGGATATCTCATAGCTATTATATCCATGGTCTACCCAATAACATACAAACATGTCTGCACTAGGTACTACTAAGAACTAAGTGGCCATGTGTACTAGTCCAACATGTAATGGAAGCACAATCTCCCTAATAGAGCTATGAATATGACCACTAAAACCACTGATAACTATGTCTATGGGGAATATATCCTACTCTGAATACCCCAAATTTCGTAAAAGTGTCATAGTGCACATGTTAATTCTTGAATCATTGTCAACCATAACACTTTTAATAGAATGATGATCTATGCAGGCTCATATAAAGAGTGTGTGTAAATCGATATCATCATCAACAATCCCCTGGTCTGAGAAGGTGATGAGTGGTCTAGTTGGAACTATGGTGTGGTACATACTAATGATATTATGCAATGGGTGTGACTCTTTTGTAATGGTATGATATGAATTTGGTGGTGGATGTGCCTGATATGTGTAGTGAACACCTGAAGTGCTCCCTACCTCATTAACTATGTGCTTTGGAAATGGATCTGAGAATATATTTAATGTCTTAGCTTTTGTTTTTTGTACTTTTCATGCATCAATGGGTGTGCCCACATCAATAATGTTATCCTCAATCAAATCTTGTATCTTATGTTTTAGGCTTATGCATATGTTTATTGTATGGCCTAATGCCTTGTGATACTCGTACAATGCATTGGAAACATAGCTTTTTAGAAGACGTTATGTTGTATCAACCTCTTTAATGGGAGGGAGAGATATGACATTATATTATGAGAGCTTATGTGAAACCCATGATGGAAATTCTAGAAGGTTGGCAAAGATTCAGCGTTGAGGAGTTGATAAAACCAAGCAAGGAGATGGATCTAAAGTTGCCACCCTTATTCTCAATGGCCCTTACTTTGTATGGAGGCTTAGTTGAACTCTTAACAATTAATGTTAATCCATTAGTGTATTTTAGTTTTCCCATTGATAGAAACTTTACCTCTCTTTCCTTTACTGTGTGGCACAAATCTTAGAATGTTGGAAACTTCTTAAACAAGATAGCTTCATGTAATGCTAGTTAAAGACTCTATTGGAAGATGTCCCGAAGTTCTTTATCTACCATGGGGCTAGTCAATTTAGCTAATATAGTCTTGTATCATAAGATGTATTCTGTAATAGGTTCATTTTATTTTATTTTAACTATGTAATTTAAGCATATGGTATTTTATCACTAATGTTTATGGAGAAGTTTGCAAAAAACATGTTTGCCAAAGGATTGAATGTTGTGATAGATTGATTTGGTAAGTCATAAAACCACTATAAGGCTTAAACTTTTAAATTGTATGGAAACAACTTTGTGAGAAGCCAATCATTAGACACGTAGTCCAAACATGTTGCATGAAACGCTCAAATATGATGCTCTAGGTCACCTTTACCATCATATAATGTAAGTTTAAGTGCCACAAATTCAAATGTCAAGGGAGTTGTATCTATGTGGTGTGCCAAAGGTATATGTAAGAGAACATTAGAATCCAAGGCATCTGATGGCCTAGTGGCTCCTTTCTCAAGATGTAACACCTTAGCCTATAAAGGAAGAACCTCGTGCATAAGGGATTGTACATATAGATTGGAGGAAATAGCCATAAGAGGTGTAGTTGTTACGGAATGTTGTTGAATTACAATTATTGGTTGTGCTATATATGTTGGCCTCATTATATGTGTAACAATGTTATTAGCTGGGGGAGTTAAATATTGACCATTGCTTGATTTATTCTTAATTTCCATTATGGTTTGTAAAATTTGTGCATGATCAAGGGTTTATTCCTTAAGTCTATATCTGAAGTTTTGTAGGATCTCATCCTTATTGACAATTAGGTTATCATTGTTAAGAGGAGGGAGAGTGTCCCGATTTCCAATTTATGTATCATCTTATTCTTAATTATATTATTCATCTTTGGATGCATTATCATTCAAGTTCACATAATCAGGGTGTGAAGGATCAACAACAAGAGTTACAATAGGTCCCTTATCCATGGTATAAGCTCGAATATTAGGAATCTAAATATGCTTTATAGGATTAGCGCTAACCTAACACTTCTTCTTAGTGGAAGAGAGAGAACTATATTAGATGGCATGTAGTAAATAAATTTAAATAGAGATACTAAAATAAAATGAATGAAATCTAAATAACTTAAAATAGCTAATAAAAATAGGAAAAAGAAGGATGCAAACCCTAAGAGCATCTAAGGTTAGGGTTTGAGTAATGTTCGAAGTAAGTTAAGTTCACCAAATGTTTTAACCTTTTAGGACTTAAAACATGTAAATTATGTGTTTGATTAAAGGTCTAAGTAGATTAAATCAAGAAATAATAAATATTAAATACAACCACTAATTTGTTACAGAATTGACTAGATTTGACTTTTCTAAAAATAGTAATAAATAGTACAGATAGAGACTTATCTAGAAAACACTTGATACAGATGATATGAGTGCTAGAAACTAAGATGGAAGCTAGTTTGAGTGTCAAAAACTAGATCCTTGTATTAGAAACCATTCTAGATACTAGTGTCATAATTGGATAGTAGCACCATTATTGGTAAAGTGGTGGTAGTGTACAGATATTGGTAGTAGTTTCCTTTATGCAGGACTGTTATGACCTTCTGGGTGTACCCATATCTAGATTCTTGGGTTTTGTTCCTGCGTGCAAGAATTATAAAAACTTGTATTATGCCTGTAATGATTAATTTATTGTGTAATCATTAATCCTCCATGTAATTAAGGTATGAGTTAAAAAGTGTGTTCATTAATAGGATAGGTTGGACATCCTCAACACCCTACTATGAAGAGAGCTACCTACATACCAATACTCTGAGGAGGGACCAATCCCAATGTATTTCTCCCCACCTAAGTGTTGGTGCAAGTGATGCTAGTATGATAGTGGCCTTGAGTACCTTGAATGTGTTTGAGACTAGAAATCTAAAAAATCTACACTTAGGGCTGTTATAGATGATAGGGTGCACAAGTAGGGAAAAATAAGGATAGATAACCTTAAGGGTAAGTGAAAAAAATTGGAGGACAAAAAGTGGCCTCCCTATGGACATGATTTTCCTAAAATTTTAGAAATCTGAACTTCTATAGATAATTTGTGATATTTACACTCCAAATTTGAAGATGGTGTAAGAACATGAAATGTAGAATTTTGAGTCTACTTTCCAAAACACTATTTTTTTTTAAAAATGGTTAATTATAACTAGGTAAAACATCTAAAATTTGAAGAGGAACTCTATTTTCTAATAAAATAGAGTAGATATATGGTCGTGTGGTGCACCATTTTTTGAGAAGAGTTTAATATTATTTTAAACCCTTTGAGTAAAATTTAGATAAGATCTTCTAGTTTGTGACCTAGATCTTAAAAAATGATAAAAAATGAATATCCATCTGTGTGACGCACCTAACTACCTCAAAAAAAATGAAAAACATTTTTTTTCTTTTGAATGTGTGTAGAATTAGGCCTAGTTTGTGACCATATAATTTGTTTTTCACTTGGATCAACGAAATACAAATAACATGAACATGTATATACATGTATGTTTGCAACATGTGGTGGCCAAAAAATAGTATCGTTAGAAATCAACATAGTTTGAAACCTTAAATAAGTCTAAAAATTATAAAAACCATATTTTTGTAAAAAGGAGAGCGTGCTCATCGTGATGGTATTAAGTTTTTGAATTTTTACATTGAAATTTGTGGTTTATTTGGTGATTAAATTTTAATTTTGTTAATTTTTATCATAAGTCTTAGACTCGGTTATAGATTGATAGGTCCAATCCTTATAATTAGGAATCCAAGCCATTCTCGAGTCAAAAGACATGGGATTTGAATTCAAATTCAAATAGCGCAATCATGTTAATAATGTGATCATGGTATTAACACGATCATGTTATTAAATAAATTATTAATTAAATCATGTTACTTAATAATGTGATCACATTATATATTCACAACACCCAAAACCCTAAATTTGCATTTTGTCCTACTAAAGGATCCATTAGGCCTAGTAGTCTTAAGAACAAAGTTTGGTTGATTAATATTGTTGTTTGGGACCAATGTTATTGTTAAGATTTGATAGCATTGAATGATAATTGGAGATGTGTTAACCTATGAATCAATTTATTATTCATTTGACATGAGTCTAATCTTCCTTAAAATGCAGACAATCCTAGTTCATCCTAAATAGGGTCAAGAAGTCAAAAGTTGGTTTTTGGTGATCCACTGATCCAAATCATTCATAATTTGGTAGATTTAATTTAGATTTCATTTTTTACATGATTAAATAAATTATATTTTCCAAAAATCAATTAGAGTACAAGGATCCTCTGATTGAGTACTAACAAACCTAGAGTATTAGGTTCGAAAGAGAATTCAGTGATATTATAAATGTTTAAGGATTAGTTATTTGAAAGTTGGTATTTGAAAAGGAATTTATAGTCTTCAAAAGATTCAAATGGTGTTTTGGAACAACAAAAAATAAATCAAGCGTCATTATATTTTATGTCAAGAGTGTATACAATCCTAAAAGATGTTGAATTTGGTTAAATAGGACTGCATTAGTTTTGTGGATAATTGGAGATGTTTGGAACTTGTAAAAAAACTTTTATAAAATTTGTAGTATTGTCTGAGTCTCTGATAATATTGTTTGAGTCATTAAGTGAAGTTCTATAAGGATCTATTTTCAATGTTTATCAATGTATTAGTACTCTATTTTGCATTTAAGAAGTTGTCTTTTGTCAAGTTCACAGATGTCACATACATACATGCCATAAACATACATGCCTTATGATAGATTTTTTTTTATCATGAGATGTCATAAAATGATTTTTTTAAACGTATGGCCAAAACTTAGCCTTTAGAGTACCAATATAGCTATGCATTTGAAGTAAATTGGGGTTATTTCAAGCCCCTTCAACCTAATTTCATGACTATAAAATGTGATTTGGGGTTTGATCAACTCTAATTTCATTAGCTCAATTGAAGTAAAGAAACATAATTTATTTATATGTAAGTTTTACATGTATAGAATGTGGTTTTGAGCTCAATAAACTTGAAGTCGTCAACTAATGAATGCAAATGTCAATTAGTTTAATTATGGAGTTAATTAGGGTCAAAATGAGCCACATGAACATATTTTAAATTATATATTCAATGTGATTTGGAGTAAAATTAACCCCAATGTCATGTCATATATAATTAACCAAAGAGTTGATTAATTTAATCTAGGAGGCATTTGAGGCCAATTTGAACCTCTTAAAGAGCAACATAGGATTTAGGGCAAAATTAAAAGCTTAATTTTATCATGGATTGATCCAATTAGTCAAATTATGCAATTAGGGGTATTATTTGGGAAAAATTGATCCCCTAAATGAAATCTATGGCAGAGTCAATTGTATAACATGTATGCAACATGTATGGCTTAATTGACCCTACTTTTATCAAAAATGCAAACATGTTCAGGTAATTATCACAAATAAGTGAACAAATAGCTCAAATTTTCTTCAATTACCTTAGTGATTGGACCTTATATCTGATATGTTAAACCCTAAGTCATGTACCATTTAACTTAAACCTTAAACCCTGTAACATTTACCTTAAACCCTAAACCATAATCCCTAAACCCCAAACACTTTAAATTATAGACCTTAAACCAATAAATTTAGCCCCAATTAACATCCTTTATATATAGTAAGAATTAGGTTCACAAGGATGAACTTGGTCAAAATCACATCACTCATTACCACAATTGAATTTGTAGGCTCAATATATGATGATGTGAGGGCTAATTGATCCCAAAATCACATTCTTTATTCACAAATCTAGGTTCAAGGAGCTCAAATTTACCCTAATCACCATCATGATTGTACCTTATATACCCTGAAACCTATACCCTAAGCCCTAATACTTAAAGTTCCTAATCCCTAAACTCTAAACCATAAATATAAACTCGTTAAACCTTAAACCAATCATTTTATCCCAAATTAACATCATTTAGACTAAGAATTAAGTTCACAAGGCTTAGTTTGGCCTAAATCACATGACTGATTTCCACATTTGACTAATTCACTCAATATGCACGATGACATGGGGTATAATGACAACCCAAAATCACATTCTATAGTCACAAATGGGTCCAAGTGATTCAAATTTTCATCAATTATCCCTGTGATTGACCCTATGTACCCTAAACCATATATACATTAAAACCTAAGCCCTAAACCATAAACCCTAAACACTATACCCTAAATTATAAACCATAAACTTTCCCTATTTACCAATTGATTCAGTCCCAATTAACATCCTTTGTAGTAAGAATTAGGATTGAACATGGCATAGAGTGACTAGACGTTATATACAACTCCTTAAACCTAAACCCTATGTTGTAATCCCTAAAACATAAATTATAATCCCTGTGCCCTAATGCCCACTACAACCAAAAGTATACATGCCTTATGATATAACTGATTTTATCACAAGATGTCATAAAATGCACTTTTTAAACCTATGCCCAAAACTTGGCCTTTGGAATACCAATCTAGTTGTACATCTGAAGTAAATTAGGGATATTTCGAGCCCCTTCAATCTAATTTCATTACTATAAAATGTGATTTGGGGTTTGATCAGCTCTAATTCCATTAGCTCGATTGAATTAAAGAAATGTTATTTAATTATATGCAATTTTTACATGCATAAAATGTGGTTTTGAGCTCAATAAACTTGAAATCCTCAACTAATGAATGCAAATACTGATTAGTTAAATTGTGGAGGTAATTAGGGTCAAAATGAGCCACATGAACCTATTTTAAATTATATATGATGTGATTTGGAGTGAAATTAAACCTATTATCATATCATATATAATTAACCAAAGAGTTGATTCTTTTAATTGAGGAGGCATTTGAGGGTAATTTGAACCCCTTCAAGAGCAAGATATGATCTGGGGCAAAATCAAAAGATTGATTCCATCATGAATTGATCTAATTAGTTAATTTATGCAATTAAGGGCATGATGTAGGAAAAATTAAGCCCCTAAACCAAATTTATGGCTCAATCAATTATATAACATGTATGAAACATGTACATGGAATAACTAACCCTACTTTTATCAAAAATGCAAACATGAAGGTAATTGTCATATATAGGTGAACAAGCAGCTCAAATATTCTTCAATTACTTTAGTGATTGGACCCTATATCTGATATCTTAAACCCTAAACCCTGTACCATTTAACTTTAACCCTAAACCTTGTACCATTTACATTAAACCCTAGGCCATAAGCCCTAAACCCCAAACCCTTTAAATTATAGACCCTAAACCAATAAATTGAGCCCCAATTAACATCCTTTATATATATAGTAATAATTAGGTTCACATGGATGAACTTGGTCAAAATTGCATCACTCACTAAACCATAATTGACTTAATTAGCTCAATATGTGATGATGTGGGGGCTAATTGAGTTCAAAATCACATTCTTTACTCATAGATATAGGTTCAAGGAGCTCAAATTTGCCCCAATTGCCTTCACAATTATACTTTATATACCTTAAAACCTATACCCTATGCCCTAATCCTTAAAGTTCCTAATCCCTAAACTCTAAACCATAAATATAGACTCTTTAAACCTTAAAACAATCATTTTAGCCCAAACTAACATCATTTAGACTAAGAATTAAGTTCACAGGGCTTAGTTTGGCCTTTATCACATGACTGATTACCCCATTTGACTAATTCACTCAATATGCACGATGACATGGGGTATAATGACAACCCAAAAACACATTCTATAGTCACAAATGGGTCCAAGTGATTAAAATTGTCCTCAATTATCTTTATAATTGACCTTGTGTACCTTTAACCATATATACATTAAAACCTAAGCCCTAAACCATAAACCCTAAACACTATACCCTAAATTTTAAACCATAAACTTTTCCTATTTACTAATTGATTTAATCCCAATTAACATCCTTTGTAGTAAGAATTAGGTTCACATGGCATAAAGCTATTAGACATTATATACAGGTCCTTAAACCTAAACCCTATGCTCTAATACCTAATCCCTAAAACATAAATTAAAATCCTTATGCCCTAATCCCTAATCCCTAAAACATAAACTGTAATCCCTATGCCCTAATCCCACTACATGCCACAAACATACATGCCTTAAGATATAATTTATTTTATCATGAGATGTCATAAAATGCATTTTTTAAACTTGTGCCCAAAACTTAGCCTTTGGAGTACAAATCTAGTTGTGCATCTATAGTAAATTGGGGCTATTTCAAGCCCCTTCAACCTAATTACATGACTATAAAATGTGATTTGGGGGTTGATCATCTCAAATTTTCCCAAATCACCATCACAATTGTACCTTATACACCCTAAAACCTATACCCTAAGTCTTAATGCTTCAAGTTCCTAATCCCTAAACTCTAAACCATAAATATAAACTCTTTAAACCCTAAACCAATCATTTTAGCTCAAATTAACATCATTTAGATGAAGAATTATCTTTGTGATTGACCCTATGTACCCTAAACCTAAGTCCTAAACACTATACCCTAAATTGTAAACCAAAAATGTTCCCTATTTACCAATCGATTTAGTCCCAATTAACATCTTTTGTAGTAAAAATTAGGTTCACACATGGAATAGAGAGATTAGACCTTATATACACCCCTAAACCTAAACCCTACATGCCTTAATCTTGAATCCCTAAACCCTAAACCATAAATTGTAATCCCTAATCCCTAAACCCTAAACCCTAAACACTAATCCCTTAATCCCTAATCCCTAATACCTAATCTATATTAATTATAAAATGATTGCATTATTTGATAATGTGATCATATTATTCTTAATATAGACAACACTCGGTTCTCAATGTCAATTTATAACCCCATTCGAGTATTAAGAATAACGTGATCACGTTATTTTTAATATATGCTTCTCAATATGTGTGTTGAAGTAGAACCTAGTATAACAAATAGCATGATCATGTGATGTAATAACGTGATTGCATTATGTAATAATGGGATCATATTATGTAATAACACGTGATCATATTATGTAATAACGTGATTGTGTCATGTAATAACATGATTACATTATGTAATAATGCAATCATGTTATTATTATTATAGACTAAGCTCAGTTTTCAACATCTATTTTTAACCCAAATTAAGAATTCTATCCCCATAAACATTTTTTACATACTTCTATGGGACTTTTAGTACTTATGTACTTGACCCCACCTTTGAAATGTTATCAATTGTCCTTGATGGGTGTGTAGAGTAAAAAATACTCTACGTTTCATTCTGATTTTTAGTTACACATTGCAAAATTTTGTCCCTGCACACTTTGGTTTGAGACGGCAAAGTTTTAACTCAAAGCTTGGGCTCGATTCTCTTTTTGCCTCATTTTTCTCTAAGTGTCAAAGTCAAGTGGAAGTTGCCAAGTGTCATCGACTGAGGCACCTTTTCATAATTTCTATAAGTTGATCGGGACGTGCCACGTATCTCATAATAACTCAATGGAATGCGACAAGTGTCGGCATCCACGTTTCATATCAGCATCTGCATTTCAAATCTCTTTTGAGCAGAAGGTTTCAACAAGCTAAGTATCAGGATCAAACAGAAGGTGTCAGGTGGCAACAGCAGAAGGTTTCAATGTGCTTTTCTAAAAGCAACAAAAGATGCCACGTATTCACAGCTGAAGAAAGAAGAAGCCACCACGTGTCAACCTTAGAATTAACTTCATTTTGTTTCATTGACAAGTAAAGATTGTGGTAGGTCCTAGGTTTTTGTTCTGAGGCAAGCAAAAGCTGCCAAGTGTCACCATCTATGTAAGTATGAAATGAGGCCCGATTATTTTTATAATATAGACAGGGCAACGTGGAGACAAACACATGTCACCTTCCATAGGTTTCTCAAAAGGTAGCTAAAGGTAGCGGAGATCACCACGTGTCCTTTGTCAAGAATAAGTGAAAAGCGCCACATGTTCTTGTCCCTTTTTTTTTTAAGTTGCTTGGGTGAGAACTGCTTTGGGTCCCATTTTCTATAGAAGTTGTTTAGGTTTTGGGAGAAGCAGATGGCAACAGACGTCAAAGACCGAACATTTCTAAGAAAAGATACAATAAGAGTATAGGTAATGCGGAGAGCGTCATGTGTCTTTGATAAGGCTGTAGAAGCTGCCAAGTGGCATGTTCCGGTGCTTCCTAAATAATAAGAGGGTTTTTAAGTAAAATAGGGGAATCAGCCAAGTGTCTTCTTCCATTTGATAGAAGGGACATCCTGTGTATCTGTTTTAGCCAATGAACTACAGGAAGACAGAACATTTCAGAATCTAAGAAATATCTTCTGTTAGACACTTCCAATTTCAGTTAGAGTTCAGTTGGGTCGTTAGATTGAGAACACGCAGACAATCTGGAGTGAATCTAATGCTATAAAGAGGGGCGCAGAGATCACCAGAAAGGATGATCAAATAATTGTAGAGAATTTTCTACGAGAGACTATTGTCAAGAGTTTTAGACTTTTAGAGCTATGATCAAGAATATCATTTGCCTTTGTTCTATTCTCTTGAATTGAAAAGTTAATGTAATTGTGCATGTTCCTATGCCTTTTATGTAACTTGAGAGTTAATAAGAAGACTGAGTTATGTGCCTTTGTTGGTATTTCTCTATATCATTGCAAAAGTAGTCTAAGCTGTGAGCCTTTGTTTCTATTGTTTCTATCTTTTACATTGATCATGCCTTGTTTACTCTTTAATGTAATCGAATCTCACATATAGTTTCATTGTGCTTAGAATTAAGGGTCGAATTACATTCAAGCGCATCGCCATAGTTAGATTTTCTTTCTTTAAATTGGTGTTTCTATTTAGATTCCTATCCCTTTCCTCCCAACACTCGAGATAAAGAAGAGACCAGCTTCTTAAAAATCTAGAGGTCATTTCAAGTTGCAAGTCCTACATTCTTGAAACTTCCCATTGTTGGTGTTAGAACAAAGCACAATTTTAACCATCAACAGTTTTTGGCACGTCCGGTGGGACAAGTCTTGAAATTTCTTTCAAGACCGTATGAACCAGAGAGCTACAAGGAGTCAGAGTTGTGGACCAGTAACCAAATCTCAATCTACTGTAAATTCAGGTATTCTTTTGCCACCTTTGGTAACTAGTCCAAGAAGAAGAGTCAATCAGTTTATACCAATACCAAGAGTAAATATGGGAGCCCCTATACCCCCAAGAAATTATGCAAGTTGGAACACTGGTAGTCCTTTGATTCTCCCAATACCACTAGCCACTTGGGATCATATCCCAGTAAATGCCTTGAAAGCTCTATCCAAATTCAGTGGGAAAGATTTTAAAACACCTGAAGAACATCTTCAAGATGTATCAAATGTATGTGTTATACATGTTGTCACACAACAGAATGTGGCTATAAGGTTATTAGCAGCTTCTTTTAAAGGGAAGGCTCTGGAATGGTACTGTTCCTTGACCCCAAATACCATATCTACATGGGATCAGCTCAGAGATTTTTTCTTTGAAATATTTGAAGAGAAGGGTGATAAGTCTTCTTTGTTATAGAAACTGATTACCATCCAAAGGGCACCACAAGAAGCAATGACTGACTTCAATTCCAGATTTTAAAAGACTTGGGAAAGGATTCCTGCTACTGCTAGACCATTACCAGGTATGACTATAGTGTTTTATATTAAGGCTTTAAATTTAGATATATATATTATGATTTAGTCACTTGGAGGTCAGACTCTGCCAGAGGCTGATGACTATGCAGTCAGAGCTGAAAATAATTTGATAGATGCTAGAAAGTTGCCCCCAAGGCCTCCCATGCCCATGTTTCTAGAAATCACCTTGCCATTACCTCAAGAAGCCCCTAAATCCATAACCCCACCTGTGTTTATGTATCAATATCCTTAACCACCTGCTAAAGAACTTGTCCCTACTCAGTCATCTGAGATGGATGATATCAAGAATATCTTAAAGACATTTTCTAATGAGTTGATTAACATAAAGAGACAGTAGAATCCTTACTCTAGACCTCAATATCAAGGCTACCAAGGAAATAGATTTTCATCATAGCCAAACCAATACCAGGGTCCTCAAAGGCAAAATAACCCTCAGCCAGCAAACTAATTAGTTGTAGTCCCTACACCCTCACAAACTGTTCCCCCCAATTCGAATATGGAAATTATTCTAGGGAAAAATAATTATGTGAGTAACACCAATGCCTGGTGTTTCCCTTGTAATAATGCTCATACACCTAGAGATTGTCCCATGGGTAATCTACAACAAAAGGTGGCAGAGCAAAGAAGAATGGATGGACAATTTGCAAGTACTAGTAATAATCAAGCCTACCAATCTCCTGGTATGCAAAATTTAGTCCTAATGGGTCAGATGCAAGGAATGTCTTTACAATAAGAAGAAGAAATAGCCTTGGAACATGCTTTGTTCTCATGGGTTGAAGATGAAGAATCAATTTTCTTGAATGAAGCTTCTACTTCCAAGAAACCAGTGGTGCAATCAGACTACTATACTAGATCAAAGAGAAGAATGGTGGAACACCCTGAGGTTGCAAATAATCAAGTTATGTAAAGTCCTCTTTTTCAAGGTCAAAGGAACCTAGTTGTTAGACAAGAAGTGCCACAACCAGTGCTGAATCAAGTAGTTCCTAGACCAGTTCAAGAAAAAGCAAGGTATCCTTACTTTCCAAGAACCCAGACTCTAGGACCGATGAACGTGGTAGACCAATTAAAGAGGACTCCAGCACAAGTATCAATTTTAGACATATTAGCTATCCCTCAACAAGAGACACTGTTACAAGAAGCTCTACAAGGCCAAGCAGTGCCCAAACATACTGAGATCAAAGAAAGATTTACTGAAAAAGAAAAGCTCAAGGACACAGTTCATCTGCAGACAACAGCGCTAGTGAACAATTCACCAGAGGTAAGCAAATCAAAACCAGATCCTTTCTATTTGACTTTGATAATTAGTAAGAAACTGTTGCATAATGCAATGAAAAATTCAGGGGCTAGTACTACAGTAATACCAAAGGCAATAACAGATGCTTTAAAGATAAAGTATGAGCCACTCACTAAAGGAGTGATGTAGCTAGATGGCAAATCAGTGCAAACAATAGAGAGAATTTAAAAACTCCCATTACAATTATATACTTGTCCCAATATAATTGTTAATCAAGATATAGTAGTCATATAAATACCTCCTATTTTTTATTTATGTTTATATAGAGACTTTACAGCCAAGATAGGAGGATATATGTCTCTTGATTGGTCTCACCTCATTCTAAGAACTAAATATGGCTCAAAGATGAAAATTCTATCTGAACCATTATCAAAAGATCATATCACCAATGAAACAACATCAAAATTAGAGGTAGATCATGCTATGATAAATAAGGAAGGGTTTTTGTTGAAGAGTTAGGCGACTGGACTGAGCATGATCAAGAAGAAGAAAATAACCAGTTGCTAGCTATGATGCATAGTGACCCATATGGGAATTATGACTCTACTGGTTTGGGCACTTATGTCATTTTTTATGAGGACCATGAGATCCCTAAAGTTTTAAGGGAAGAGACACCAACTACTCAAGAATCTAAAAAAGATTCAGAAATATGGACCCTAAATTTTGATGGGGCTAGAAGTAAAAATGGTGCTGGAGCAGGAATTTGTCTTACTACTCCAAATGGTGAAAAAAAATTAAGGGCTATTCGTTTCCAATTTGCTTGTACTAATAATGATGTTGAGTATGAATCTCTACTACATGGGCTCCTGTTAGCCAAGAAAAAGGGAATAAAGAATATAATAGTAAAAGGAGATTTAGAACTAGTAGTAAAGCAAATTAGAGAAAAGGCAATAGCCAAAAATGTAAGGATGAGGTCTTACAGACATAGGATTTGGGACTTAATAGAAGATTTTGAAGCTTTCAATATTGAATTTGTCCCTAGGATTCAAAATTTTGAACCTGATAGGATGGCCCAGATTGGCTCATAGTTTGATCTAGTAACTGGCCTATTAGTTAACAATGAGTCAGTAAAAGTTATAGTGAGGCCAACCATTTCAGACAATGATGAGAATTGGCAAGTATTTGAAAATGATTCTCAGTTACTCTCATTTTTACAACAATCAGATGAGTTTACTAATCAATTGCAAACAAAAATTGAAGAGGCATATGGAGATCAAGTCATACAATTAAAGACTAATAAACTTCCCAAAGGCTTGATCACTTTAGAGAATCTATTTGATCTAGAAGATGTAAGTCTGGAGAAGAAAAGATACCAAGTAAACAAAGCAGACTAATCTGAAATAGAGGTGAGTGAAGGGAAAAAATTAAAAGTTGGAAATTTTGCAACTCAAGGAGAAAAGGAAAGACTAGTTGAATTGTGTAAAAAATATGACAAAGTCATAGCCTAGAGCTATGAAGACCTTCATGGATACAACAGAGACATTATTCAGCACACAATAGAACTGACTGAAGGATCTAAACCCATCAGATAGAAACAAAGGCCAGTAAATCCAAGGATTGAGCCTCTAATGGTAGATGAGTTACAGAAACTTTTAGATTCTAAAATAATTTTTCTAATCAAACACTCAACCTGGGTATCAAATCTAATACCAGTTAGGAAAAAGAATGGTGATTTAAGACTTTGTGTAGATTTTAGAGATCTAAATAGAGCATCTTTGAAAGATCACTATCCCTTGCCCTCCATGGAATAAATTCTACAAACTGTGGTTGGATCAGAGAGATTTTTTTTGCTAGATGGTTTCTTTGGATACAATCAAATTTGGTTGGCCAATGAAGACCAATACAAGACTGCTTTTACTACCAAATGGGGAACATTTGCATATGCTAAGATGCCATTTGGCCTATCAAATGCTGGAGCCACTTTTCAAAGAGCTATGGATGTTGCATTTTGGGAACTTATAAATAAAATCATCCTGAAATATCTTGATGATCTTACTATTTTTTCAAAAAATGTCGTTGATCATTTAGAAGCTATTTTTAAAAAATGTCAAGAATTTGGAATGTCCTTGAACCCTAAGAAATGTACCTTTGTTGTCCCTCAAGGCAAATTATTGGGGCATATAGTATCTAAAGAAGGAGTTTCCATAGATCTTGAAAGAGTTGCAGCTATAATGAATCTACCTCTTTCAGTAAATAAAAAATCAGTTCAGTCTTTTTTAGGGAAGATTAATTTTGTCAGTAGGTTCATATTTGATTTTGCAGGCTTAGTGAGACCAGTGACACTTTTGTTAAAGAAAGACCTGATTTTTAAGTGGACTACAGAAGGAAAGCAAGCTTTTGAAGAGGTCAAGAAGGCTATCTCAACAGCCCCAGTACTTAGAAACCTAGATTTTTCTAAGCCTTTTGTAATGTATGTCTATGGAGGAGAGTTAAGTATTGTTGTTATCTTAACACAAAAGGATGATAGACAGGAGGGAGAGCACCCAATATCTTTTTCTTAAGAACTCTCAAGGAGTATGAAACCAGATACAACTTTGTAGAGAAACAAGCATATGCTATGGTAAAGCCTTCAAGAAATTTATGCGTATGGTATCAGGAAGCAAAATTCTGATACTTGTAGCTCACCCAAGTGTCAGAGAATACATCATGGAGGGAGAAATTATTGAAAAAAGAGCTAACTGGATAACCAAGATCCTTGAATATGATGTAGAAGTTAAACCCACTAAGTTAGTCAGAGACAGGGGTTTGTGCCAATATATGACTCAAGGCTTGAAAAGATGATACCCGAAGAGACAAATTCAAAAGAAGAAAAGGAAATTGTATTAAGGATACAAGAGGAAGATCAGGAATCCTGGGTCACAAGCAGGATTCATTTTATGAAATATAGGATTTACCCAAGAGAACTCCCGCAAAATAAGAGAAGATACTATAAGATACAAGGAGTTCATTTTGTTTTAATTGAACAGGTTCTTTTCAGAAGAAATTCTGATGGCAAATTGTTAATATGTGTAGAAAAGGCTGAGGCTAAGAAAATACTACATGAAATGCATCATGGAGTATCAGGTGGACATTTTTCTACAAAGACCATAGCTATAAAGATAAGTGAGGCAGGTTATATTTGACCTACTTTATTTGTAGATTGTTATCAGCTGGTTTTAAAATGTCAATATTATGTGGGGATGAGAAAGAATGCAGCAATGCCCCTTAGTCCTATAATTATGGATGAACCTTTTGCTCAATGGGGTCTTGACTTCATTGGAATGATAAATCCAGTGTCTAGTATGGGTCACAAATGGATATTAATTGCCACAGATTATTTCACCAGATGGATCGAGGCTGTGCCACTTAAAGAAGCAACAAAAAATGTGATCTTAGATTTTTTAGGGAGTATCACTACTTGCTTTCGGGCTCCTCACACCATAATTTCAGATAATGCTAAAGCATTTTTAGGGTCTAAAGTATCTGACTTTACATTAAAGCATGGAATATATCTGAAAACTTCCTCTAACTATTACCCTCAAGGTAATGGTTTGGCAGAATCAACTAATAAGAACCTGATTAGACTTATCAAAAGAATAGGGGCTGACCATCACAAAGAATGGCATAAAGTACTTAATTTAGCACTATGGGCTGATAGAATCGCGCCTAAACAGGTGATCAAAACGTCTCCATATGAATTGGCATATGGAAAAGCTGTTGTAATACCCCTAAGCTTGGAGATTCCTGCTCTCCAACTGATCAAACAGAATGAAATTGAAGAAAATGGCCCCATGCAGGTCAGACTTGCGAAACTTTTGGAAGTTTAAGAAAAGAGGGATGCAGCCCATGATTCATTGGTAAAGCATCAAAAAATTATTAAAGACTATTTTGATAAAAGGACTTCAAATCCTCATTTTGAAATAGGCTCAATTATTTTGAAATGGGATGCAAGAGCCGCCAAGCCGAGTCAACACACTAAATTTGAAGCATTATGGACTGGCCCTTATAAAATTCATGCGTGTAAATAGAAAAATTTGTTTGAGCTATAAATAATGAAAGGCGAACTTGAAGAGATTCCTATGAATGGAATATATTTGAAACATTTTAGTTAGGTTGTGTCCCTGATGCATTATAGTTAGATAGTTTCCCTTCCTTAGTTGCTTTGTTTTCTCATTTTGCTTTCCCGCTTTCTTTTAAATAAGTGTTCTTTGAACATGTAGCAGCAACTCAGAGTTTTTTCAAAATTCTCAATACATTGAATATCTCCTAAATCTTTAAAAATCCCCAAGGTACCTTGCGCTGCCACTTGCATAACGTGTCTATCTCACTGTCCCATGAAGATTGAGTAAGATTTGCTAATGGTTATCTGAGTTTAATGCCATTTTGAGACTTGATGGGTCAATAAATACCTCCTAACAATAGTTAAAGCTTACAGTTTCTCAAACATTCATGCATTTGTGAGAAAATATCCTACTAACTTGCATTTTCAGTTCTTTGTAAACCTGCTTAAGCAAAAGTGCTTTCTATTTTGCAAAAGTTCATACCAGTTATCATAGAATAGATATAGAGATGGATGGAGCATAGTCTTCGCAACAAGGAGTTGGGATTTATGAATCCCTTGATAAGTTTTTTACAAGTAAGTCATATGCTTCAGCTCCCGCGCAACCATTAAAGACCTACCCTCAGACCAGAGTCCCTGAAGTTGGTCAAGCAAGTGACCCAACAAAGATAAAGGATTATGCAGATGGAGTCATGGACCCAATTCTTTAAATAACTAGTAGCAAAACTCTCAGAGAAGGGGCACATCAAAGGTGTCTTCAGAGGGCCAAGGTGGGATAATATGAGATGTTTGCAATGAGGATATGGACTTTACAACTGGCACAATTCATTGTTTTAGGTGTGCATCCATGCCCTGATTTGGTTGAACTATGCACCGACTTGTTCCATGCACCCTTAAACACCATACAACAGGGTCCATTCACAGTGCAAATCACATTGCAGGCTATCAGAGACATGTTAACCCTGTATCATGATAAGATAGTGACATTTCCCACTATTCCTAAAATGCAAAGAATGTGGGCAAACATCAATACTCAGTTGAGGTTTCTTAAGATCCAAATTGCAAATGGGTGATGATGATACTACTGTGCCGACACTGCTTGCAGCAAGAGCCCAATTCGCACAAGCTAGCCAAGATGCATTGTCTATGATGGCTTTCATCTTTGGAATGAAAGATGATATGGCAGTCTATGGAGAACAAATGGCTATCCTCTTCAGGCTGAAAATTATCGACAAAACTCAGGAGTATCGGCTTGATTTTTTTGAACAAATTACATACTCAATGGTGGAACAACTAACCTAGTTCAAATCAAAAAGGATTTTTAGATACCATTCTTATTTGTTTCACCTCATGCTATATCAGAACTCTGACATATTTTCCCAACATATGCATCTTGATATGTATGACCCACGTTTCGATTTACAAAGGACCACTCCTATGTCTGCATGGACACATATTTTTTCAAAAGCTAGTGATCCATATGAATTTTGGGAACTATTTGTTACCTCTACTTTTTGCCACTTGAGCCCAGAACTAGTTATAAATAGACTATTTCCAAGTGTCTCAAACCTTCTGGTCAATTGCCTAATTCCCTGTGATTTCTTTTTTGGATCCCACCATACAATTATTAAAGTCCATGGTTTTTGTGTGGAACCAATGTTGCTACCTAAGATTTTGACTCTTAGGTTAGCATTCTTAGAGGTCACCAGGTAGGTGTCTATAGTAGAAAATGAATATGGCTCAGGGAAGAGGAAGAGGAAAATGTATGACCTCCCATGGATGACAAACAACATGGTATTAGAAGCCAGAGACGCTGAGATTGTTTTGCTTAGAAAGTTAGCCTTCCTGGGTTTCTTACTAATCGAAGATAAATGGGTATATGACCCAAATGGTTTCATAGCTTCCTATATAAGGACTAATAGGGTTGCTACTAGAATTGCACAAGAGGGCCACCCCTTTTGGGAAAACAGGAAAAATCCTAGGGAAGATACTCCTGGATTTTATGTTGAATTAACAGATTTACCCCTTCAACAAAATAGACCCTGGAAAACATTCTATGTTAAATAGAGGGATTTTGACCCTAAAATCAGAATGACTTCTGGCTTAAGAAGGGCACTAAAGAATAAATATTGGGATGCTGAGAAAATAGAAGCCTATTGGAAATATAGGCAAGAAATTTGTCAGAGAACTCATTCTTTTGGGAACGTGGACTCAGATGAGAGATGGGAGGAACTATGGGATGAGTGTCATTTGTCCCCTGTATTTAGCCCTGACATAATCAATTTGTTGACATAGGGTGTAGAGCTAGAAGCCAGAGCAGGATCCAGCCAAGAATCACAGGCCCTAGGGCAAACCGCAGCTACAGTCACTGTAACAATTTGGCCACAATCTCTTAGCATCATGGAAAAATAAAAGAGTGTGGTGCCTTCACCACCAAAAGCTTCCCCATTAGCATCAGTTATTGAAGTTCCCAGTTCCCCACAACACCACTAACAGCAGTGGTAGATGTTGGAGAAAAAGAAACACAACCAGAAGAAGAAACACCAAGGAAATAGAAAAGGCTGAGGTTTCAACTTGAGTCTAAAGAGAGGGCAGAACCCTCACAACGCCAATTATAGAGTAATATAGTTTTTCCTCAGGTAAGTATCATTCCTCCTCCCCCTTCTCAATCTTTTTCTTCTCTTGTAGGCATGATGATTTCATCTGGTCAGATGACATTCCCTACTACCTCCACCGTGCCCATTTCTCACTTCACCCCATCTATCCTTACTCAAGCTTTAACATTGCCTCACTTTTCTTCCTCTATTCCTAAGAAGCTACCTCCTCATATTGCCCATAGCCAATAATTAGCTATTCCATATGGTTTGCTACAAGGACATCCTTTTGCGGGTGGGCACATTGCCTCTCCTTCTACCTTCCAAACTCAAGCAGATGCTTCTAGGAAGGTGAGGGAAGCCCAAAGAGAGAAAAAGAGCATTAAGGAAAATAAGGCCTTGGCTACACCACATCTATAGTCACAATTTTACCCACTTTAGCAGTAAATGATGGTGACTCATTTGTCACTGAATGTAATCAAGCCAAGTGAGCAGATGCAGCCACAAGACTACACAATGAATGCAGTGGCCATAGACATGTCCCTGTTTAGGCGACAAGACAAAATTGAGTTGCTAACTGAATCCACTTCTGTAGTTACTGAAGACTACTTGAAAACATCAAGGAAGCTATAGAAGATGGAAGCTGATCTAGCCAAGGAGAAAGCAAACTGTAGCAGTTTGACCACAGAAATTGATAGAAAAGATAATGAAATAAAGAGTCTAAATAAACAATTACAAGATAGTATTTCCCTTCAGACTCACCAGGTGATCCAGGCCCAAAATGATTCCTTAAAAGCAGGGCTAATGCAGGTAAAATATGCAGTGACGACCCTAAGGTGAGAAAAAGCAACATTACAAGGAAAATGTGAGGAAAACCTGTTATAGGTTACTCAATTGCAATAGAAGCTGCTAAATGAATACAATAATACCACAGCTATACAATCCCAATTTCAAGCCGAGCAATAAAGAGTAGAATAATTGACACTGGAGTTGGCCAATAGGCCAAAGAATGTAGGAGTGTTAAATCTAGTGAAGGAGCTTTATGAATCAATGTGGAAGAGAATCTCTTCAAAGATTATTCAGCTCAGGCCTTCTCTCACCTTCCTGCTAAATGCACAAAAATTATGTGAAAAGGTGGAGAATTCAGTTGAAAACACTCTGGCTACAGTTTTTGGGAGAGTATTGGACTCCAAAACATTGTTGCAAAAGCTTTATGATGCAATTGATGGAACGTTGTCAGCAGCAGGAATTGATAACAGAATGGTCACTGCTAAGCAAGTAAATGAGGTTCTCAGTTGCAACTCCACAGCCATCAATTATAGAGAGCTTCTCGATGTAATGAAAGAAGGAATCAATGAAATGAAACAACACATTGAAGACCTAGTGCAATTAGGCCTTCCTTCTCCATTTTCAGATGACAACACTGTGCTAATGATTGATGAAATTAAACCTTTGTTGTTGGCCAAGCATAATGATCAAACAATTTTTTAGGATTTAAGGGATGATTCATCAGTCCTTGAAGTAGAAGCTATTTTGATTCCTGTTTCCCAGCTCGAATTCAAATTGAAGGCTACGATTCAGATTTTGCAAAATTTTTCACACAAAGATATTATTAACCTTGATTTAGCCTTCAATGAATTACAAAATAAGCAGGGGTTATCTGATGATGAGTGGTCTGCCTATCAAATAGCATTGTTGAAGCTATAATTTTTTGACATTTTGAACAAGCGAGAGTTGTGGTTTCTTTTTGAGCAGGCTCAAAAGTCCTTGGGGTCACCAAAAACTATAAAGTAAAAAATACTCTAGGTTTCATTGTAATTTTTAGTTGCACATTGCAAAATTTTGTCCCCACACACTTTGGTTCGAGATGGCAAAGTTTTGACTCAGAGCTTGGGCTCGATTCTCTTTTTGCCTCATTTTTCTCTAAGTGTCGAAGTCAAGCGGAAGTTTCCAAGTGTCATCGGCCGAGGCACCTTTTCATAATTTTTATAAGTTGGTCGAGACGTACCACGTATCTCATAGTAACTCAATAGAATGCGAGAAGTGTCGGCATCCGCATTTTATATCGGCATCCACATTTCATATCTCTTTTGAGTGGAAGGTTTCAACAAGCTAAGTATCAAGATCAAGCAGAAGGTGCCAAGTGGTAATAGCGGAAGGTTTCAATGTGCTTTTCTAAAAGCAATGGAAGATGCCACGTATTCATAGCTAAAGAAAGTGGAAGCCACCATGTGTCAACCTCCAAATTATCTTCATTTTGTTTCATTGACAAGTAAAGACTGTGGTGGGTCCCAGGTTTTTATTATGAGGCAAGCGAAAGCTGCCAAGTGTCATCGTCCATGTAAGTATGAAATGAGGCCTGATTATTTTTATAATATAGACAGGGCAATGTAGAGACAGACACGTGTCACCTTCCACAGGTTTCTCAAAAGGTAGCTAAAGGTAGCAAAGATCACCACGTGTCCTTTGTTAAGAATAAGTGGAAAGTGCCGCATGTCCTTGTCCTTTTTTTTTTAAGTTGCTCGGGCGAGAACTGCTTTAGGTCCCATTTTCTATAAAAGTTGTTTAGGTTTTGGGAGAAGCGGATGGTGACAGATGTCAAAGACCAAACATTTCTAAGCAAAGATACAATAAGAGTATAGGAAATGCGGAGAGTGTCGTGTGTCTTTGATAAGGCTGCAAAAGCTACCAAGTGGCATGTTCTGGTGCTTCCTAAATAATAAGAGGGTTTTCAAGTAAAATAGGGGAATCGGCCAAGTGTCTTCTTCTGTTTGACATAAGGGAGCATCCTATGTATTTGTTTTAGCCAATAAACTGTAGGAATATAGAATGTTTTAGAATCTAAGAAATATCTTTAGTTAGACACTTCCAGTTTCAGTTAGAGTTCGGTTGGGCTGTTAGATTGAGAACACGCAGATAATCTGGAGCAAATCTAATGCTATAAAGAGGGGTGCAGAGATCACAAGAAAGGATGATCAGATAATTGGAGAGAATTTTTTGCGAGAGACTATTGTCAAGTGTTTTAGACTTTTAGAGCTGTGATCAGGAATATCATTTGCCTTTGTTCTATTTTCTTGAATTGGAAAGTTTATGTAACTATGCATGTTTCTATGCCTTTTATGTAACTTGAGAGTTAATAAGAAGACTGAGTTTTGTGCCTTTGTTGGTATTTTTCTATATCATTGCAAAAGTAGTCTAAGTTGTGAGCCTCTGTTTCTATTGTTTCTATTTTTTACATTGATCATGCCTTGTTTGCTCTTTAATGTAATCGAATCTCACATATAGTTTCACTGTGCTTAGAATTAAGGGTCTAATTACATTCAGGTGCATCGCCATAGTTAGATTTTCTTTCTTTGCATTTGTGTTTTTGTTTAGATTCCTATCCCTTTCCTCCCAACACTCGAGATAAAGAAGAGACCAGCTTCTTAAAAATCTGGAGGTCGTTTCAAGTTGCAAGTCCTACATTCTTGAAACTTCCCATTGTTGGTGTTAGAACAAAGTGCAATTTTAACCATCAATAGGGTGATGGATCACGTTTGAGGAAAAGGGAGATATTGAAAAATAAAACACTAGAGGAATTATAAGATTTGAGAGAGAAAATCAAGATACAAATGCAAAAACTTTGTGGTAGACAAGGTACAAACCCTAATCCTAATAACCAAATGCCATAGATAATGAGCCAATTAACAATAATGAATTAAAAAATGATGAAATTGACCATAACGAATTGAATAATGATGAAATTGACCATAGTGAATCAAATAATAATGAATTAGATAATGTTGGAAGTTTACATTCAAAGTTCTAAGTTTTTTATTTTGTTGATGATGAGTCTATGTATGATGTTTCACCCCCCATGAATGAAGAAAAATTAATGGAAACAAATAATGATGAAATTAACCATCAATAATATTTCATAGAAACATATAATGAAGAAATAAATAAAGATTAAAATTTCATCCCACCTCTAAACAATGAAAGTAATAATGATTTTCAAAACACCCTCTTAACAAATTCCACCATTAACAACACCTCCAAGAATTATGCATAGAAAATATAAGTATTTAATTGAAGTTGATAAAAATATTTTAGAACTAATGCATAACAAAATGTCTGATCACTATTCAAGAAGAGTGGCTTAACAAATTTGGGATACTTTGTTTCATAATTTGGATTATGATAGTCAAAGATGTCAACTATTTATTTCATTGATAAAATTTATTAAGATGAGACCTATAACATACACATTAGGATAATAACATCTAATATAGATGATAAAAACAACAAACTTGTTGAAAATCTACATGATGCACATTATATTGTAGGCCCAAAATCATGCACCTAAAACTGTAATGTTGCCTGACATATACTTACAACTTGTGCAGTAAATTAAAAAATAGGGAAAAAATGAATGGTTTCAAAAACAAGCCGAACACTTAATATAAACAAAAAATAATTAATGAAAGCAATTGAAAGATGTGAAAGACTTAATGAACCTAATACCAATGAGCTCTAGGCATTCTTTGATAGACTTCCATGAAAGGACAAGGTTATAGCTGATATTCTCAAAGAGTTGCTTAATTTTAGAAAGACAATACAAGAGTTTCACCCAATGCAAGAGATGTTGTGAAATGAAGAGTTGGTTCTCGTAATTGTGAACCGCATCCAAAACATTTATTAGATATTACTCAAATACAATTGTACTCTAAGTTTTTGGAAAAATATCCACAAATTTTTATTTGTCAAAGATATTTTGAGATGGCCAAACCTTTTTATGTAAAAATAAATCACACATGCACCAGTTGTTGTAGGCAACATGTTGAAATTTTAATGCACTATAATGTTTTCTACCATATTCATTGTACTTTGCATACTAACAACATTTTTCAAGAGTGTGGCATTGAATTACCACCAAAATCAGCTAGAAAATTTATTCCAACTATCTTTTGTAAAAGACTGGATGGACAATTATTTTACAACAAATCATGTTTAAATGGAAATGATAACATTTGTGGTGGATTGCCAAAATTAAAAAAATGTATCCATGAGGAGATTACAAGTGCAATTGGATAGGACTTAGTTGGTTTAAGTAAATATAATTCAGTGACTTATCAAGTAAAAGATTGCAAAGAATCTAAAAGGTGTGAGCTTATTGCAAAAAAGATACATGTTTCCAAATTTTTGGTCAAATTTAGGAAAAAGATTGTTTATGAGTATGCAAGGCACACACACAGGGATAGATGGTTGGATGAACATTTTAAGATAAGCAAGGATACATTTCCACTTGGTTATATTATTTTAGTAGTTGATTTTGCTAAAAATTACACATTCAGACCCCGAATAGAAGTTCAATCACAATATTACAACTCATCACATGTTGCCATATTTATGCATATAGCATTCATGCATGCACCTAATAGTACAAATAAATAACATAAAATATTAAGGGAGTACCATTTCTATATCAGTGATGACTAATTATATTATTCAAAGTATGTGGAAGGTTATTTTTAGAAGTTTTATGAACAGTTGCATCAGAGGAACATTATTATCAATCAACATTACATTTGGTTAGATAATTACACATCACAATTAAAAAATTCACGGATGTTTTATTGGTTGAGCAGGATGCACATTACCACTAGTGTAGAACACATTTTGAGTTTCACCAAGGATGGCCATGGAAAAGGGGAGCATGATGGTGCTAAAGCATGTGTAAAAAAAGCTATTGCAAGGGAGTTAAAATTCGAAGAGGGTGTTCACTTAACAAATGCAAAATGTATGGTTGAATGTTGTAATGAGAACATATGTCATGGTGCTCAACCAAATTATACTATTCATAGACATTTCTAGTTAATGGAGGAAGAACACTTGGCAAAGTATGAGGATTGTATTACTCTAACAGGTTCAAGTGACCTCCACTCATTTCGTAGTTCAAATACAAGTTCTTGGACTATTCATATGAGACACTTGGCATGTTTTTGTTTTGCATACATGGACTATGTTTGGAATAAGTGTGAGTCACAAGAGTGGGTGGATGTTTGGAGTTCCAAACCTCTAATTCCAATTAACACATATCAAGTTCCAATAGCATAATAATACAAATATGGCATCATCAAATGACTTTGAACATGTATCTGATCTAGTGCAACTAGGTAGAATATTTTTCATTATGTATAATTATTCTCATTAGATATCTTCATATTATCACTAAAAATGGTTTTTTGTGATATAAGGCATGTTTTGTAGTTATTTCAGATGAGGATAATGAAGAGGTAACTGATTAATACTTGTGTCAGTGTGTAGAGAGAGAGAGAATTGACTTCCCTGATTGTAGATGGAGAAAACATTGACTATCCCACTACGTCAATGGTAGTCACTGGAACTTGGTTTCGATGATATCCTATAAAATATTTAGATCAATGGTTATTTGAAGATTTTAAAATACACAGGAAGATATTGCACTATTCAAATTTGATTCTTGTAATGAATATTCAATTACAAAAATATCATGGGAGGCCATTAAATAGGAAACTATGGAAAGTTCAGGAGTCAGACCATGAAGCTATTCTTGATACTATCAAGGTTAGAGCAGATCTTAGTGGTTCATTGGATTGAAATACGTAGGTATGTTGACTTTTCAAATGTAGATGTAATAAATTTTACCATATATTTTTTATTTTCTAGGTAGTACATATGAATTTCATTTTTAATTATTTACTAATAATTTTTTGTAGGTTAGTGGTGCCAAATAAGCTTCTACCTTCATGTGGTTGGCACTATCAATAAAGAATTATATATTATTAAAGCTAAGAGGAGCTCAATTTTGATGTGATGTAATCTTGAGTTAGATGTGATTGAAGCTCAAGAAATGACTTATAGCTTTCATTTTATAGGTGTTTGAACTTGGGCTAAAAAATTACATTTTTATTGTATTGGGAAGGGCATTCTTGAGGTCAGAATGGTGGTGATTTGTCAATCAGGCCTAATGGAATCCCAAGAACCTAGTCCTATATGTTATCCACCCCTATAACATATTGACAATGTCATTTTTTAGTCAAAAAGCATCGAAACCAGAGTTATGTAACCACAACTTAAACTTTGACAATATTTGTTGTCAGTGTTTTTGTACTCCAGAACGATAGTGAAAATGCACTTTTAAGTGGATTTAAACATTGTGAAAGTGTGATAACATGTAATTTGCCTATTTATATATGATCTTAGTGATATATTATCAGGTGGAGGTCTCAAAGGTATAAATGGTAGTTGGAGCTCAAGTAGTTGCTTGTTTAATGCTAAAAAGTTGCATTTGTGGACCCCACACTACAACTTATCCAATGGATTACTCTCTAAGCTTCCAAATGAGTGATATGGGGCATCGGCAGTATGACCGACGTCGATCAGATGCAGTGGAGAAGGATACCGGCGACGGCAGAGAGTCGGCCGACGTCGGCAGCACCAGACAAGCAGGGACCGACGTCAGTCGCCTGTGCGGTCCAGAACTGCTGTTTACGAACAGTCAGTTAGTTAAATCGAGTGTTTGCATGCTAAGAGACTATTTTAAGTCATGAGCTGTGTGTCTAATTTTAGTAGTTAGATGTCTATTTTTGTAACCATGTATTTCTATTTAAAGAACCATGAGGCATGTATTGTAATTATCATATTGATCAAGTAAGAGCATTGAAGCAAGCAAGGTCAAGGAGATCTACAGGTGTAAGGTCAAGGAGATCAGCGATAGCATTCAAGGAGGGATTGTAACTCAGGTTTTAGAGTTGGTTTTGTGTTGAGCAAGAGAGAGAGGGAAGAAGGTCTTGAGGTGTGGCAAGCCTTTGAGGTGGAGGGAGAAGTGGCATCTTCCTTATTTGTATTTTCTTCTAGTATTATCTAATACAATTGTGTGTATTGTCTCTCAAATTCTTTGTTGTCTCATGTTTCTAGTTTCTTAATCATTCTGGTATAATTTCCGTGTTCAATTGCTCATATATAAGTAATCAATTGTGCTACCGTTGGATAAGGGGCCTCCTAATAGTTGGTATCAGAGCTACGGTTTGCAGGAAGCAGGTTATTGTTTTTTGATTACAGGTCATTCACAGGGTTTTTTGATTGAGTGGGAGTTCAGCAATGGCAGAAGAAAGCAAGCTACGAATGGAGAAGTTTAACGGCAAGAATTATCAACACTGGAGGATGCAGATTGAGGACTATCTATATCAGAAGGATCTGTACTTACCGTTGGGTGGGGTTGCATGCAAGCCCACAGATATGAAGGATGAAGAATGGAGTGTTCTTGATCGGAAGGCTCTTGGTTCCATAAGGTTGAGTCTTGGAGCTTCTGTGATTTCTAGCTTATCACAGTGCAAAACAATGGAAGTGTTGATAAAGTCCTTGGCAAATTTATACGAAAAGCCCTCGGCTTCTAATAAGGTATACCTTATGAAGCAGCTATTTACTTTACAAATGCAGGAAGGAGGTTCGGTACATACTCATCTCAGTGATTTCCATGGTTTGGTAAATCAATTAGCTTCAGTCAACATTGTTTTTGATGATGAGGTAAAGGCTCTCTTGATTTTATGTTCTTTGCCTGAAAGTTGGGACGGTATGGTTATGGCAGTAAGTAACTCCGCATCTGCTTCTAAAATCTTAAAGGTTGATGATGTTGTGAGTGTGATTTTGAATGAAGAAATACGCAGGAGAAGCACAGGTGAATCATCAAGAAACGCTCTAAGTGCGGAAAGTAGAGGAAGGCAAAAGGAGAAGATTGAGCAAGGGAAATCAAGGTCGGGAAGGAGATCCGAGTCTAAAGGTATTACCTGCTGGTTTTGTGGAAAGAAAGGACATATAAAGGAGTGTTGGTTGAGAGATAAAGAGAATCAACATACAGGTATGGAAGAAGCAAAGGATGCAAATATTGTGGTACAGGATGCTCTCATACTTTCTTTGGATAGTCACGTAGGATCATGGATATTAGATTCTGGTTCATCTTTTCATGCATCCCCAAACAGAGATTTGTTTCATGAGTATGAACAGGGAGATTTTGGAGTTCTTTATTTAGGGGATGGTACGCCTTGTCAGATAGTTGGCAAAGGGAAAGTGCAGCTGAGATTGCAGATTGACAACACATGGGTGTTGAAGGAGGTCATGCATGTTCCAATTCTGAAGCAGAGTTTGATTTCTGTAGGAAGGTTGGGAGATGAGGGATGCACAATAACCCTCACAGCGGATTCTTGGAAGGTTACCAAGGGAGCACTTGTTTTAGCAAGAGGTAAGAAAGTAGGTTCTCTTTATCTATCTACTTGTACTACTGATTCCACTTCTGGTGCAGATTCGAAGATGTGGTCTATTAGGCAGGGTCACATGAATAAGAAGGGAATGGAAGTTCTTAACTCAAAAAGTATGTGTTCAAGTTCAGAAGGCATGGATAGAATTCTTTGCAGGAAAAGGAAATTTGAGGCTTTTGACAAGAACAGGGATGTCTTGGTGTTCATGGAGGAGATGAAGGCCTTAGAACAGTTACAGGCAGTAAATAAATCTGAGCAGGGCAGCATGGATATAGATTTGATCCAAGAAGAGCTCGCGGATGAAGAATTCATCACTCACGGGAACACACAGGCACCGATGTCGGTTACTTGGAACCGACGTCGGTCATCCAGACACCGGCTTCGGTCATGTGCAGACCAGCAGGGTCGGTAGGTCGGGCAGGAGAAGTCCGACGTCGGTCATCAGGACCGACGTCGGCAAGGGGGACACCGGCGTCGGCCAGGGGTAATGATGTCGGCAGTCAGGATCAGTGCAGGGAACTGAAATCGGTCGGGAGCAGACTGGGAGTTGGCTGAGATCGGTCACTGGAACGGATGTTGGGTGGATCTATGAGTCTCAAACACCCATACAGAGGTCAAGAAAGGTATGTGAACCTCATATTCGTTGTTCACCTTCTTTATATTGCTTACTGTTAGTCATGAACTAGGAAGATGGAGGAAGCAATGCAAGTAGAATCCAGAAACAGTGGGAGCTTGACATGGATGAGGAGTGTGAGTCCTTTGAGTAGAGCCAAACAGGTACTTGTTGGTGGAGTTGTCAGCTGGATATAGAGGGATGGATTCCCGTTTTAGAGAAGAGAGTGGATGGACATCTGAGACAGAAGGCTATGGTATATGGTCTTGAGTTAGCTGCAGGGCAATGGAGGTTTGACCATTGTATTTTATCTTTACCAGGTTGGATAATATTAGCTACATTATCCTGTTACTGTATTGTGTTACTTTTTGCAGGGTTGCATATACAGGGAGTTTTTTGAGCTAAGGGTAGAGTTGGTTCAGAAGTATGTCATGAAGAATTTGGGAGCAGCAAAGTTCTTGTGGCATAGGTGACAGATATAGCATCACAGGTTTGCGTGGTGGTTGGTCTTCAAGGGTGACTTTGAAGAGGGATACAGAGCCTAAGGAACAAAATAGATGGTGTACAGGTACAGGTACAGGTTGCAGATGTTTATCTCCAAGTGGGAGATTGTTAGGGTGTGGAGCTAAAAGCTTCAACTGTTTGCACACACATGAAGAAAGGATGCTGAAGAACCAGAGCCACCAGCGTCAGCAGTATGACCAACTCGGTCAGATGCAGTGGAGAAGGATACTAGCGATGGTAGAGAGTCGACCGACGTCGGCAGCACCAGACAAGCAGGGACCGATGTCGGTCGCCTGTGCGGTCCAGAACTGCTGTTTACGAACAGTCAGTTAGTTAAACCGAGTGTTTGCATGCTAAGAGACTATTTTAAGTCGCGAGCTGTGTGTCTAATTTTAGTAGTTAGATGTATATTTTTGTAACCATGGATTTTTATTTAAAGAACCATGAGGCATGTATTGTAATTATCATATTGATCAAGTAAGAGCATTGAAGCAAGCAAGGTCAAGGAGATCTACAGGTGTAAGGTCAAGGAGATCAGCGATAGCATTCAAGGAGGGATTGTAACTCAGGTTTTAGAGTTGGTTTTGTGTTGAGCAAGAGAGAGAGGGAAGAAGGTCTTGAGGTGTGGCAAGCCTTTGAGGTGGAGGGAGAAGTGGCATCTTCCTTATTTGTATTTTCTTCTAGTATTATCTAATACAATTGTGTGTATTGTCTCTCAAATTCTTTGTTGTCTCATGTTTCTAGTTTCTTAATCATTTTGGTATAATTTCCGTGTTCAATTGCTCATATATAAGTAATCAATTGTGCTACCGTTGGATAAGGGGCCTCCTAACAAGGTGGAGGTCTCAAAGGTATAAATGGTAGTTGGAGCTCAAGTAGTTGCTTGTTTAATGCTAAAAAGTTGCATTTGTGGATCCCACACTACAACTTATCCAATGGATTACTCTCTAAGCTTCCAAATGAGTGATATGGGGTGTGATTAGAGAGATTAAATAGGTAGGGGAAGGATTTGATGGTTCATAAAAATGACTTAAATTTTTTTTATGGGTGTTTGAACTTAGGCTAAAAATTTGCATTTTTCTTGTATTATGAAGGGCATTTTTTAGGCTAGAATGGATGGTGGGTTTGTCGATCGGGTTTAATGGGATGCCCAAAACCTGGTCCTATATTTCTACCCCCTTGAATGTGTTGAAAATGTTAGTTTTTAGTCAAGAATCATTGCAACTAAAGTTGTGCAACCATAACTTAAACTTTGGCAATATTTGTTGTCAGTGTTTTCATGCTCTAAAATGGTAGTGAAAATGCACTTCTTGGTGGATTTGAACATTATGGAAATACGATAACATGTAATTTTCCTATTTGTATGTGATCAAAGAAATATATTCTTAGGTGGAGGTCTCAGAGGTAAGAAGATCTCAAGAAGTTGCTTGTTTAATGCCAAAACATTGCATTTTAGAACGCTCACTACAACTTATCTAACAGATTGCTATTGAAGCTTAAAACTGAGTGATATGAAGTGTGATTAGAGGGATTAAATAGATAGGGGAGGGATTTTATGGTTCACATAAATGACCTACAAGTTTCATTTTGTGTGTTTGAACTTAAGTTAAAATTGCATTTTTTTTTGTATTAGGAAGGGCGTTCTTGAGGCCAGAATGTGTGGTGGGTTTGTCAATCGAGGTTAATGGGAGGTCAATAATCTAGTCCTAGGCATTATATAACCCCCCTTAGACATGTTGGAGGTGTCATTTTTTAGTCAGAAAGCATTGAAACGAGAGTTTTGTAACCATAACTTTAACTTTGACAACATTTATTGTCAGTGTTTCTGCACTCTAGAACGATAGTGAAAATGCACTTTCAGGTGGATTTGAACATCATGGTAGTGTTATAACATGTAATTTGTGTATATGGATGTTATCAAAGTGATATATTCTTAGGTGGAGGTCCTGAAGGTAGAAATGGCATTTAGAGCTCAAGAAGTTGCTTGTTCAATGCCAAAAAGTTGTATTTTTGGACACCTTATTGCAACTTGTCCAATGGATTGCTCTCAAAGCTTCCACCTGAGTGCTCTAGGGTGAGATTATAGGGATTAAATAGGTATGGTATAGATATAATAGTTTATATAAATGACTTACATGTTTTTTTATGCGTATTTGAACTTAGGATAGAAAATTACATTTTTCTTATATTGGAAAGGGCATTCTTGAGGCCAAAATGGGTGGTGGGTTTGTGGATTGGGCTTGATAGGAGGATAAAAAAATAGTTTTATTTGTTATCCACCCCATATTACATGTTGGTAGTGTCATTTTTTGGTCAGAAAGCATCACAACCATAGTTCTACAACCACAACTTAAACTTTGATAACATTTGTTGTCAGTGTTTCTGCACTTTGGAACGGTAGAGAAATGCACTTCTAGATGGATTTGAATATTATGGTAGTGTGATAACATGTAATTTTCCTATATATACTTTATAGAAGTGATAGATTCCTAGGTTGAGGTCTCAGAGGTAGAAATGGTAGTTGGAGCTCAAGAGTTGTTTGTTCAATGCCAAAAAGTTACATTTTTGGACCCATCACTGCAACTTGTCCAATGGATTGATCTCAAAGGTTCCACTTGAGTGCTTTAGGGTGAGATTAGAGGGCTTAAAAAGGTATGAGAAAGATCTGACAATTCACAGAAATGACTTATAAGTTTTGTTTTATGCGTGTTTGAACTTAGGCTAAAAATTTACATTTTTCTTGTATTGGGAAGGGTGTTCTTGAGGTCGGAATGGGTGGTGGATTTGTCGATAGAGTCTGATGAGAGGCCAAGAACCTGATCCTAGACATTATCTACACCCCTCGAATGTGTTGGCAGTCTCAGTTTTTGGTCAAGAAGCATCAGAATAATAGTTCTACTAAACTATCAGCCTATAGAACATGTTAAAGCTTAGATAAGATGAGTTTTTGATTGATTTGAGTTCTATAAAGTTGGGTAAGGGTTATAACATGTTAAATTTGATAAAATAATACTAGAAATATAATTTTTAAGAGCTACAAACTCTATTTTGATAAATTGACCTATTAGAACAAGAACTAGGTCTAGAGACCTAGAAACTTAATGAGTAATTGACCTATTGACCTAATGAGTAATTGACCTATTGAAAAAATCTATTGTGATTAATTGACCTATTGACTTAATGAGTAATTGACTAGTTTAAAAGAAGATTGTTTGAGAGTGGATTTTGGATCGAGTTGAGAAAAAGAGTGGATAAGTGAAGTTGGAGTTATTCATGATCTTTGAGCATATGAATAGGACTTTCATAGCCTTCTTAAACATAGAAAAACAAATTATGCATTAGGTGGTATTAGGGGATGATAAAAGGCATACAAAAATTAGGCCTAGTTTCAAGAAAAGCTAGTTAAAAAGGCATTAGAGCCAGGTGAAGGTGAAAGATTAGGTAACTTACAGGTATAGTTATCTGAGTGAGAAATTTGTAGGGATTAATGAATGATTTTATGTCTTTCCATTATACAAGTTTGAACATGATTGGTTATGGGTTTTAAGTGTAATTAAATTGTGTTAATGATTAATTGAAAATTTGTAAATGGGTGATGACAAATGCAAAATAGATAAGAGTGTCATTAGTAATTTCCACTACACATAATGAAATAAAAACTTTAATTTAAAAAAATATGGGAGATATAAGATTTATATCATTGAAAAGAACAATTTCTTAATCCTCATTTATGTACAACATTACATACAAGATCCTATAGATAATAGTTTAGAAGATCAAAACAACACTATACAATAACACATAATGAAATAAAAACAAAATATAAATTAGATAGATTACCATGATAGGCATACAATATAGGTACATGTGTGCAATGTCAATATTACATAGATTACCATGATAAGCATACAAAAAATTACATCTACCAACATAGTATCTAATATTGGGTGAATGTCATATACAATTCTAGAAATGTGTAAATTGCCATATAGGTATACAAAAAAGTACATCTCATGTAAGACATCATATTCATCAAATATCCTCACTCTCATTGCCTTCCTCAAATAAGACTCTCCCTAGGATGCCCTGCTAGTAGATGGAGACCCCTCTAATGTCTTGGATTGATCCAAAGTCTGATTGAAGGTCCTAAACTCATAGCTCGCTTACAGTTGAACCTATTCAAATACAAGTGTTATTAAAAAATTAACATAAAATATATTCAACCAATTGTTAAAAAATTAATTTTAAACTACAATAAAAAATCATTTAAACATGCACTTACTGCAAGCTTGCAGTCTTACTCAATCTATTTTTGATGCTCAAACAAGTCAATGGCAGTCTTGGTTGTTCGAATAGGCATTTGATATAAAAGAGAAACATGAGAAGTTGCCCTAATAATCATCTAACTAGGACTATCATATGTCATAAGACAACCCTACATACACAATACATTCACATAAGTTATATTTTCACCAAGTATGTAGTAAAATTAATAAAATAAGTCTATTTTTAAAAGTCAAAATTACAAGTTAATATATACCTCTATTAAGGCTTGTGCAGATGACATTGCAGCAGTAATTCTTATGTCTATCTCGACTTGCAAATATAGAGGAGTTCTACTTGAGCCATCAACTATTCATGTAAACAAGGTCTCACTTAATTTTATATAAAGTACCAAAGATATATATGGCAAGTTTTTCTCAATGTAAACCAAGAGATATGTGGCAATGTATTTCAACATGAATATCATGAAAAGATAATGTAGACCAAGAATCACAGAAGTGTAACTACCATACAACATACAATGGCTAAGAATAATAAGTCATTTGCATGTCAAAAGTAATATAAAAATTATAATACATGTAGGAAGTGTGAGTGGAATAGTAGGAGGTGGAAAGAATAGTAACAATTTGATAAGGCAAAGTTAGGGAGACAAAAGTAATAAGAGACATATCAAGAACTTTGTCCTTACTCATAAAGCTTCTTTAGATAGATTAAAATGTAAATAAGTGTCTAGTAGTTTATGATCAATACTTTGGTGTTCATATCTCTATTCAAATAAGATTCAAGTCAGTAGCCTATAGGTTCAAAGTGGTGAAACCTAAGTTTCAATACTTTGTCTTCAGGCACAGTCAAAAAGAGGATAACATAGTCAATTTAAAGTGTCATTATAAATTATTGAAACATTATTAAGGGATAGAGGATCTCTATTAAATTAATGTAAACACATTGAAATTCTTTATACTATTGAGAAAATGCAAAATACATGGGAAGACTATATACAACCCAATTAGTAACAATTCTGAGTTTGCATAGCTATAAAGAAAGACCATATAGAGTTCTTGGAAATAGAGTTGAGGATTTAGGGTATTTTAAATTTTGTGGGATATTATTTTTACATGTGTGTGATTATTTGAATTTCTCTCAAATGAAAGTAAAGGGTCTTAAGGGTTTACTCTGTCCTGTTTGTTGACATAGTCATGTTGGAGGGGTATAATTTTTTTGTAAAACTACATGTTGGGAGTGATTTAGTATTGAGAAAGGAAAATAAATAGTTTTAGAATATGGTTGGGGTAAGGTAAGATCCATTTATAGACTTAAAATCTTTGATAATGGTCAAAAGGTCATTCTATCTCATTTATTATTCTATCGGGTAGGTGTAGAACTAAGAACAAGTTAGGGTTTGAAACTAGAAAATCAGATAGCAAATGATTTAACTAATGAAAAGTCATTAATTTTGGTATACAAGTGTATTTATATAGGAGGAAGAGAATTTTTAAGGTTTAAATTCGATTTGAGTCCGTATGGTATGGTTTCATAGTTAGTAACCTTTAATTAGGCCTAAGAGACCTAATTAGTCCTGAGGGGTGTTGAGTTAGGTGTTTTCCAAACAGAGTTAAATTATGAAAGTCCCTATATGAGCTATGTGATTTAAAGGGGTATCTAAATGTGGGTTTATTTTGGTTTGGATCTTTGTATTTTACTTAGACCAAGGAGGTTTGCCTCAAAAAGGGGCTAGTAGAAGGAAGGTGTCAAAGAGGAAAGAAGAGATAAGTGAAGAGTTGAAGCTTGGGGGTTGTATGGAATGTTTGGATGCATGAAATTAGATGTAATTGAGTAGGTTGATGATATTATGAGTATTATGGAAGGAAAAAATCAAATTAGCATGCAGACGTATGAAAACAGATAAGAAGATTATAAATAATAAAGTAAGGATAAAGAGAGAGAACACAAAAATAGAGTATGAACTGAGGAGGTTGGTGTTAAAATGAAATATTACAGAGGTAGTTGATTAGTAAAATTAATTCAAGTAGAGAAGGAGGATTAAGTGAATACAAGGAGGCTTAAAGTACATTGAGTAGGTAAGAGTGAATAAGAAAGACCTAGTAAATGCAAAGTGATCAAAGAGATAAAGAGGTTGAAGATAGAAGACAAAGAAGGACAAGAAACGATCAGAGATGGGTATTTGGTAGAGGTAAGTATGTGTTTCCATCCATATCAGGGAAGCTTGTTATAACCTATGCATCAAGATACTTGATAGATAAATTTAAATCAAACTTACAAGGCAAATATACATAGACTAAATGTACATAGAGCATAAGATTAACTCAAAATTTTACCTCTATATAAGTAAAAGGTGTTGTCCTAATAGAGACAGATGTAGTAGTGGATGGGCTAGTAGTTGGATCCAAATATGTAAATAATGGTTGCATCAAATCAAATGTTGCAAATATCAACTATGATGATGAAGGCATTATCACCTCCTGTGACATAAAAAATGGCATATATATTATTCAATTTCTATGTAAATTAATTGTTAACTAAATTAAATTTGTAAATATAACTTAAATTTAACATAACATTTATATAAAATATACCTGCATTTGTGTAGTGGATGATGTTTACACACCAAATATGCATGCCAAAAACTTATCACTCAAGAATATTATCGAATCCCTCTAAACCACCTACACTATCATCATCAGAAATTACAATGCACATAGCTCCATAAGAACTTCAAGGGTGTGGTCAGGTATGCACACTAGGTGGCATATCTCTAGCATCGATTTGTGAGAGCCTACTCATATGTTGAATGAGTGTATCAGTGAGCGAATTAAGATCATGCAGAGTGTTAATTTCTATGACTTGTTGAACTACAGAGGGGATCTCGAGCTCAAGTGGCTTTTGGATATAGATCCTTGTAGGCCGATTAGGTGAATGATGTGCACCTGGTCAATCATAAGTAGAGCCTTTCCCTCAACCTTGAAACTCACTAAAATCAAAATACTTTAGAATCTCATTGAGGATAAAATCATAATAGAGTTTCTTCAAAAAAAACAATGGGACCTCATGGTTGTTACATGATGGATAATCAAACACCATCCACCATCGATCCCAAAAATTGGTTGTGTTTAATTAAGTTATGTTGGTAGTGATGGATTGGAAAATGTTTAATGAGAAATGGGTAATTGGTGGTTGGGTCAATGAATAAGGCATAAATGAAGGCTTTTGATATTTCTTGTTCTTAACCTCAAATGTTGACAATTTGTCAGCATAATAAGCCCTACAACTATCTTGATATGAAGTCCATATTTTGATTTGACTCGTTATAGAGTCAATTTATCCTAATAATGTCTCTAGGGAATTGACCAGATGGGTGCGGTGGGGGTTGGTGGAAGTGGGATCCCTCATTCTCCGAATTAATTCTTCAATTTCAATTTTATTTCCCATAATGTTGTCAATTAGAATCTTTTGACTTCCTGGGGGATTTTGTGGAACTATAGGAGGGTTAGGTGGAAGGATAGGAGGAGGAACAAGAGGGTTTTGTGGAGGGTTAGGTGGAGGGTTGGGAGGAGGAACATAAGAGTTATGTGGAGGGTTAGTAGGATGGACTATTCAAAATAAACAAATTACAACTAAAAATTACTAAAATTACTAAAAATTAGGGTTAAACAATGATAATAATGAAATATTAGGGTTAATAAGTGTAGAATTTGAGAACTTACCTCTTCTACATGGTGGCATCATCGATTAGCGACTTCTTGGGATGAATTTTGTGACTTTATATCAAGCCTTTGTCTCTCACACACAAAAGGTGATTATGGAAGGTGAGGATAGCAAAGGAAATTCAAATGCAAAATGATGAATTTACATTCGAGTTTCATTTTTTATTTTTTGTAACATAGTTAATGCAAACTTATTATTAATGTGATCACATTATTGAAAACAATAATATCATGATTATGTTATTTTTTAAAATAGCGCGATCAAATTATGGCTTGGTAATTATTGAGCCATAATTTAAATAACATGATCACACTAATTGAATTATGTGATCACATTATTTATTAACATGATTGCATTACCAAAATGTCCACAGAATTGTCCCTCAACTCCATGCACTTACACTTAATTATGTTTAGCTTGTTTCATGTTTGAATGTGTGTTTTTCATCGGATTTCCATCTAGTGGATAGAGGGATAAAATTCATGTATTTATATCATTATGTTGCTTGTGTAGATGATAAAAAATGTCTATACCGACCTTAGGAGGCTTTCATTTTTGAAAATTTGTTCATTTAATAAAGTTAGGGCAAAGGAGATTAGTTCCATTTTTGGGACACTAAAGCCACATGGCACTAGTGTCTTTATTATGGTGCTAGTGTCTAGTTTGTAGAACACTAGGCACAAAGGGCAAGGATTAGGAAACGAGGGTTTGGGATTGCTTTAGAGCTAATTAGGGATGCATGTGGTCCATAAGAAGGCTGGATAAGTTTGATAATAGGCTCTAGGATAGGTCTAGGGCTAATGTAGGAATAAGTAGTCTCAAGTAGCACTCTTAACACTCAAATACCACTTTTAGGTGATTACAGTATTGATAAACCTTTACTAAAGAAGATCTGGTTTGCTATGTATGTAACCTTTGTGTTGTTTTCATGAAATTTTGGGGTTGTTTCTAGTGGGCACATGTTTTAATATATTTATTTTGATAATTTACATGCACAATAAAAAATTTAAACACTCTTATTATTTTATTTTGATTAGGTTGGTTTTTAGGTTTTTGTAATAGGAGACTTGTTGTGGGTAGTAGTAGGTTTAGTTGAACAAAGTACATATGCTTTTAAGAAACTTTGGTATTTGTGGTGGTTTCCCTTGAGATAATTATAACTTAATGTAATGAATTTTATTTTTTGATATATATGATTTTGGTTCATAGCTCCAGACAAAAGCATCTAGCAATTTAAAAAAAATTACTATTAGATATTCAGTGAGAAATTTTCATAAGCATAGCCTTGAATTTTAATTACATGCTCACTAACATTATCATTAGGTCTTTCTTTAAGTTGGGAAAGTTTTAAAAATGTGACCTTTTAGTTAATGTTGATAGAAAAGTGTGATAAGAATATATCATTTAAACTATTGAAAAAACACATTGAGCCCATTGTTAGGGCATAAAACTAATCAAAGGCATTGCCCTTGAGACTTCTATGGAATATTGTGGTCATGAATAGATCGTCATGTGAAAAAAATAATATGAGGAATGAAATTAACAAATGTGATGTGAAGGATCACCCTTGCCATTGTATACTTAAAAATCAAGCATTGTAAGACTGGTGGGTAAGGGGTGAACTTCAAATTTAAGCACTACGAGCTAATGGGTTGTGTAATATATCATGAGAATAAATCACATGGCTAGGTCATGAAGATCCTTGAGATTAGTGTTTGCTTTGTATTTGCATATCTTGAAGAGTTTATTGAATCAATACATCCTTAGATATGTTAGTATGTGTGTGAGCCAAAGCATGAGTAATATGTGTATGATTAGCATTTGTAGGAATAGTTGGAGAAACTTGAGGAGAACAACTAGATGGAGGCATACAAGTATCAGTAGGGGCACTAAGAGCATGAGGAGTACTATCCTGACCACTTATTATAGAAGGAGAGCCTCTAAGAATAACTCTTAAAACATTCAAAGGATAATTGATAACACATTCATTCTCACATGTCGATTCCTTAGCCAATTTCAAATCATTTTTTACATCACATACAAGATAAATAATAACATCCATTTCTTGAGGAATTTTCAAAAGATAGCTATTAAGATAAATTTGAGTTATAATATCAAATTTTGGTAACTAATCATCCTTGGAAGCATTAGCACTAGAAGCATTGGTATTATAATAATGTTTAACATAATCATATTTACCATTCAAATCATGTGTTTTATCATTATCAATGTAAGGAGTGAGAATATCATCAACATTAACCATTTTTTTTTCAAACTAGTACAACTCAAAGGAAGTTCAATCAAATCACTAGTAGCACTAGTAACGATAGCACGTCACTTAGCAGGGTTTGTAGGTCTACCTTTCTTAATTGGCATAAGATATAAGCATGGGTGACATAGAAATCATACAAAGAGCTTGGACCAATGATAGAGAAATAAGGAACACACCAAAATCTGAAAACCAACTTAAAAGGTGGAAAATCAAAACCTAAGAGGTGAAGGATTATGAAACAAACAGGTTGACTAGTCAATGAGATGAATTCACTAAAATCTAAGAATTAGGTTTGAAAGGTGAATGGGAACAAGAACATAGGATCAAAGATAAATAAATGAGCACAACCAAGGTCTAAAAATTAGACATGAAAGGTGAAATTAGACCCTATAATGTAGTGGACAAGCAAACCCTAAGGTTGATATGTTCAAAGAATATAAAGGTTAACCAAAATGTTTCAACGAATAGTGACATAAGAGATAAACAACACTATGTAATGTGTAAAACAACATGAACACAAGGGTATCTAAAATAATAAATTAAACAATAGTATCATAAAATAGGAAATGAAAATATAACTGAAATATAAACAAATAATGATAATGAAAAGAAAGGGAAAGAGAGAGCTAAATGAATGAAACTGACACATGGGTTTTGTAATTGATTTATAAGATTGGATATAAGCTTCTAAGGTTGACTGGACTAAAACCTTAGAAAATGACTCCAATTTGGAAGATGGCTAGATTTGTGGGACCCATGAATATGGCTAACTAGATTTGTATGACCAAATATAGCAGCTTTTTTGATGAATGTGGTTTCCCACTACGAATGTGGAAATCACGACTTTCTAGATATGAAACTTCTATAGATGCTTCAAAAAAGGTATATGATTTTGGTTCTAGCTTTGCTTTACTAAATTGATGTTCAATTTCCTTTAATTCTTCTCTTCTTTGACTTTTCAAACTCTCCACAATATTCTAATAATAGAGAATATGTGCAAGGCTAGTGGCCTAGGTCCCTATAATAGTTACAACTATATATCGTACACACTCATTATTAGGATGAAATGTAGTTATAGTGCTTCATGAGTGATTCTGATCCAAATGAAAGACAAAGATTAACCTCCTCTCCTAGATAATCAAATACAACTCTATTTTTCATTGTGACCTACATTTAATATAAGATGTATTGACTTAAGACATTAATTGATGATGAGGGAAATTTAGTCTTAATGTGTGAGATCCTTGAATTTATTTCAATGGATATACTCAATGTGTAAATCAATTAAGGAATTCGTAGATGTATTGTCGAGTGATAGAAGATGACAAATGGATTAATGTACTTTTGTATACATAGGCTTCAAAAGGATAATTTACACATATGCCAACCATGAAAAGTAATGAGAACTGGAAATCAAGACATAAGAAATCAATCTAGGATAAAAAGAACATGCAAAAGATAGGTGACCAAATTCATGGGACCCACAAATTTTGTCAAATTGCATAAAAGTTTCAAAACAAAGATCAAGCTACGTAAAGGATGATAGATGGATCTTGATGCAAATAATCAAGAGATATGAGGTGTTTATGAGAAATCTAGATGACAAAAGGCTATGGAGGGTTAAATGTAGATGTAAGGTTTTTGAAAAGGGCCAAATGCATGCTAATGGACTAATCATGTTAAATCATGATAGATACATGATGGAGAAGGGTCTTGTACCAAAATTAGGTGCCTAAGCTTTCTCATTACTTTTTCTTTTGAAATGTAACAAGGAGAAACCACATATGATAAGCATATGACACATAATAACATTGGATTTTTAAATGGAAAATTGTTGATACTTTTGCATTAAGGATCTACATTTAAGGGGTTACATGTATAAAAAGCTTTGGTAAATTGAAATAATATTTTGTGAAAAAAATTATGCTTTTATGGATACTCTAAGTTATAATATTTTCTTTCTTCACATAGATTTGAATATAAAAACACTCTTCTATATAGTATCCCTTGTGCAAGAGATTAGATCTCTTCAATCCAACATGCAACATCTTGAGCAAGGTGTTTCTAGACCTACAAAGGCATTAGATTATTTTTCTCTACTGCATACACCATTGGGAAGTCACATTGCTTCTACACCCTTACCACCAGGTTTTTTTCAACCCAAGATCACTCTATATGATGGTAAGGGTGATCTAGAGACACATTTAAGAGCTTTTTATGTAACATGTTTGGATTATGTACCCAATGACTGGCTACTTACCAAATTATTTCCACAGAGTCTAAAGGATTATGCTTTACAATGGTTTTATAGTCTACCGAATCAGTTGGTCACAACCTCTAATCCTTTAGCAGACATGTTCCTAGCATATTTTAGTATCAACATTGGTGATAAGGTTTTATATGCACATATTGCATAGCAAAAACAAAAGTCAAATGACCCCGTCATGGATTATGTTCTTAGATACAAGACTATTCTGGCTGAACTAACTAGCCCCATGGCTAATTAAGAGCTATAGGACATCTTCAAATAGAGCCTTATATCAGCATTGCATGAATCTATTATGTTCAAAAGATTCTCTTCCTTCACCAAATTGTGTCATACACTCAAGGGAAGAGAAGTCAAGCTAATTTCAATGGGCAAACTTAAGTATTCAAGTATCTCATACACAACCAACAAGAGTAATAGTAAAGTCCCATACAAGGTCAAAATTAATGACAACAAGAATCAGAATCAACCAACAATCAATGCAATTTTAGATCCCCCTCAATGGTTTTATTAGCACCTCCTCATTGTGCATTTACCAATCTACCAATTTCTCTAACCAGAGTTTTACAATAGTTATTGGAATGTAACATCATCACTCTTCATCCTATCTAGGAAGAAGATCTAGCAAAGCCTCTTCCATGGGGATATGATCAACATGCATTTTTTGATTTTCACAGGGCACCAAGCCACACTACAAAATATGCATCTGTTTGTGACATAAGATACATGACTTGATAGATGATAATCTACTTGATTTCGGCAGTTCAGTTGAGCCTCCAAAAGCAAAGACAAAGCCAACACAAGATAAAGCTTTGAAAATATTTTCAGATCCATTTATATAGCATTCAAAACAAGAGAAAGAGGACACATCAGGTGTTCATCATACATACCATACACATCCTCCACCAGCTACATACCAGGCACCTTCAATTGAGGCACATCCTTTGAGATGTATGATAGGCGTGTATGAGTCTAGAGTTCCAGTCAGGACTTCGATATATTTTTTAGATCAAGAGATTATGAAGGATAATACAGGCTATAATGCATTTTTTATTAGAGCACATATTCATAATCAACCTACTCACAATGTACTCATTGACAATGGTTCCAGTCTTAACATGTGCACCTTCACACTACTTCAACATTTGGGTTATTTAGATCAAGATATCACTCTAACAGAAATAGTTATTAGTGGTTTAAGTGGGTATATTCAAATTTCATTGGGTGAGATAGTACTTCCACTACAGGTTGGTCCTACATATGTGGCCACCCCATTCACTATAGTTCTCAATGCAAGAGTTTTTAACATACTACTTGATCGACCATGGATTCAAAAACTTAGGGTAGTATCTTCTACAGTTCATAGATGCATGAAGTTTATTCATGATAATCAGGTTATCACAGTTGGTAGAGTTATTTATGAGTCACCACTCCCTACTTCAGAGCCATCTACTAGTTTCCAGTCACCAGCTCTAGTTCTTCCACTGGTTTTAGCTTCTCCTTGAGTTTCAGTTCTAATTCCACTTTTGATCCAGCCATAGTTGCGACATCCATCACCAGTATAGAGGGTTCATACACCCCCATAATTTTAGGATTCTAGACAACTTCCAATTATAGTATTCACACCTAGAGAAGTTACATTGAGGTCTCATATAGCTACACAAAGAACACCTATTCAGAGAGCCCCTTCTACTTTCAGATGGGTCCCTAAGAGCCCTATAATTGCATCCACTTCTTAGAGATATAGGGGGCCACATTCAGCTTCCACTTCAAATATTTCAGATCAATTACAATATACACAGCTTTTAGCTTCACAATCTTAGACATACACCCGTGCCTCACGATCATGCATGATTCAGTTGTTTGATAAAAGACACCATGATAGGGAGTCTCATTTGAGACTCATCGATTAGTATCAATTTTTCCCAATTTTTCGTGTACATATCTTATAGCAAAATATAAAAACAATACAAAAATTTTAAATACAAAAACATTCAAAGCATATCAAAAATACCAAAAACATTTCCATTGTATGCATCATCCATGCTTTACATTACTATTATCATGTTAAGACTTACATTTACTATTTCATGCTATTGTATGTTGATTTTCTACATTACCATGCTTGTCTCTTGCTTGTGCATTAGGATATTTTCCAATGTCCTTTACTTCTATTCATGTGTGTTCCTTAAGACAACTGCCAATGTCCTTTGCTTGTACTCTTCCATGTGTTTGTGGCCCTTGTGCCAACTTTGCTTGTTTCACTTGTATGTATATATGGCATTTAAACATGCTTTCCATGCTTGTTTTCCAGATTGAGTGACATGTGCCCATGCCCCTTATTTGAGTGGCCCCTTGGCCATCCTTGTATGCTTCTTGTTTGTTGATTGATTTCTTGTTTGATTTTTAATGTGTGCAATGCCATGATTTATATCATACATTTCCCTTGCTTTCTTGGATGCCATGATGGACATCATGTTCCATCCCTCCAACTAACAACTAATATGTAACATTTCCAGTTTAGTACTTTGCACATGATTTCACATTATTATTTCTATCTAGGCATATCCCTATTGATCTAACAATCTATCAATACAAACATTGTTATATCTTGAAACATATTGTCAAAAATCAAATGCAATATCATATATCTATATAGCTTAACACACTTGCAGGACTCTTTTCTTCTAAGGATAGTTATTACAGGTTCATCATTCCTACCCTCAGAAGAGGGGGCATCAAATAGGGGTTTTGTCATAGAGACCAAAGCTCCTAATAGTCAAAATAGCAGCATTCAAACCACTCAATATAGAATCCAGAGGTCAAACTGGTCAAAATAGAGCAAAAAAATAGTGACAGTTCCAAATTAGTAAACAATTTTCACACCAAACAATAGTGCTAGAAATGGATAGTAACACCAAACATAGGGGTGTCCACATTTTGGTGCTCTTATTTAGGTAGAAAAACACTCAGGTTTTCTATAAACAAGCAAAAATTTTAGTTCAAGGACAATTTTTACACTTCTAGATCAACGAGATTCAATAGTTTCAGTACAGGTTTCTTAGATATAGGGGGTTATCATGCATGATATGATGGTTCTCACTTTCAGTTTAGATTAGTTAGTTGGCATAACTTTCAGATCAAATCCATGTTCTAAACATTAGTGATTGGAGACAATGTGTACAACACATTGATCTTCTTTTATTTTCGATTTCATTTTATTCCAGGCATTCTCATCAATTACATGCCTTACTCCATCTGTAGGTGGTCAGCATCATTTTTGAGTTAAAATTTCATACAAGTTTAACTTTTTGAGTACCTTAGTTCTTGAGTTGGCTTTCATATAAGCCTAGTACATCAGTTTCAGGGGGCTTTTATATAAGCCTAACCTCTATCTTTCGAAATGGCCAAGAGTGGCCTAGTTTCCAGCAAACATTCAGGCTACCCACACCATATTATCGGATTTCCAGCACATTCATGGGCTTTATGAGCCATTTCATATGACATCTATTCTATACCAATATCACTTCATAGCTTCACTTCATAAGGAAATGATGGAGCCAAAGGGCCAGCCTTTATGTTCTTGAGCCACCTATTTAGAGGGATTGGACACACATTTCAGACATCGATTAGCACACGTATGATTCATTAACTTCACTTAGTTAGTAATGATAGAGCCAAAGGGCCAACCTTTACATTCTTAATCCACCTTCTAATGAATTCGACACTCAACTATATTCATGATATTACTCTTGATTCAACACATACCCAGCATAATCTAGCACAATCCAACATCACCACATGTTTTGTATTGGTTCGCATACCCAGTGACTTGTATTCATTCCTTTCTCTTCCTCTTACTCAGCTTTGTACATTCTTATTTTAGATATAGTGTATCTAGTAATAATTGATCTACTGTATGTTTTCATTTGTAGATTCATACTTCATAGCATGCTCTATTTATGCACATACATCATCACACAACTTCATGAGCTTCTCCCTTACAGGTAAGTTCATGTATGCTTTCTATTTTTCCTTTATCCTAGTATTTCACTTTGCTACATCACTAGAATAAAGGTGGGGGGGTGAATGCAGTCATGTAAAATGTGAAATTAGATGACTTAAGCATGGATAATGACACCCAATCCATAGGTCCTCTTTCTTGCTCACACAACCCTTCTAGGCTATTCTTTCACTAATTCCCAGTCATCTATAGCCTTTTAGACTTAGCTCTTTCAGACCTAGGTAGCCCTTTTAGGCCCAGATCTATCCCCTTAGGTCTCATCTCTTTAGGATAACAACACCTAAATTGGACAGGAGCACTGGAATCTAGGGTATCTTGTTTTTGGCATTGTTGTCCAAGTGTATTTTTACCTCTAATGATAAGATTTTTTTGAATCCTTATCTTTTTCCCTATTGGCCTAATACAAGTTCATTTAACCCACAATCATTAATTACCTTATAAAAGGCCATTCAAAGTCCATTTATAAGGATTATCACTCATTTACAAGAGAGAAGCAAGAATACAAGAAAGAGTACTCAAGCACTCTTGCCTATTCTCTACATACAACCATCCAATAGTATTTCAAGCTTATTCAAACCCTTACACTAGTCCCTAGTCATTCCAAGTACACCCAGTTTTGCATCTAGTTGCATTTTCATACACAATTACACCAAACACTTTAATGGGAGAACTACATTAGCTTAATCCCTCTTCAGAGTATTGGTATGTAGGCAGCATGCCCACATATGGGGTGTGAAGTGCATCCAGTGTATCCTTTACACATTAACCCCTTCTCTCTCTTTTCCAAGTTTCTATTCAAGTTCTAGAACAAAGAGCTCTTAAGGGTTTTTAAGACTAAATTAGACACACAATGAGCTCCACAAGCTTTTAGGCCTAAAAAATTCATAGATAGGGTGACACAGGCCTACCAAATAGAACCCAAAAAGCTTTCAACCTTTGGATAACAGTGCTAGAATAGGACTATAACGTCAGACAATAGGGTATTTACTTTTGAAACTCATGTCCAACCCAAAAATGAAGTTCATGAACCTATTCCAACCTATTTTCTAGTCATGTTCCTCTAGTATTAGGCCTTGTCTCAATCCACATCAACCAAAATAAGCTAAGTTCTATTTTCTCTCACTTCCTACTATATTTTAAAAAAGCAAAAATATTATCTGTTTACACAAATTAGTAGGTTAATTAAACCATATTATTCATTGATTTACATTTCTCATACCCATTTCTTATTTAGGAATTAAACACCTAATTTCTTAAAACAATAAAACATTGCTACACATTATAAATGCCAAGTCATGACATGTGCCTATTTCTTTGTTCTTCTAATACACTCCATTTCTTTACTTTATTACCCTTACTTGATTAAAGCCTTCCCTACATTAACATATCATTTTGTTATTGCCCATGACAAGTCACTTATACTAAGAATGAATTCCTCTAAACTCATTGCTTAGTGTCTAATAGATGACTAAATAACTTGACAAATGATAACAAACTCTTACATTATTTATGAATTAGAATTATAAAAGTAAGAACTTATTCTCAATAATAATTCCTTAAGAATAAAATAATAATATCAATACATGTAGAGAGAAATATGATGGTGGTAGCATGGCATTCATACAAAATTTAATTACTTATTTTGTGCATTGAAAAATAGAGGTGATGGGATGGGTGCTAGTTAATAAAAATAGAATCATATGCTTAAAGTGTCTATGGATTTTAGATGTAGATAATGTATTGATTACTATTTTTTTAATTTTAATTAGAAGGAATAATAATCTCAATGTAATCCCTCGTTAATGGGTCAGTTGTGGTGTCAAAGGATATAAAGTGAGCAAAGAAGATGGAGTGGGAGTCTCCCCCTCTAGAGATGTTTATATTAAATTTTTATGGTACCACAAGGGGAAATCCTAGGTTGTCAGGGGTTGGTTGCATCATCTAGGACTAGGTTGGCTTGCTAAATATAATAGCTTTAAATAAGTTAGTAGATGGAACAAATAATGAAGCAAAGGCTCACGCTCTAGTTTCGGGACTCAAGTTGGTGATCCAGTGTGGGATCAAGAGATTTATAATTGAAGGTGACTCAATGGTCATTATTCAAAGACTCAAAAATGGAATGATGGGTTCTTGGAATGTGGAGAACATTCTTAGTTGTGCATAAGATTTCCTTACTCTCTTAAATGTTTGAGAAGTCAATCACTGCTTTCATAAAGCAAACAAGGTAACAAGCGAGTTGGCAAATAAAGACAACTCAATTGGAAGATTTAATAATTTATAATGATTAGGAGGCATGGTCGATGGATGGGCTTATGCCACTTCATGATTTTCATGTATTTGGAAGGCACATGGATCTAGTGGTAATAATGGTTGGTGGCTTGCAGAAGCATGGGAAGTGTTTTTTCCCATGCCCATTAGGCTACCTCCAATAATCTCATACACAATAATGCAATAGCATAAGGGTTTTATTCTGAAGGGAAATATAATTAGTTATCACTAGTTTGGAGTGGCAATAAGGAGTGTTATGTAGTGGTAGTGATGAAAATGGATCATATGTTACAGGTGGTACTTAACAAACCCTTCCCCCATGTAAAGTCCAAAAAGCGTGAGATAGCCTTTGAGGGAAGGGTTTTGGATAATAGGCTAAAGAGAGTGTTTATCATATAGGTGGGTAATGTCCTACACATTATCAAGGAGATCATTGGAATAGTCTTTCTGAAGACAAGTTATAGGGTTAAGGTCAACTCCTTGGTTGCATTAGCTTTTGTGGGAAACATGATTATGGCATCCAAGGATAAGGAATTGATAGTGGCTATAGAAATCATGATTATTCGAGCATGGTTTAAAGATGGTTTGGAAGTATTAGTGGAGGATTTTATGTTAGAAGAAAAATGCTCTCAGATTTCTCCAAGTAGGTGGGCTAAGGAGTGGTACCATTAAGGGATTTGGAAGCCAGGTTCATAAATTTGTTGTATCATTTGGAGGTTATATAAAAATGACTTCAAAACCCTGGTCCCTCTGGCAGTTGGGTCCCTATTTTGGATTTGGTTGCTCTACATACACCAATGGTGTTAGTTATGGTGGCTTTACAGGATAAAAAGTCTCTTGGGCTTGCTTTAGTGGTGAAATTGTTAGGTTAGCTTTATGGTGTTCACACTCCCCTACCTAAATCAACCCCAGGGCTTTTGGGGGGAGGTCCTCTTACTAGGTGGCCTTGGCTCCTATGAGCCCCCACTTGGCCACTATAAGCATACCATCAAGTTTGAGGGAAACCATTAGCATGAAACATGTAGTCCATGACAGAGGTGGAAATCAATGACATTATGGGGGGTTGTTTTAACTACAGGGGAACTGGGTGATGGTGAAGGATGAGCAAGGTATTATGATACAATGGATGAAATTACAGGTGGTAGTTGGAGCAAGGGTGGTGGTGATAGACGTGGTAGTGTTGCCCAAGTGGTTGGTGGTTCACTATAATGTGGTTGTGGTGGTGGTGACTTTGGTGGTAGATCATGGGTGTGGTGTAGATGGTTGTTGATGTATTTTTGGGTCATGTATGGGTAGATATTGGGTAGTCTTTGGTTTGGTAATTTTCTTATCTTTTTTAGTTGCATCATCTTTTAAGGTATCTTTTGGTCTTTTAACTTTATCTTGTAATAGACTTTGTAATCTTGTTTATTTTCAATAATAAAATGGGTGAGGGACTCTCCAAATCTTTTTACCTGACCAACAAAAAATATATTCTTGATGTAAAAAGCTTTGGTAAATTTGTAAACTAGTTTGTATTATACTTATCATAGTAATAAATGTCATCTTTTACCTTGCTTTAATGATTTCATAAACTATGACATAACCAATAATTATCTTCGCTCATGTGACATATACATGCTATAAATAATTGGGAGAACACCTTAAAATATGAAACTTACCCCCTTAAATCCATATAAATACACCATTGATTTTTCACAATGTCACTCATGGATACACATCTTAATATCGGCTTTAGCCTTTTGTTTGAGCTAGCATTTCTTCACCCTTTTCCTATTTGGATGACTACCTATGTGCATTTGGTCATTCATCTATTAGAATATAATTAATGTGTCTTATCATTATTATGAGTTTTTTCAATATTTTTATTACATTTTTATTTAAATATTGTTCTCTTATTATTTTTGAACTAAATCTATGAAATACATTTTATATTCAAGAACCTATTTATTTTATCTACATTAAAATTCGTGAAATATACTATTATGTTTTATTGACTATCTGCTATGAAATTTGTGAAAGATACTATTATGTTTTATAGATTCATATAGATCTCTAGAGACCCCTTTCTATTTGGAGGTGTCTACATTATGAGGAACAAGCCATAGATTTGTCTCGCTCAAGTGTATTCCTCTCATTTTTATATTTGATTTATGCCACACGTAGGGTTGATGCATATAAACATGTTTTCCTAAAGGTTTTTCTAGCTATTCAGATAATGATATGTGGTGTAGGTATTACCCAGATGACCCCTTCTAAAGTGAATTTAAACTGGGTTTCTTAGTTCTAAAAAATAGCTAACAGTGTTGGGGAAGCAGATGGCAACAACACAGGTGGACATTGCAAGGTTGAGTTTGTGCAAGGAGTCAAAAGCATTTTTTAAGAAGTAGTAGCATTCTATCAAGCGGTTGGAGAGCAACATGAAAGGGAAAGAACTATGGGATTATTGGAGAGGGAGATGAAGATGAAGTTGCTGGTGATGGAGGACTAGGCATGGAAGGAGACAAAGATGGAGAAGGAGAAGTGAAGGTGAAGGAACATGTGTAGGAGAGGAAGTTAGAGAAGGGGGAAAAATGAGAGTAGAAGAATGCCTATAATTTTTATCCTAACCAAAATGGCATGGAGCCAAAATAACCACTATAAACTTTTTGCCCAACTGGCACCTGCTCTAATTTCCTCTTATGAAGTAAAATAGACCGTGAATCAAGCATTTGAATACCATATTTATGCCTGTGTGGGATGAAATTAGCTCTGATGTGTTGTAGGTGTTGTAGCTTACTTAGCTTACTTGAAGCACCAAGTTTTCCCTCTTATCATAATTAAACATTGCACAATCAATGCATTACAATTATTACACCAACATCAATCTACACCCTAAATTCAAACTAAATTTAATTTCAATAACATTACCATTAACTTGATAGGAGGAAAACATGTAATATTTTATAGAGGGTGTCATTGATTTGGAATTTGATCCTCTCGCCCATTGATTGTATGTCTCTTGATCTGATTCAAATAAGATAGACCACCCCATTTGATCCTTTTAACATGAATTGATAAGCAATTGTCCTCTTGATGGTAATACACAATGTCCATGTTGAAACCCTTACCATTTCTTAGCACAATCTGGTACTTTTAATCTTGGTGTTCCCCAATATGAGTAATAAATAATGAGAAGAATGTGGGGGCAGACATTGTGTAGAAAGAAGCCATATGGAACCCATGGGCAATTTTTAAAATATAACTAATGATTAATTAATTCTTAATAAAACACTGTGTGGGTAGAGTTACCACACGAATGTGGTGCATGGAAGAGTTTGAGTATTTCTAAAATGTATAATAACCCACCCAAAAAAAAATAGTTATTGTAAGATTTAATGATAATATTTAATGTCATTTGAGGGCAATAAATGTTATTTTAGACCATTCATTTTTAGTTTAGTCTTTAAATTTATTTTAAGGTCCCTTTCAATTTTTGTTATTATTCATCTTTAAACATTTTAAAATCAGTTATAGACCTTTTCCTAGAGATCCAGGCTTCTAGTGTTTTAGGCTTTACTATGTGGACACTAGTGTGGTTCTTTGAACACTAGTGCACCACACTAGTGACCAAGGGATTGTGTTAGCTTCCCTTACCTAATTTAAACCCCAACAAATATCTTTTCAATTCCTAAGACATCTAAGGTCGGTCTAAACCTATTTCACACTCTGCACAAACACCAAATTAGTATAAATACTTTATCTACTAGATGGAAATCAGATACAATACCTATAAACAAGCTCAAAACAAGTATTACATAATCAAATTCATTGATCTCTATTCTACCCTGCTTCTACATACAATCATCTATAGCCATCTTAAGCTCAGAATACACATATTTTTAGACTCAAGCCTCATTCAAAGCACTCAAGTCAACACTCATACTAACATTCACTTGCACTTGCACCATGCACTTAGGAAAGTGAACTACATCGGGCTTGATCCCTCCTTAGAGTATGTGTATGTAGGCAATTGACAACATCGTGAAGTGTTGAGGATGTCTAACCTACCCAGCTAACATCACACTTTTGCTACTTGTGCCTCTCAAATACCCTAACAACATAAAAATCTATGGTTTGCATACAAAATCAGCTCAAAATAGGTCATAAATAGTGAAGTAGGTTTCATTTGTACAAAAACAAGCATATTAGACTCAGACATAGCTCCCCCTAGAAGTTCACATTAGTCCCTGCACAAAGACACTAACATTGAAAGGAGGATACTAGTGTGGTGCGCTACTGTCTAAGGCATTGTGTTATTGTCCATGAGGGTTTTTGACACCTAGATCCTATCATGACACCTTAATCAGTGTATGTGCCAATTTCTAACCTCCAGATTATTCGTATCAGTTAGTTTCTAACTAAGTTCTTATTTGTGTCATTCATTACTATTTTTAGAAATATCAGATTAAGTCAATTCTTACAAAAATTAATGGCTTTATCTATTGCATATTTTATACCTTGATTTACTATACTCATACCCTTTAATAACCCAGGGTTTACTTTGAATAATGCAAAAATCCTAGCCCTATATGCTATTAAGGTTTATATCCTTTTGTTCCTTGTTTTTAGTGGTTATGTTAGGGTTTTTAGACCTAATATATTCAACCCTAACAACCCTCTTCCGAGTTGCATTACAAAATTTCATGGATAAAGAATATTTTTTTCCTCCTCCTCATCTCCAAGAGGGTGATAGCTACTTTCCCTCAAACCAAGTCCATGTTATCACTCCTCCAAGAGGTGAGGTAGCCTATACTACTATTTCAAATGCCTATACTTAGCCAATCCATACTTCAAACCCTTCCCTTCCCATATCTCCCATTTAGGATGTGTGTTTGCATGTTCAATCGAAAGCAACCAGGGTTTGCACTTGTGAGACTCTAATGGATGAAATTACTAGTATGAGCAAACTCATTTTAGAATTGTAAAATCATAATCAACTATTACATAAAAGGAGTACATTTTAGAAAATTAGATTACAAAACAAAAGCCTCTAGTGCACGTTAATGTCAATCATGTATATGCATCTTCACTTAGTCAATTTGTGGCAAGCCATGTCACATATCAAAACAAGAAATCACAACAAAGTGCATCTACAACTAGTGATTCACAAAGTACTCAAAGATCAAATAGAATCTCAAGTGAGATTTTAAGGTAAATGATTAAAGTTATGTTGATCAACCTGCCTCCTATACATCCAATTAGGAGATCCAAATACTATTGTGCATACCATAGAATGCATGGTCATCACACATATTCATGTTTGGCATTGAAAAAACATGTACAACACATCATTGTTAGTGAGGAACCTATACAAGATAAATTAGTTAAGTAATCTGTAGTGATACATGAACATGTTAAAAAAGGGTTAAATTCATAAATAGTACAAAAGTGGTTACCAAAGCATAACTCAAAACAATAAAAGGTTCACAATGCAAAATCAAATCAAAAAATAATACAACAAGCACATGTAAGGCAAGTGAAGGATACAAATATACCTCTCTAAAATGAGGTCCCACTTTGAAAATAGTGTGGGTTTGGTTTAAAATATCTACAATAGTTTAATTATCAAGGTCAAGGGTTGGGAAAACATGCCCAAGGCATCACTACTCCTATTCTCGCAATTAATAATGTTGGTCAACAATGATTGGGATTTATGGAACATACTAAGGTAAATCATTCATAGATATAATTTATCAAGGTAGAAGATCTAGATACACAGGTAATGTTAAAAAAAGAGTAAGAATTTAAGTTGCACATTCAGAATCAAGCTAAGCAAATAACCATTCTCAAAATATGGTTTCTAACAACAAAGTCTTCAAAGCAAGTTATACCTACAGTGGATACACTTTCAGATGGCAATATCCCAATCAATAATCCATACATTGCTAATCAAAATGAAGAAGATGATTGGAATAACACATATTATTATAATACAGACCATTTAGAAAGTGATGATGCCACCTATGTTACACAGAGGTATCCCATCAATGACATAATGGGATTCTAGCACCATTCCTTACCAGTACACATATTCTTATCCACAACACTCTCCTTCTACATATTTTCACTCATTTCTAGCCTACTTGTACACATTTTCATTTATCCCTAGTTTCCTTGTACATAGTTTCATTTATCATGCTTCTTGTACATAGTTTCCTTTATCTTACACTTGTATATAGTTTCATTTTCATGATTGCTTGTATAAAGCTTATATACTTAGAAAACACAAAAACAATATAATATGTTCAAAATGCAAAAATATTCAAATACACAAAATTTAGATTGTTTGCATATCCATCTTTACATTCTTTACACTTATCGGATACTACATATGCTAGCTATCTTAGTATAGTTAGTTTTATCATGCATACATGCTTCACTTGTTCTTTTCAAGTGTTTGCATATTCTTATAGGACTCAAGTCCAACACATCGATCTAGATTTTCTACTATCTACCCACTAGGGGCACATACATAGATACACTGATTGAACATTGATACATTTGTCCATTGGGGGCATCCTATACATATCTTCCACTATACTAGGTTATATCATTCTATACTACACTAATTTTATCAACTAATACTACTATAGACTTAGTTTATGCACATCGTTGCTCTTATACAAATTTGTACCACATGTTCATGCATACTTTCATCTCTACCTTTACTAGTTTAGATTTGATAGTGTTTTTTTGCTTCTACATCTACTTGAGGGCATTTGAATATGCCACTGTTCTATGACTCTATGCCACTTCCTTTCATTGTATGTATGCTTCGGACATGTGCCCATGTCCTTGTGTGTGCTTTCTTGATTGTGTATGCAGACATTTGAACATGTCTTTCATCATGCATTTAAGCCAACCTACTTGTTGTTTGCATATGTGGACATTTGAACATGTCTTTATATGTGCTTCTTTCTTAGATTTAGTGACATGTGCACATGTACCCTATATTGTGGCCCCTTGGCCTACTTTGTGTGCCTCACATATGTTGTATGTATGCTTTCATGTATGCCTCATGACCATGACACTTGTCTCTTGCTTGTTACACTTACACTCAGTTTTAGATGCCATGAGGGACCTCATGCATCTCCCCTTCTTTGGGGGTCTTGATGGACATCATGCCCAATCCCCCTAGGCAATTACTCAGATTATATCCAAATTTGTGATCATATACATGTTGACATTATTCTATCTATCTTGACAACTTTGTGAATGTTATATATAACATACATCATACATTGCCAACTTATGCTCAAGCTCTTTTACATTCTGATGTCATGTATACACATTATATTGGTTTATCATACATATATCATATGTTTTCATCCCAACACACATCATTTAGAGCTTTTATTTTGAGGATACTTATTGCATAGGTATAACAACTCCCATAAAAAAGGGGGCATTCACAAGGGTTTATCACAAAGAGCAGGGCATTTGAGTGCACTCAAAGTACAATTTTTAGCATGTAGAATTAGAATTATAGAGCTTAGAATTAGGAAAACACAGTAGAAAATAGATAGACATAGATCAGATTCAGTTTGGTAGAAAAAATAACACAAAGGACACTAGTGTGACACAAAGGATACTAGCACGGTGTGTTACTATCCAACGAACCACACTACTATCCAATAGCCCTAGAAATAGGAAAATCTATATTTGATAAAAGAACACAATAGTTACAATCTAGATTTGCATAGTTTTAGTCATGGGTTATCATATTTGATCAGTTTATGCTCAATTTTGCACAAAATCGTACTAGGTTTGCTCAGATTGGAGACATCATGCATGACATGATCATTCTCATTTCAGTTTCAAATATGCACAAACATAAATTACTACAATTCAGTCTAGAATCCATATGCAAAAATATCATAATTGGGGGCATGTGCATGACACATTATTTCCACATGATCAGTTTTGTACCAGCTCATCTCAGATGGAATGACAACTCCATGTCATTCTCCATGTTGTATACTTCATACACCATTTGCACTAGGTTTCACACCATATTGATGCCTTATTTCATCTACATCGGTTAACATTTTTGTGTAGTCCCTGAGCTACATTCCTGAGTGCTCAAGAGGCCCCTTGATCATTTTACATTTCAGAGTTTTTGAGTGGCCCTAGAGCCATCATATATAGTTTCAGTTATATCATATAGTTTCAGTCACAGATGCATCTAATACACATGGATAGGTAATGATTGAGTCATAGCCTACTTGAGTTCTTGATCCACTTGCATGGGAGGAGTGGACAAGCCATCAATCCAACCCAAGTTATTCACAGTGTATGATCCATTGAGCAGGGGTGGGCAATGATGGATTCAAAACTGAATTGAGTTCTTGAGCAACCCACACATGGTGATTGAGCAAGCCTTCAACTTAATCCAAGCTATTCACTATTTGATCACTAATTACACACACACACACACAAGATGTCACCAGGTTTTTGCATTGGTTCGTATACCCAGTGAGGTGTATTCATTCATTTCCTCTCTCTTCCTCTCTCTTATCTCTTTACTCACTTTTGTCTTTATTTTTTATATTCCTTAAGTAATGATTGATTCGTCCATGTTTCATTTGAAAGATATGCAATGGAGCACACTTCACAAATTCAGACCCAGATTCATGGGCTTCTCCTCATAGGTAAGCTTCTTTTTCCTTTATCCTGGTCATTTCCCTTTGCTACATTTCTAGAATAAGGGGAGGGGGGGCAAATGTAGTCATATAAAATGTCACTTGAGTGCAATGAGTGTCAATTTAGATCACCCATCCCTAGCTTAGCCCTAGACCTATCTTAGGGCCCCTTTCAACCCTTATCCAACTTTCATGAGGGTATTATACATCCCTAGACATACCAAAATTAGTGCCAGACCTTCCCCTAGGGATCTAAGCCCCTAGTGCTCTAGGTTCTGCCATCTGGACACTAGTGCAGTTTTTTAGACATTAGCGCACTGTGCTAGTGACCAAGGGACTGCACTAGTGTCTTTTACCTAATTTCAACCCCAAAAAATATCTTTTCAATTATAAAGACACTTAGGGTCAGCCTACACCTATTTCACACTCTACACAAGCACTAGATCAGTATAAATACATAACTTTTATCCCTTTATCCACTAGATGGAAATTAGATGCAATACCCATAAACAAGCTCAGAACAAGTAGTGCACAATCAAGGTCATTGATCCCTATTCTACCTTACTTTTGCATATAATCATCTACAACCATCCTAAGCTCATAATACATAGATTTCCAGTCTTAAGCTTTGTTTAAATCACTCAAGTCGACACTCATACTAGCATTCACTTACACTTGCACCAAGCACTTAGGTGAGACAACTACATCAGACTTGATCCCTCCTTAGAGTATTGGTATATAGGCAACTCTTAACACAATGGGGTGTTGAGGATGTCCAACCTACCTAACTAACACCATATGTTTGCTACTTGTGCCACTCAAATACCCTAACAACATGGAGATCTGGGTTTGCATACAAAATCAACCCAAAACATGTCATATATAATGAAGCAAGTTTCATCTACACATGAACATGCCTATCAGACTCAAACACAACTGCTCCTAAAAGTTCACATTAATCCCTGCACAAGGACACTGACACTGAAAGGAGGACATTAGTGCGGAAGGCTATTGTCCAAGGTACTGAGCTATTATCGAGGAGGGTTTTTGACACCTGGATCCTATTTATGACACCCTAATCAAGTTCCAACCTTTAGATCATCTATCTCAGTCAATTTCTAGCTAAGTACTTATTTGTGTTGTTTATTACTATTTTTAGAAATATCATATTTGGTCAATTCTTACACAAATTAGTGGTTGTATTTATTACATATTTTATACCCTAATTTATTGTACTCATACCCTTTAATAACCTAGTGTTTACATTCTACAATCCCTTGAAAGTTAAATCACACTTATATGTCCACTAATGATATGTTTCCTTAATAGACTTGGATTAACCAAATTACATTGACGTACTCATGACTTCTTCATAGTGTGTATTGTAAGATTTTGGTGACTTCTTCATAGAGTACGATTAAAATTTATCATTGACAGCTTGTGAATAGACAAATGTAAGTAAAATTAATATTATTAACACTTGTTGCAAAGATGCAAACAACATCAGAATGGATGTAATTTTCTATTTTGTTAAACGGAGTTTTGTAAAGGGAAAAAGTGTAAATTGGTAGTTCTATCTCACTTAAAATCCATGACCATTGACCCCATCTCACCTTTTGTGCACAATGAAATATGAAACATCAATATAATATTTCTAATGGAGGTGACAAAGGAAAATGAGATTGTGTGTTCCTTCATATGGCATGGCAATGAGCTATGTAGGGAGAAGATATTTTGTTTTATGGTGAATTTGAGAAATGACAAAGAGGTGGGGAAGGGCAAGGCCATACAAAACATGGAAGTGATAAAATATTTCAATGTGAACTGGGTGGTGATGGCGAGGGGCAATGATAGGGTATTTCAAAAGATGGACTTGATGAACCCAAGGTAAATATGCATTAAAAGTTCAATGACATGTCACATTTATCAATGCAATTGCTAGCATAGACAAACAACACTACAAGATAGACTATGAGACCTCAATGTCTTGTCCCCGCACCAGTGTCATTGCATCGTTGATTCGAGTTGCACATCACACATGGAACTCTATCGCAATCAAATCAATTTTCATGATGTTCTCGTCTACTCTTGATAATAAAAATTAGTCAATCAAAGATGCCACCACCTTGAAAGATGTGGACCCCTTTGCAAAGGGCGTTAATCATGTAAATCCAAAGTTGCCTTGAATATGAGTTTAATGTATGATATGGGCCCCTTGGTTTATAATATCACATGAAATACCTTGTCATTGCCCTTCACCATCCTTGTTCAGCTCACCTTGAAATATTTCACTATTTGCATATTTTGTATGGCCTTGCACTTTTTTCAAGGGGTTTGAGTATGACATTTTTGTATGTTCTTAACCGTGATGTAATTGTTCTAGGTGTAAATATATAGGCATCATGGATGAATGGAAGTTACAAGATAAACTTTTAGACCTCAATATCTTGTCCAAGCATTTATGACATTGCATTGTTGATGTAAGGTACACATGAGACATGGATCCTTGTTGCAATCAAATTAGCTCTCATGATGTCCTCATCCAATATTGACAATAAAAGACATCCAATCAAATATGTTGCCACCTTGCTTTGATATAACTAACACATATCATTCTTTAATGTTGTTACATTGATGTGTCAATTTAAAATTTAACGTAGTCACATGTGTAGGTGTAAATTATATGGGATAAGTGATATCCATATGTCATCACAAAGAGAGATGCTTGTCTTTCAAATGGTAACATATTTTTCAATGTCAATATTATATTGTTATACAGGCCCCGCAATGTATGATATCCCTAAAATACCATGTCATTGCCCCTTACCATCACCACACATCTCACTTTGAAATCTTTCACTATTTGCATGTTTTATATGGCCTTGCTCTTTCTTTTAGGGGTCTGAATATGGCATTTTCATATGTTATCAAGCCCCATGTACTTGCTCTAGGTGTCAATATACTAGCAACATGAATGAATTAAAGCTACAAGATAGGCTTTGAGACCTCAATGTCTTGTCATCGTATTAATAACAATGCAACGCTGATTCAAGCAATACAACTTAGAGCCGTGTTGCAATCAAATTGGCTCTCATGACATCCTCATCCACCCTTGACTATAGAAAATGGCCAATCAAAGATGCTACCACTCTACACTCTACAAACCTATTTACTATGGGTGCATGTCATGTAAATCTAAATAACTACGCTATATCTAGCTTCGATGTATGATATGGGCCCTCTAATATACAATACTAAATATCATATAATATATGGTACCCTATATTGTGTAGTTATTAAATTACATATACATACATACATACACACACACACACATACATACATACATACATACATACATACATACATACATACACACATACATACATACATACATACATACATATATATATCCCATATAATTTACACCTACACACACGACTATGCTAAATTTTAAATTGACATGTTAATGTAATAACAATGCAGAATGATACATGTTAGTTATACCAAAGTAAGGTGGCGACATCTTTGATTGGTCATTTTATATTGTGAAGGGTGGATGAAAACATCATTGGAGTTGACTTGATTGTGGTAGGGATCCACATCTCATGTGCAACTCGAATTAACAATGCAATTTCGCTGATGCTGGGATAAAACATTGAGGTCATAAAGTATATCTTATAGCTTCCATTCATTCGTGATGCCAATATATTGACCCCTAAAACAATTACAGTAGACTTAAGAACATACAAAAATACCTTGCTCAGACCCTTGGAAGAAAGGGCAAGGCCATACAAAACGTCTAAATGGTTTATTTCAAGGTGAGGTGGGCGATGATGGTGAGGGGCAATGACAAGGTATTCCAAGTGATATCGTACACCAAGGAGCCCGTATCGTATCACAAACCTAGAGTTAGGGCAAATTTTAGATTTACATGACCAACACCCATTTTTGTAACTTGCAAGGTGGTGACATCTTTTATTGGCCATTTTCTATTGTCAAGGGTGGACGAGGACGTAATGAGAGCTAATTTGATTGCATTAGGGCTCCACATTTGATGTGCAACACAAATCAATAATGCAATGCTGTTGATGTGGGGACAATACATCAAGGTCGTGGTGTCTATTTTGTAGTTTCTATTTGTCCATGGTACATGTTGCATTGATAGAGGTGACATGTGATTGAACTTTGAACATGTATTTGTCTAGGGTTTGTCAACTCTATCACTTGAAATATCCTATTATTGCCCCCCACCATCACCACCCATTTCACCTTAAAATCTTTCACCACTTCTATATTCATATAGCCTTACCCTTCCTTACCACTTCACCATTACTCAAACTCATCGTAAAATAAAATCTCCCTTTCCCACACACCTCATTACCATACTATATTAAAAAACACACAACCTCATTTTCTATTATAACCTCAAAAAAAATAAAAATTAAATCATCTTACACGCCGCATTATGATCTCTTCCGACGTAGCTAAGCTTTATTTAAAATGAGAACTTATATTTAACAGCTATTTTAACTTCACTTGCCACGAACACTTCAAATTGAAGGGCAGAATTTTGTCACATTATTTTGGAGGACAAGATAATTATTTTGACTTCGAATTACAGTTCAAGGGCTTTGAGACCACGGCTAAGACCAGACAAAGGGCAAAAACAGAATTGATAGAATGGGAGACAGACGAGCAGGTGAGAGGCAATCCAGGGATCGTCATGGGTATGATCGAAGAACCACCAGAGAGTATGCAGACCGTGGTAGGGATCGAACTCCAGACCGCAGGAAAAATTCAATAAGAGAAGACGAAGGTTACAGAGATGATATCAATAGGAGAAGCTTTGCCCGAAGCAGAAGCCGAAGCCCAGTTCGTATCAGGTATGAACATAATCATCCTTCCCAAAATGGCAAAAGATCTGACAGCCCTTCACATAGCAAAACTCCGAGTCCAAACCCTAGCCCGAGAAGGGACGTTGATCGTTACAGCCCAAGCCCCAACCCTAACTATTCTCTAAATTCTAGAAGAGAAAGTCTGTATGAAAGGGGTCGCAGCCCAATTCCAAACCCTAATAGTTCAAGAAATGGGTATCATGATGGAAATCATTACGCTGTAAGAGAAAGCCGCTATGAAAACGGTCGCAATGAGAGTCCAATCCCTAGGTTTGAAGATCGTCGTGATTCGAACCCTCGAAGGAATGGGTACCCTGAGAGAAGGGGTCGGAGTCCAAGCCCTAATAACAATCGCAGGGGGAGCCCCAGTTATAATCCTTACAAGCCTGCGGAGAATCGGCAGGCGTTTTTAGACAGGGATGTGAAGCGCTGCGTGGATAATGAGTTGGACAGTGATGATGAGGAATTGAGGGGGCTGGATTTTGCCGAGTATCGGAGGCTCAAACGTCAGAAATTGAGAATGAAGCTGAAGAATTGTATCTGGACATCTACTCCCAGTCCTCAGCATGACGAGATGGAATATCATGCCAGTGAAAAGATTGAAAAGCTTGTGAATGATGCACACAATGAAAACATGGAAACTAATGGGAAATTGAAGGGTAAAAATGAAATTCATGATTCTGAAGACATTGAACAGGGAAAAAAGGGAGATGTAATGAAGAAAAAGGGGTCTCAGAAGTATTCTGACAGTGGAAGTGATGATGATACTGAGGGTTCCATGTCTGGAAAAGAGTCAGATGATGGTGCATCAAGTGATTCGGATGATAGGCAGAAATGGAGAAAAAAGGGACACAATTCCAAGAGGAAGAAGAGATCCAGGCATTCTGGCAAGAGGAGGAAAACAAAGGCTGTTAGTGAGAGTGACGAAGACGATAATTCGTCTGATGGCTCGTCTTCATATAGTAGTGAAGAGGAAAGGTCGAGAAAGAAGAGGAGACGAAGAAGCAGGTGTGAGGAGTCTAAGAAGATGTCAAAGAGAAAGGTCCGAAGGTCCAAAGCAAGGAGCAACAGCGCTAGTTCAGAGAGTGCATCAGAATCAGAAGATGGTACTGGTTCTTCTGATAAGCAAGGGAGTGATGGGAAGAAATCCAAATTGTTGAGGCTATTAAAAAGCTCAGATAGCAGGAAACACAAGCAAAGGTCACCTTCTGAGAGTAATGACTTGTCCGAACATAGTATTTCTGAATCTGAACCTGTTGGGACTGAGGAAGAGAAAGAGGATAAGAGCCAACCTGTTGAAATTGACAATGAGGCTCTCATGTTCAAGGAAATGATTGAATCTCAGAAGAAAACAGCAGCCGGAGGGCTTGAAAATGAGCCATTTGTGGGTCCAGCACCAGCTCCGAGAGCTGAGGGGCATATCAGCTATGGAGGTGCACTTCGGCCTGGAGAAGGAGATGCAATTGCACAGTATGTGCAACAAGGGAAACGTATTCCTCGAAGAGGAGAGGTGGGGCTGTCAGCTGATGAGATTCAGAAGTTCGAGTCACTGGGTTATGTCATGAGTGGAAGTAGGCACCAACGTATGAATGCTATTCGTATCCGAAAGGAAAATCAAGTGTACAGTGCTGAGGACAAACGAGCATTAGCAATGTTCAATTATGAGGAGAAGTCAAAACGTGAACATAAGGTTATGTCAGACCTGCAGCGTTTGGTGCAAAGGCATATTGGGCAAGATGTTGGGCCAACACATGATCCTTTTGGAACTAAGGATTCAGAGGTGGCAGATGGCTAGGATTTTGCAGTGGATGTCTAAAACTTAATGACTTTCTTTCTTACAATTGTTGGATGTTTTCATGAATTCAACCTATTTGGAATTATATCCTTCATGAACTACGCATTTTCTAACCTGTTCATAATGTGATTCATCCTTCACTTATAAAAATGCAGATGTTTCTAATTCATTTGATATGCAGTGCAGATGTTTTTTTAATTCACTTGATATTTGTATGTAGAATTCATGTTTTGCTTATTTTCTTGTTTTTTTTAATCTATTTTCATATATAGGCAAGCTCATTCCAATTTAGGAAATCGTCAAGGTAGAACAAGCTATACCAACCTGTTGGTATCTATTGCTGTTATTTACATATATAGCTGATTGTTCATTGTTGTTATATTCTGCTGTTTTATCTGCTTACTCTACTTTCCAAATTAGGAAATCTTCAAGCTGGAAAAGCTATACCAATCCGTTTCTATCTATTGCTGTTATTTTCATACATATCTGATTGTTCATTGTTGTTATATTCTGCTATTTGTTTCTGTCATTTTATCTGCTTACTGTGCTTTCCAAAGAAGCTGTGAAGCAACAGATAGGCCTAAGCTGTAAAAGAACACATAGGCTGGATGCATGTTATCAAACATTGATTTCAAGCCAAGCTGTCTTTATTACTAGTGGAATTGCAAGAGCTGGGCCAATTCCTGATACAGCTGGATTTTGGCAGCTGTAAACCACCTAAATACACCAAGATTAGAAAACCTATTCTTGACCAGCAATGCTGTTTTCTTGAGTAAGACAGCTGCAGCTCCATCAGTCACCTGGCTTGAAATTCCTGCATTGCTGTTCCATTCTGCTTGATTAGAAAGCTTTGGACTTGGTTAGATTGGCAAGGGAGGAACTGTGCCAAATCCTATCCTCAACAAATATTGTAAGAGCATTTTCCTTTTTGGTTTTAGAGTCAATAATTCTGGTTTGCACACGAGTGATTTTGTCTTTGAGATTTACAGCAGTGTCTGCTGCAGCTGCACGTGTATTGGACTCAACAGCAGATTTGTTACGGCTGGCTCTTCTTGTGAAACTCTATAATGTTTAGCAGCATTTCCTGAAACGACACCTATTACTAGAGGACAATCTTGTTCCTTCCTATGAGTTTGAGTGTTTGGATTCACTAAGCCTTCTCTAGCCATTGGGTTGATAGGTTTTGGGCATTATGCTTTTATCAAATGATATCCTCTGCACATAGTGGAATATATATGCATGGCTTGTATATTTAGTCTGTTTGGCTAGTTTATCGGTTAATCCATGTCTGTGTTGTATTTTAACTCTTGCATGAGAGAGTATTGGTTGATATTACAAATCACGTTAACTTAGGGCAGAAACATCTTGCTGAAACATATTTATGTAATCCAAGGACGGTAATATTTGCTGTGATGCTGATAGTCAGTTGCGGTAATTTTTGGCTGAAAGTTGTCATATCCTTGTATAAACATCTTTTCTCTTCCCCATCTGCCATTGTATACTGTACCTTTTCATTCGAACAACTGAGTGTATGGTGGGTTGCTCATTCTATGTGTAATCTATTTATACTTTTCTATGTTCTCCCTAGAAAGCTGGAAGTGTAATATGCTGGTGAGGTCCTTCACATCAAATTTGTCTCGGATGTTTTCTCATCTTTACAGAGTTAGAGCTTTTTACCATCACTTAATATTGGAGAATGCTTTTCCACTTGCTTCAAAGGTGGAAGCCAAGTGGTAGAAGGGGACTTTGAATCCCAACCAATTTTTTTCTACTGACGAATGTTGTGTCCTTAAATGAGCAGGGAAAGACTTTTGTAGCTGAGCAAAAGTCACAATTTGGAGATCTATAGATTCAGGTATCCAACCCAATGTTCCTAATCATAACTCATTCATATGATCAATGATTACTTTGTCAACAATCAAGAAGCTCTTTTCACTCAAGGTTGTCAAATCAAGGATAGACTAGCAGAGGTTATCCTCGACAACAAAACCAAAATAATCTGATTTCATAGACATTGGGTGGCAAATTTCAGTTTCCAAGTGCAATGTATCCACACCCATACCATTTGGGATGGGTCAAGGAGAGGCTGTCCACGCCAAGTCTATTGTCACATTTTTCGTTGAGAAATTATGAGACAATTGATTTTCATGTTACCCCCGCTTGATTGCTGCAGTTCAATAAATGGATCGCCTTATCAATATGACTGCAAGGGCATCTCTGATGGCTTCCACAAGATGTAAAACTGCACATAAGTTTATAAACTCACTTGTTTTTTAGTCATTTGATTTCTGGCTGGCCAAATTTTAAATATGCCAATTTGCATAAGTTTCTTACACTTTGTATCATTTGAGAAGCTAAGGTCGATAATGTTGAAAAGCTCTCGGCCCAAGCAATCAAAACTCTTATTGATGTGTATTCTAATGTTTTTGAGGGGCCAAAGGAAATTCCTCCTATGAATAACCTTCAACATTCCATTGAGTGTTAGGATATCAATTACCCAGTCAGCCAATTTAGTGCACTACACCTGTTGAGACTACTAAGATAGAGTGCCAAATCAAGCAGTTGCTCAAAGAGAGAGATACAATCCAACACTTTTTGTTGTGGAACTCTTGCTCTAGTAGTGCTGGAAAAGATACACAAGCTGAAAGTAGATGGATGCAGAAGAGAAAAGTCGTTCAAAGTTGGAGATTTAGTGTTGGTGCACCCAAAGCAAAATAGGTTTTAGATTAGAATATATAATAAATGGAATTACAAGAAAATTGGCTGGTTGAATTTTCAGAAGGATTGGACATTTCTTTCATTTTAATGTTGCGGATTTGTACACATCATGGTAGTGATGAAGGTAAAGATGATGAGTGATATGGAAAAGGCTGGCTCCTGAGATGGATTAAGGAGAAGTAGAAGAGATCTTGGATGAACAAATTGGCAAGATAACTCGATGACGTGGGTAACTCGATGACATGGGTACAAGGAATACTCGGTTTGAAAGACAAGGTGCTAGAAGAAGCAAACATGGAACTCAAATGTTGAACTCTGTCCACTGTCTTTCATTTCTTTCTCAGATTCAGAGTTTTAAGGATAATGCTCACAATCAGTTGCCCATGGGAGTTTGATGCAATAGCATCATCCTTGGTAGAAAAGGGTGATCTTGCATGGTCAAGACCTTTTTGTGGTCTCACTGCAGCAATATGATGGGAGTCATTTTGTTGCTCTGTGGACGTGAGATCCTGTTGGAGATCGTATGCTGACATGTTGTGCTTCTTATGGTGTCATTGTAGAGACACAATGTTATGCTGCTTGTGGTGTTGTAGAAAAGACATCATGTTGCCTATGTTATAATGTTATTGCAGAGTCACTATTTATGATTGACTTGGCGTTGTGGGAGATGCACCATGTTGCATGTTATGGTATCTTTGGAGAGATACTGTGTTGTGCTTGATGTAGTTTCACAGGAGAGACGCCATATTGCCCATGTGATGGTGTCATAGGAGAGAGACCATGTTATGATTGATGTGGCATCATTGGAGATAAACCATATTAACTTGTTGTGGTGTTATGGAAAAGACACCATGTTGTGCGTGATATGGTGTCACCAGAGAGAGACCATGTTTCCCCTGTTATGGTGTCATTGAAGAGACACAATGTTATGCTTGATGTGGTGTTGCAATAGAGACAACAAAAACCACTAAGATGAGGTATCTCAGAAAAGATACCATGAGACACTATTTTGTGGTATTATGACAAAAATACCATGATAGGACTTAATACGTCATGATAGTGGTTCTCAACTGAGGACAAGCAATCTCATAAAGTTCGGAAGATGAATTGCTTCCTTTTCTCATGAGGAGGGCTTCTTGTAACACATCAAGTCAGTCAAATACTAAGAAAGAAGAAAGGAAAGGGGTTGGCAAGATTGTAGGCTAAGATAGTTGGAAGTGTTGAAGACCAAGCAAGCCAGACAAGCCAAGTTTCGCTATGTATTTGAATTTGTAATAGAAGTAAAACATTCTAGTGTTTTTCCTTGAAGTTATTGTCTTTCTATACATTTCTGCAGAATCAATAAAATTGAAGTTTCTTTGTGGGTCATTTTGACTTGCTTTTGTGACTGTTCTCTGACTCAATTATGTGTTGGTAGTGGTTCATTTCACTCTTGACTGCACCATCAAAGTTTCATCCCAATTCACTCCTATCCATGCAATTTGAACTCATATTTCGTTCCCAAATTGATTGGCTTCCACATATATGGCTTTATACTAGTGGTATGGTAAGTTAAATTAAACTCTATTCTGGTTTTTAATGATATCCAAGATGTATATGAACTCTATCCATTAAATCAATCTAAGGCCGTGCCTATTAGGTGGCCAGAAACACTAATAATTGATATGCACCATCTGTTTCATGATGCGGTTGCCATACTGCTTCAGAATGCTCACGGTTCCTAATTGGATCATATACTTGGGTTGAGTGCTTGCAATTTCTGCTTGTTACCTCTTGGATTACTGATAATGAAAATTGCTCTATGATTTCTTATATTATACAGGAATCAGATGTATGCTTTAATCCCATCTGTCTGGTACACACTAGTGAATTTGAGTTATTCCCCCTTCAGCCTTTTGGACAGTGCTCTTCAACTAGCATCGCTGACTTTCTGCATTCTTCTCCACTTATCTTAGCTGTCACTCCTGCAACATATCACTCTTGGTACATAAATACTGAGCTCTATTTTTTGACAGAAGGTAAAGAACTAATAATAAAGAGAAATATTACAAAGAAGGATGCCTTTAAGAAAATAGGTCATCCAAACAAGTTTAGGAGGGAAGGGCAACAAAAGATTACAGAAGAATGAAAGCTATCACGACAAAGCGTCCACTAGATACAAATTATTTACATTTTCATCACCAAAAAAAACATTAGCATTGTAGCAAAGAAAATATGGGGAGCGAGGAAATGTCAACGTGCAAACTAGGTAGGTGTCGTTAGGTGTGAGGAAATGTCAACGTTCTAACTAGGGTGCATACTAGGTGTGCCCTTTGCTACTATGCCGAGCTGAACTCGATCATTTCATTTGATATGGAGGAAGGTGGAGTAAAGTAGGATGAGGTAAAGAAAATCGCCTAAGGGGGAGCGCTAAAGATCTCAGATCAAGGCATGTTGTGATGTTGTTGGGTGAGAAATTTGAAATTGTAGCAGCTCGGGTAAAATAAAAACATTAATCAAAGAATAACTAGTAGGATAAGTACCATAGACATCTAAGTTGGGTGGCTTAAGGATTGATGAAGTGATAAAGTCCAGTGGAGAAAAGAAGGGTGTTGAATATATTATAAGTGAAAAATATAAGGGAAATAAAAGTGTGAAAGATAAAGTGGATAAAGAGATGCAAACCTTGCTTACGAATACAAAGTGGCCTGGGAAGAGTGAAAATCAAAGAGTATAGCAAGAAGACAAGTCAAATCCAAGAGGGCCCCAGTAAAAAGAAAAAAAGTAATAATAAAAAAAACAAGAAAGACACTCTCTAGGAGTATGAAAGAGCTTTAAAAACTAAACACATGAGAGACTTGCCAGATATCTAGGCTATGGACAATGGGTAATCCGTCCAGACCTGCATGATTGCCTTTTGTCTCTTTTGATTGTGAGAATTCACCATTCATTGCTTGCCTCCTGTGTTCAGTCTGCCCTGCGGATGCTGTGTACAAATTTGTATTTGATTTGTGTTAATCATCTTGCTTTCCAAAGGCAGTAGTATACTCAAAGTCTACAAGTTGCTTGATTTGATTTGGGAGGGGGTCTGGAGCAATTAAGAATTTAGGTCCTCGCTCCTTATAAGATGAGATAGCCAAATTAGCAAGCCTATCTGCCACTTGGCTACTCATATGAATTATGAATTTTGAATCTTCTTCAACCATAATATATTTTATAGGGTAGGTGCCAGCTTCCTGTACTCCATACTAACAGGCAAGAAGTCCCCCATAATATATAGTTTGAGGCCCTATCCATTGTGTTAAGCTGTGATATAGTTTCCATGTTCATCTCTGATAATTCCCCCTATACCTGCATGACTTGGGTTGTTTTTGCTACTCCATTAAAGTTAAGCTTGTGCCAACCGTTTGGTGGAGTTTCCTAGTTTACTTTTATCATTGATTGTGAGCCATTTCATTTTGAAATCATATTGGATATTCTATTTCCTTGCTATCCAACAATCTGCTATACATGAAGAGTTTAGACTCACTCCTTTTTCCTTCAAAGGACAGAGTAGTACTACGGATATTTTTTTAAAAAGTTCTGAGCATTCTTGTAATGGTGCTCTTTTCATTGTTGAAGTTACATGAATTTGTTTCATTCCAATTTGCCATAGAATATGCCTGGAGCTATTTGAGCCATTTGGCGAATCATGGGGCATGTTTGTTGGTATATGTGTCCTTTTTTGCAGGGATTGATTAATTGTATCAATTGTCCTTCCATTTTGATGGAACCAAGAATCCACATTGTTTCAAACTGCTACAACCATTGTGCATTTAAGAAAAATACGTTGCATTGTTTTTACATCCTGATTACAATTAGGACAAATTTAAGGGCCTGTATATCCATTTTGTTGAAGATGATCTGATTTGGAACTTTGCTATGTTTGCCTAGCCATAACAAGGCTTTAATTTTAGGCCAATCCTTGCTGTGGCATACGAGATTCCACTTTGATCTGGTATTAGTTCTACTTTGATTCAGCAAATGATGAGCTAAAGCAACAATAACCTCCCCTATGCTGGTGAATGGCCAAACAATTTTTTCTTGTTTATTGGAAAGAAAAATTGGGCATTTTTGTAGCTCCTCCTTCAATTGTGCACTTTGGCCTTTGAATCTTGATTCAATCTTTGTGATGAGTGAGATGCTCCACTTGTTGATTCCTTCGTAGTTTGATGTGCAGTAATCAGCCATTGTAATGTACCCTTTTGCTTGTAGATGAGCTTGAATTTCATGATCACTGTGAATGGAAAAGAGGGGTAGTCCATTCTAGCTGGAATTCCAGAATGATACACTTGTCTATTTTCTATATGCCAATTAAGATGCGGCTGTATTTTTTGAATCCTCTTATATGTGTTTGAAAATTACCTGGCATTCTCTTGGGTGATTGAATTTGCATCAAGAATGGGTTTGCATTGACTTGATATTTATCCATCAGAATAGACCTCCATCCATTTCATATCCTTTTTGTGTTGAAATCTCCATGTAACTTTCATTTCTAGTGCCTGGTCGAACAGTTTGGTGTTTTTGATGTTCATGTTTTTTTGTTTTTGCCTTGGTTATCAGGCTTCGTGTTACCAGTGGGTATTTGAAACTATCATATGGCCCTTTCCATCTTGGAAGGTTTTTAGAATATCTTTAAGCTGTACAATTTTCTTCTTTATGAGAGAGGTTAAAAAGGGTGTTTTCAGCAAAGTGAAAATTGGTGTACCTCTTTCCTCCCTTTGTGGCAGCTATGCCATGAATCTCTCGTCTGGCTTTGTTGTTATGGTTGCCCCTACTGAGATTTTCACTCTTAAGAATAAATAGGCATGGACTGAGAGGAATTCCTTGTCTTGATGCTCTAGTGAAGTGGAAAGGCTAGCCTGATTCAGCATTAAGAGCCACCGTATGGTTTCAAATGCACATGCAGCTACTGATCAATGATTAATTTGATCACCAAATTCATACATAGACAGGGTCCTCCGTATTAGCTCCCAGTTACATCTGTTAAAGGCCTTTGATATGTCAAGTTTTATCATTATACCACGCCGTTTTGGTATCTTTATTGATTAACTCTGATATTATCAGCAATCTGCCTTGCTCGAACAAATGTTGATTGGGGAGGAGAGATAAGCATTGCGAGTAGGGTTTGAGTCTACTGGATATAAACTTTGAGAAGATTTTATAAACCATATTACAAAGGGAGATTGGTCTTTATTGACCCAGTTTGCGACCTTTGCTGTTTTTTGGAATAAGAATCAATTTTGTGCAATTCAATCCTCTGAGCATTTGTGCTTTTTTTTTTTCTCGGATTTCTCTACCTGAGCCGATATCCTTTTGACTAGGTCCCAAAAAGTGTAGAACCACCCTGTGAATCCATGCTGGGATAAAACGAGAAAATTGTCTCTTTGAGCTCTTCATTTGTGATTGGTCTCATAATTGTATCATTGTCTTCCTACCTCATCAGTTTGGGTATATGTTGAAACATTTGCTGTTGAGCAGATGGATTCCAGGCTGCATTTGTAGGCTCGTGGAGAAGTTTTTGATAGAAGTCAGAGGCATGGGAAAGCATATGAGATGGGTCGGTGGTGTTAATCCCATTGTCTTTTTGTATTGTATGTACTTTAGTCACCTGTTTTCTGTTTGCGCTGTGGCATGGAATTGATGGAATATGTTCCAGAATCAAAATATGTGTTGTTTAAATAGTTGCAGAGTGTAATGATGTTGTAGAGATGCAACAATAAATGTAATATAAACACAACACGCTAAAGACATATATAATGTGGTAAAACCTCTTAAGAGGTGAAAAACTGACGAGGAAAAGCATAATCCATTATATTGAGAAATATGACAGAATCCACTATCTTCTCTTCCTTCTCACTTCTCTCTCATAAATCTTCACAATTCATTCAATTGTCTTACTAATTGATGCATTCCCCAACGTGGACAAACTCTTATAAAGTGAAGTGAATCTATTATACTTTTCTACATATAACTTATTATACCCATACATGGTTATATTAGTTTTAATTTAATGTGCTTAGTAAATAAGTTTTTCACTTTACAAGTTAAATAACCTTAAGTTATTTAATATAGGGCAACATGTGTACCACAAGTATGCGACCCATAAATATTAATGTTCTAACACTTTTCCTTAATATTTAGTGGGGACACATGTCAATATTACCTTTTTATACAAAAGGTTTTACAATTCATAAACTAGAGCGATAGTTTAGGCCACCATGCAAAACTGAAGGTTTTTATACCATCTTCCTCATGCCAACAACATTTTTTTTAAAAAGATTTAAAATCTATAAACCAAAAGTGATGGCTTAGGCTAGTATGATACTGGGTCTACATCCCTCTTTTTCTCATGGGTATATGCTTACAAGCATTTGGAGCCTTTCATAAAATAAGGACCTCTATTATAAAATTCTCTACTGGTTTTATAGTAGACTCATATAAGATGAAGTTTAAACACAAAATTCACATATAGTGACTTTTTACAATACTATACAATAGAGAAGAAGAGAAACAACACGACCATTATAAGGTGACATTGTCATGCACATTTCCTCTCAAATGGCAGCTTTGAAAGCCTCAACATTGCTTGGAACTTCTAAAATTTTGTAGAACATAGAGGTCTAGTGAAGATATTCGCCACTTGATCATCAATTGAACAAAAACGAAGATCAATGTCGCAATTGAGGATTTTTTCTTTGATAAAATGCATATGAACTTCAATATGCTTCGTTATTTGGTGTTGAACTGGATTTTTTATTAGGGCTATCAACTTTAAGTGCCATAAAGAAGAGTTGTACTGTGAGAGACATTTATATTGAGTTCTTCCAATAATCTTCACAGAAACATAGCTTCTCTAACAATTTCCATAGCACTTCTATGTCCTGCCTCTGTATAAGAGATATAAACAGTTGGTCATTTTTTGCTGCTCCAAGTGATAGCTAGCACCTATACCAAATTTGAAAACATATCCAGACACAGATTTGCTGTCTTTGTTTTGCATTCCTTCAATTTATTATGCACAGCCTCTTCATGAGCTATCTTCCATATAAATGAAACACAACATTTATGTTTAACAACATAAATAATACATATTCAGTGTTCTCGATAACTATCCTCAATATAAATGACATTGAACCACTCCTCATTGATGTCTAAATGTAAGTAATATATTCACTTTGCTTAGTATCGCTATTCCTGTCTACAAGGACGTTAACCATGTTTGAGATAAAATATCCAAGCAGAAACATCCATGCGTACTGTTCTATCCAAAGTTTTACTTAACAACATACGAAAATCAGCAGCTATGTAGAAACATTCATGCAGACTTTCTTATACAAATAAGACAGAGCTTAATACCGGTTTAGAACAAGCTTGCAGGTCTACTTTTCATACCGTAACCATAGCTTCGGGATATATAAATAATACAAGTTATATACTAATACACAGGCAAGTAAAACCCAGTCACAGTTTTACTACAAACTTAAGTAAGTTCTATAGGGCCAGTCCAACAGGATAGTCTTACATAGGCAGTCTGATATTTAGTATCACATTGTAACAAGTTTGCATGTCAATTATCTTTACTAGAGTCCTGACTTGAAGTAACTATTCACAAGCTACAAAAGCACAGTCAAGAAATGCTGAGTCATATGTAAGTGTTGACCGTTTGTCCTCTATGCCAATCAACCACAGGGTGGATTTCAAGCTAGCTGTAGATATGAGTATCGGCTGAAAAGTGTGGGTAAAAATAGTATGGAGCTCTTATGATCCACTCTAAAAAAGGATCAAGAAGTGATAAATAAAAATAATGAAGTGTCGTTCTCTTACCATGGGGCAAAGTTGAATGTCTAAAAAAACGCGCCATATGGAGTCATGGCTACTGCTTAGCTACCATACACGTAAGTCGAGTTTTTGAAGAGACCATTGGTTTCAGATCTTATTCTGAAACTGTTTATTTTTTATCCAGATTGTTGTGTTTGAAAGTATAGGCCAAAATTTTCCAAATCCTCTATTGGTAGGTAAATTGGTTAAACAAGGACCTGTTATTCAATATCAGGCCTTCCTCCACTTACATTTTTACTTACATGGAGGGTCTAAGACCTGGGTTTTCACTGTGACAGGGACCTCAACTCCCCACAAAAAACAAGACTTGGAAGAGACAAATGTGGATATCTAAGCTAGACCCAGTGCTTCAGGAGACTAAACTTGCAGGTATAGTTTTGAATTTGATGATTCCAAAAATCAATAAAGTCGATGACATGCTTTAGTTCGAATCTGATTATAACAATATTCTATTAGACGAAAATAGGCAGGTTTTACCGGATAGTCAGCATGATTTTCAAGGTGAGGAGATGGAAATGGTACAACTTAACAAATGGCAGGAAATGAAATCCTTTGTTCAACAATTCTGTAACATAGTATATATCACCGATTCATTTATTTCTGAACAGAACACAACAAATTATTCGTCTGAGTAACAATTCTGCTATTACATAAAAGTATCCAATGGTGCAGTAAAAGGCAAACATGATATCACAAATAATTGAAAGTAAAGGTCTTTGAACAAAGTATTGCATAACTTTAAAGAATCTAAGATCCCTTCCTAACGTGTTTCCTTCAATGGAATACACTGGGTCTTTCTCACTCAGAAAAAAAACGACTTGAAGAGATAAATCGGTACATGTAAGCTAGATAGGAGGTCCCTCAACATCATACTAATATACATCCTACCTCTGTCCCTGATAAACAGAAATAAATTAGCATCTAGTTTCTCATCTAAAACTTTCTCAAGTTACCTGGAAGAAGCCCAACTTTGATATTAGCACTTGTTTTGGAAATTAAAGGAATTAATGACATTTTTTTCAGTCTGAGTCTGAGCATAATAATATTCCATTGCACCAAAATAAGCAGGTTTCATTGGATGGTGAGCATGATTTTTAATATTTCACTCGATATTTCCTTCTAATTGTAGGGAAGTACCTTTATTGCTTCCAAATCTATTTTAACTGCGTTTAATTTTAAGCCTACTCTAGTTTTACTAGCCCAATGAACGACTTCATATAAATTTTCCATCAACTAAACTTCCACATTCAACTTTTTATATATACTTTTATTTTTGTGGTAGTTTTAACCGTGCATTAAGTCACCTCTTTGGTGACCAATTTCCATGAATAGTTAGTTCTTTTAAGAACTCTCTCATGTACATTCATAATAATCAAAAGGAAGCTAGGCACGCCTAGAACACAAACACATATAAGGCATGTTAGTACCGGAGGATATACACACCCAAACTAGGGCCTATATATCAAAGGAGCCACAGTCTTTGAAACATTTCTTACCCAGACCCCATAACTCAAGTTACTAACAAAAACAATAATTAGTTAAAAATTGAAAAAAGAATACTCAAATTGCAGATTGATTGCAGGGCAATATAGAAAGTGAATGTTAAAGATAAATATATACTTCCCATGATTTATGATTTATTGAAAGGAGCCACTCTTGCCTGAAATAGGCTGAAATAGTGACTCTAGCCACAAAGGATCCCTGAAAAGGATGTTCATAAAAAATTAGTAAAGGTGGTTATGAGATTTTGGTGACACCAGTGGACTGACAAACACTCAGCCAATTCTACAAGCATGATGAAAAATATGCTTCATCATAAATTCGACTAGTGAAATTAATTTTAGATGCTATATTGACTTTGTAGTAGGATGAAGAAGGCTAAATCCGTTCAAAATGTATAATATTCAGAGATGTACAGTCTCTGTGTAAACTGTAGTCTATGAGGTGGCGCAAAATTCCAATAAATCCATGTCAACAAAACTTAAGTCAACACTTAAAGCATTACATCCCTCACCATTAAAATACTAAGGACAGTGAGGATGCCAAAATAGTGAAGAATTAGACCAAGAACCATAAACAACCCAAAATTGGTTCAGAATATAGCAGGTCCTAAAGAGTTGAGTTTATACGAAGGATCAAATAAGATAACTTCCTGGAATTCAAAACAAAGATGGACAATTTAAAAAAAAACATTTAGTGGATTGGTATTCAAACCCAACAATCAAATTCAGAATAAAGCATATTGAGCACAAATCAAAAGAATAAGTTAAATGCAAATTTGCAATAAGTGGGAGGTCTTTCTAAGTAAATATGTGGTTTGTACAGTCTTCAGATAAAGAACAAAAGATCCTAAGAAACACAAGCCATATTGGAATAGAGAATTTTCGAAAGTGATCACAAGGATTTGCAATAGATCCCAAGACAGATTAATCAAAGAATGAGAATTCCGATAAATGAGCATGAACCAAGAATTTTTCTTAGGTTGGAAAGCTTTTACCCAAAACCTGTGGCTAACTTCTCACATATTCTGCTGCTTTGAAGGAATTATTGAATAAATTTAAATGATCAAAATTCAATTGTGTACAAATTTAGGCTTTGTTAATTATATATTACCTTCAATCATGCTTATGATGCAGAAGTGATCTGCTGGGCCCATATTCAAGTTTTTGTCTTGGGCTTACTCGACTGTGTTGGATTATGAGGTCCTGGCACCAGGTCATCCTTAGGTGCATATGAATGAAGCCTAGCTTAGCTAGATAATGTAAATAGTTCAATTTTATTAGGAGGATCGATCCGAGTTGCAGATTTAAAGGGATTACCAACCCCATATAAATATAAGAGCAAAATATGTAAATCCACATAAGCAGGGCAGGCGCAATTGACTGTAGTAAATTTTGGAAGGCCAGGCATGTGGATTCCTTTTAATTGATCTGCTCTTATAGCTGGGAAGTTTGCTACAGCCTGCTTCTAAATGTTGCCACCTTATTGTATTGGAACCCCAAATAATTTCACTCATCCCACCGCACTATGGATCCAACATGGCATTCCTCATACTACTGTTTGAACACAAGGGTGATTTTGTGGGAGGACGCCTGCATTAACTAGTGCTGTCTTCCTCTATAATGAGCCGTCCTTACATTAGGAAGGCAATGTTGAAATAAACAGCAGTTTTGAATCTAATCATAATAGAAGCGATTTGTATTCTTCAGTAAAACCCAGAACAGGCTGAGAGCGCATATTTGTAATTGCTTAAACGCTCTAAAAGGGAAATTATCTCATTCATAGGTAAATAATGTGTTACTAAAATGTCTACTATCTGGTAATTATGGAAGGTTTTCTATGTCGCCATCATCATGAAGCTGGGTTGGAGAGGGCACCATGGACAATAGAATTATGTTTTTACTTGGTTGAGATAATTGTGAACAGATATTTTCGGTTGGCATTGGTTGCAGTGAGATCAGATTTCATTTAGATGCTGCATTCTATTGTTTTGAAAGAAAAAATTATTAAAAAGTCTATAAGAAATGAGACAACCACCAAGGAAACCAAAAAAAAAGTACCACAAACTACCATTCTGTGACATTCCGAACAGGAAAATGGAAAGATTAATCAGATCCATTGATATCACTGGTGTCCTTTACACACCTCTCTGCACATATCCTGCGATCATAGAATTCCATGATACACATCTCGTTCAAGATTCAATCAAACAGTTTGAATGCCTTTTGCATTCAAGGATTTTGTCAAACAGATGACATGCCTTTTGTAAGATTCCGTTCAGGGATTTTGTCAAATAGTTCAACTGCCTTTGGAATGAATTTTGCTTTTTGCATACATGTCTACGAGGGGCATTCCAAACTACAGCACATAGTTGATTTCAATAACAATTGACTATAACTCCATACTTTTGTTCACTGCTTCATGATTGACACAACTTCATGCAATGTTCTGGCCAGATATCTGTAATGGAGTCTTTCACACTTGCAGAATTATTCAGACAATGTCCCGCTCTGGGACCATGTTGGAATACGCTCCAGAATCAAAATATGTGTTGTTTAAATAGTTGCAAAGTGTAATGATGTTGTAGGGATGTAACAATAAATGTAATAAAAACACAGCACATTAAAGACAGATATAATGTGGGAAAACCTCTTAAGAGGTGAAAAACCCACAAAGAAAAACATAATCCATTATATTAAGAAATATTACAGAATTTAGTATCTCCTCTTCCTTACTTCTCTCTCACAAATCTTCATAATTCATTCAATTGTCTTACCAATTGATGCATTCCACAATGTGGACAAACACTTTATAAAGTGAAGTTAATCGGTTATATCTTTTTACTTATAATTAATTATACCCCTACATGGTTATATTAGTTTTAATTTAACATGCTTAGTAAATAAGCTTTTCACTTTATACATTAAATAATCTTGTCATTTAATATGGAGCAATATGTGTACACAAGTATGTGGCCCATAAATATTAATAAGGAAGAACTTGGTATTGAAGTCTACGTATTTAATCCATTTTACTTTGGATTGTTGATGCCAGTGTATTTTATTGAACTTTTGTATTTCAATTAGAGCATGGATTGCTTGTCGTTCCTTTGCCTCTATGATTGCATTATGCCCTTGATCTTCGTTTTGGACTTTATTTTCTTGTTAGTCTAGAAGCACTTTTGGAATTCAGGCTTCCCATATCTGTTTTTCACCATTGCTTGATTTATCATTTGATATATTTTTGCTTAACAATAAATTTGTACATCTGAAATCCTGGGGGATCTGGGGCATCTTTCAATCACTCCTCAATCTTGTGTTGGAAATTCTCATAAGAGCGCTAGGTGTATTCAAACTTGAATTGTGGCTGCTTTTTGAGGGGTGGTTGGTGGATACTGGATAACACGTAAGACAAAGGGCCAATGATTGGACATAGTTGTTCCTCAAAGTCTTGCTTCAATCCTCCTATATGGCTCATTCCAGTTTTCAGAGAGAAAGATCATGTCAATCTTTTTTGCAATATAGTTTCTTCCTTCTCTTCAATTTGTCCAAGTGAAGGTAACTTGTGAGTAGACTTGTTCTATGACATTGGTAACTCTCTATTTTATCCAGGGCCATCGCCGTCTGTTGATTGAAGCTTATGCCCCCTCTTTTTTCATGTGGAGATTTGATGGCATTGAAATTCCCCATCAAGATCAAATTGAGTAGTTAGTGCTCACCCAGGTTGTCACCATTTCCTGTATTTGAATTCGATTGTTGCCAATCGGAGGGATGTACATGTATCTCGTAATGCTGTTCATGGGAATAAAAAACAGCATATTGACCCCAAAAAAAGGTGTGGTCAAAGATTAAATCATACCTTGCTGGGTTCCAATGGACGAGGGTTATGGTTGTTGGACTGAAAACAAATTGTTTGGTACACCATATCCCTTTGAAGCAACGTCTTTTTGTAGAACTGGCTTAAGCATACTCTTGAAGAAGCAGCATATCTATGTCTTCTTTTATTAGCTTATCCTTGAGGATCAAGAGTTTATTGGGCACCCCGAATCCTCAAATATTGCATGAGAGAATCTGCATCAAGGGTCAATCATGAGGACGGGTCTTTCTTTTGAGGTTTCCTTGATGTCATCTTCTTGGAGTCAAGATTTGTATCATCCTTTCAGCTGTCCTTGTTATGTTTTTGTCTTCCACTGCATCAATCTGCTCTTGAGAAGTTTTTCCCTTTTTTTTGTTTCTTGGATGTTTTTTGGTTCCCAAATTTGGAGGATTGTCAGAATGAGTTCCTCTTGTACATAAAGTTGACCTTTTTCTCCTCTATTTGAGTAATAATGCTCGAGGGTGTGGAAGAGAATTTCACTTGAGAAACTTCAGGGTGGTTACTAACTTTTTCTTTCCCTTTCTTCTCTAGTGCTTCAAGACAACTTTGTATGGTTTGAATCTCTCGTGATTCTGAATTCGCCAGTGCCTCAAAGGGATTGTGTAGAGTCAGAGAAGTGGCCTGACTGGATTGCACTTTGCTTTTTTATAGCATATGCGATTTGGAATTTGGTGTTGATCTGATTTTGAGGGTCATTTGATTGCTTGCTTGTCTTATTTTTCTTTTTTCAAACAGAGCAATTTGTTGTGCTGGAGTTTGATTTTCTTGTTTGGGGTGGACCTTGGCTAGATGGCCACGCTCATGACACAGGTGACATCTGAATGGGATGTTTTCACAATCTAGGGGTTGTTCCCATTCAATCCCCTTCATATCCAGAACATTTCTATCAGGCAGAGGCTTATCTAGATCAAGATTGATGCAGATATGGCCATACTTGAGATTTACTAGATTTTGTTGAATTCTGATGTTATATATACTAGCCAATAGTAGATCCTATCTTTTTGAGACTCGATTCATGCCAATATTCACTGGGTAACAGTGGTAATCTGACCCATATTGGGATTGTGCTTGGGAGATCTTCTGTAGGATTAAGGATGGGACCAAAGTTTCATGAAAAGCCTTGATTTGTTCAGAAACTAGGGGCCACCCTGAAAAGCTTCATCTCTTTCTTGTGTGGAGCTGAATATGGCTACGAAGTATCCTTTTCGCATCATGAGGATGTCCACACAGCCAGAGGGTTTCCAGTTTTTGGCCCGGGGTAAGCTCCCACAAACTTTTAAATAAGGGATTTTTCCTTTAAGAGCAGAAGTCTATTTTCCATTTCATCCATGGTAAATGAGACCTTTGGACGATTCTCCATCAGTTTTTTTGTGGGAAGCGGCGTGCATGATATTGCAGAAATAGCTGGTGAGGATGAGGGGAAGGGATCTGAGGAGGCCGTGCCCCACTCCACTAGGAAGGCTAGGTCTATACAGCCCAAGATGAGTGGAAGAAATCAGATCTGCAATGTGATGAGAAGGAATTTCTAGTTGTAGGAGAGAGGTTTTGGGAGAGCATGAGAGGTTTTCACATGCAGCTTTGGTTTCTCTGTTCAGACTCGGTGATAATTGGATTCAGCATTAATAGTTGTAGGAGGGGTTTTGGGAGAGCATGAGATTTTGGCATAGAATTAAAAATAAAATAAAATTTGCATAGCTTTTTTCCTGAGCCCAAAAGAGGTCTGCCGACTCTCAACACTGTGAATGCAAGTAATGACAAAAATAAAAAGTGACGAGAATATGATAGTGCATATAAATCGCTTTAATTATTTTATGTGATGGTTCAATTACATATGCATATGATATAATACCAAAATCTATGATTAAATTTTTTTGGCATGCAACCATTTGCATTACATCTTAACATTAAAATTAAGTATTTAATCTTCACAATTATATTAGAAATATATTAAATGTCTCAATTTGTCAAGACTTGAATGTTTACCAAGGCTATCCAAATCTCAGGGTCGAACTTCTTTGCTTCTTACAGAGAGGTAGCGACTTTTATGACCAGATCATCCGGAGAATCCAGACTATAAAATTCGTAACAGAATGGTCAAGGGGTGAAACCAGATCATCTGAAGAATCCAGTTGAATCCAGAAGAATCTACTACTAGATTATCCTAATCACTCGAGTTGTAGCCAATACTATTGCATACCACGATTGTACTGTTTATTTGTGAACAATGGAGCCCTCTATGTTCCAAACGTTTTGCTTTAACTATTTACAAAAGAATGATTGACTTGTATGTTGTTAATGCATTTCAGGGTGAAATATGGTACAAGACAAATGTAATCCAGATTCAGAGATCACCCATGGTTACCCACCGCCACTTTTTCCTTTTGCACGATCCAGAATAAAATTTCCAAAGTAGAAAGAATTGTAATGCAACTTTTTTCAACAACTTAGTAAGAGCACAATTAATTTATTTGGAAAATTAAATCAAGTAATTAAAGTATGTAATGAAGCCAATATGATTTTAATAAGATTTATGTCAAATAAATAATGAACAAATAAAGTAAATTTTTTTTTTAAATTACTTCCATCCTCGCGACCTATGTATGGTACGGTATGTTTTCAATTATATTTGTTTAAACGCAGCTTCCCACTACTCCACCTCTTGAAACACACACCATGATTGTGCCAGAAATGTGTAAAATGATGAACATTAAAGAAACAAAGACTACAAGTAGGAGTAAAGATAAAGGATACGTCCAACAAGAGCAAGAAAGGATCGGGGAGAACCCCACCGAAATGATGCTAGACGTCAATAAGAAGAGGCAAAGGAAAGGGGACATAAAGGAAGGATAAAGGATGGAAGAGGATTGTAAAACAACTTGTGAGGCAAAGAAAAGGGCAAAGGATGGAAGAGGTTTGTAAGACAACGGGCGGGTTGAATTTGGTTAACCTTTCGTATGTAATATTAATGATCATAATTGATGCAACAAACCACTCTTAAAAAAATTGGTTACTAGGATTTCATAAGATTGAACTTAATTATTCTATCGAAACCCTATGTTATTAGTGAGTTTCCTTTGGGTTTGTGGAATTAGTAGAACAAACCTAGATGGCATTTCCAAACATCTTATTGGATAGCTTTCTTTAGGTTAGATTAAAAAATTGGCTAGACTTCTTTCCAAATATCATTTCGGTTGTAGAACATATTTATATGGCCTCAAACAAATCAGTGAGCCTTCTTTGGGTTAAAATCAACCTTGGTTGGCACTCGATCGAGGGCACTTATATATAGTTAGCACTACTTGATACCAATCACGGGCATGTGGGGAGCAAGGGACTTGTTTGACATTAGGCCTTGACCAATGGGAGAGGACTCAATTCCCTGCCTCTAGGGTTGCGGGGTTAGGTTGTGGGTGGCTATACCCCAACGAAGGGCCTTTAGGCACTCTTATGGCGTGGGGCCTCCTTTGATGGAGGACTCGACCACTTCCTTACTTTGAGGGTTTAGGTTGCAGAGGGGGAAACTGTCTTGACGAAGGAGGGTGACTATTTTTAGTTGAGGTGAGCAATAATGAAACACTTGATCCAGGGTTTGGGAGGGAGTTTGGGTTGGGGTTGAGGGCAATTCAACTACATATAGTTTTTTTAGCACATACAAAAGAGAAATTGAAGGAACAAGCAATTATAATACAAGCAAGGAAGAAGAAGCCCAACATAAAAGAACACTTGAAAAACACCAACAAAAAGAGTGTAGGAGACACATAGAGAGGATAACCAACAAGAGGAGAATATGATTCATTGTTTTCTTTGGACATTTCAATTGGCATTCACTAAAGTTGCGCAAATTTTTGTGACATTATCCCTAACACATTAAGTTTGACAACAATGTTTGGTTATAACCCTCGATTACTATCCATCTCAACGTTTACTAAAGTAATTCCATTCCCCGCTTGCTAACTAACGTTGCCAACATGGAAGTGGGTCATAGTTTTTCCAACTTCGTACATGGAAGTGGGTAGCAATATCACTAGCCTTAGTGGGGAATGTTGTATAGACGATGTCCCATATATTGCAAATGATAAATGCAATCGTACCTGGAGACGATTAATTCACGTTTAATCAGTGTGCTTGGCAGTCAAAATTTGCATTTAGAGTTGAAGGTAAAATAATACATAAGGAAAATGTAAAATAAACATACTAGCTAACTTAAGGATATGGCTTTTATTCACATGGAAATTTGATAACCAAACATCACTACTACCCATGTACATCAAAGGGAAGAAGACACAATCTAGCGAGTATACATTAAAGTGCATCAAATTTTTCCTCGACGAAGGTTATTAAAATAGGTCAAATTTGTTTCAATCTGTAGTTTTGTAGCTACATTAATGAGGTTTCTGCCGAAGATGGGTCATATAATCAACAAACACACTAAACTGGGATAATTTTTTGCTTGACTAAGGCCACTAAAATAGGTCAAATTTGTTTCAATCTACGATAAATTTACCAATGCCTTGTGGTTATTACCAAAAATATGACGAAAATGTCACTAGGGTAATGATTACTCATAGGAAATATTTAGTTAATGTGAGCTAATGGCGATAATATTTTATCGCAAGCACACATATCATTAAGGTAGTAATGACGATGACCTCCTATAGAGTAACCTTGTGGAAAATTCCCCTAGTTAACAATTTTTAATAGCCACTATGGCTTTATTAAATAACACACTTTTAATTTATTAAATAATTTACCATGAATTCATTAAATAACACATCGTAAATTTATTGAAAATAACACACCATGACTTTTTTTTTAAATTATTAGTGGCACACAATATATTAATGTACATCCCATTTTATTGAATTTCTTAATGGGGTCATCTACATTAGAAACCTAAATGGGCAACTGGGATACATATTGAGAAGAGAAAATTAGGGAAAAAGCAAGAGAAGAACATAGGGGGACATGTCAAAAGTCGATCAAACACATGGAGAACATGTCCAATTTTACTTGAATCACAAGGGGAACATGTTGAAATCCGCACAACACAAAGAACATGTGCCAATAAAAGCCTAGTTTTAGATGAATAATAAATCAATAAACAAATATACTAGCACCATATCAATTAAATAACACACTGTGAACTTATTGCCACTATGAATTTATTAAATAACACTTTGTGAATTCATTAAATAACATGTGAATTTATTGGAAAAAAACACACAAAATTATTTTTTTCATCATTTCTGACATGCAATATATTGATGTACATCACATATTCTTTTATTTCTTAATGTAGTTATCTACACTTGAAATCTATATGGGCTTCTAACATACATATTGAGAACAGGAAAATAGGGAAAAACCAAGAGAAGAATAGAGGGGCACAGGTTGAAAGTTGATTGAACATAAGGGAGAGCATGTCCAAATTTGCATAAAACACAAGAGGAACATTTCGAAGTTTGAATAACACAAACATGTGCCAATAAAAGTCTAATTTGGACTAATAATCAATCAATACACACATATACTAGCACCATAGCAATCAACTACTCCCATACCAAAATTAGTTATCTACAAAAATATAAGTAATATCACAATGAGATGCCTTAGAGTATGCACATGATACACATTATATAGAAACAAAGACTAGTGTTTTGATTCAAATTTATTAAGTATAATAAATTAATATGTGCTTTGTTAAAGATGTAATGGGGTTTTAATAGGTAGAACAACACAAATAATTTAAAATGGTACTCATATATTCTTAATCTGCCATAAATTTATCTACTATTTTAACTTATTTTAGATTTAAGGTGATATAAACAAGATAAAATTATTGAAATTCAAAGAATACAATATGAGATACTAATCATACAAATTTGAATGCTAAAGAGAGATTGAATGACATTTATAATATTTAGAAATGACCAAGCAAAGAGGGAAGATATTACACTTTAGATGATTTTATGATTTATCTTGTTTTTTGTTTGCATCACTAATTTAAAAAATGCTCAGTATTATCCTTGTAACTACTCAGATCAAGAAACAAACCCTTAGAACCTACCAAGATGTTATCAATGAAGTTAAGATCCTTGTGGTGATTTATACAACCCTTTGTCTATGTAATCACTTAAAAGTGGTATTTAAGTGCTAAGAGTACTACTTGAGACTACCTATCCCTATCTTATCCCAAGACCTATCATAGAGCCTATTATCACACTTATCTAGCCTTCATGTGGGCCACAAGCATCTCTAGGTAGCCCTAAAGTAGTCCCAAACCCTCTTTCCCTGATCCCAACCCTTCATGCCTAGTGTTATGCCACTTGGACACTAGTGCCATATTAAGGACACTAGCACCACATGGCATTAGTGTCCCAAAAATGGCACTAATGTCCTTTCCCTCTCCTTTTCACAAATGAATATATTTTCAAGTCTAGAACCTCCTAGGTTAGCTTAGACCTCTTTTATCACCTGCATAAGCATTATAATGGTATATATACCTGACTTTTAGCCTATAACCATTAGATGGAAATAAAATGAAACATATACATTCAAACTTAGAATAAGTGCACAATTAAGGTTATCAATCCCTATTCTGCTCTATTTCTGCATACTACCATCTACAACAGTCCTAAGCTTAGATTACCCAAATTTTTAGTCTCAAGCTCATCCAAGGCACTCAAGGCCACTATCATACTAGATTCACTTGCACTTGCACTAGCACTTAGGTGGGAAGAACTACATCGGACGTGATCCCTCCTCAGAGTATTGGTATGTAATCAAATCTCATCACAGTGAGGTGTTGAGGATGTCTAGCCTACCCCACTAATAAACACACTTTTCAACTTTTATCAGCCAGATGCCCTAGCTATGTGAAGGATTAGGGTTTGTTCACAAAATTAGTCATAATATGCAATATATAGGTTTTCAAAACTTGTGCACACAGGAACATACCTCAGAGATCCAAACTCAGGTGCACCCACAAAACTCCTACTAGTTATAATAATGCATAATACCGACCTTACAAACCAAAAAAATATGTTCAATAACACATGTCTCTAGAACATAGTGTTATACATGATGAATATAAGTGTAATTTTTCCCTACTTCATGTTATTGGTTTTTTCATTTAGTTAGATACATTAATACATTTGTAAAAGGTACAAATCCTAAAAATATTGTGGATATATAGGATGAAAAGGTTTAACACATCTTAGCCTAATATGGAGATCCTCCCTCTAATTACATTCATCCTTTCTACGTACCAATACAATTGCTGATAAAATCATACACAATTGTATTCTTGATGTTGAATCTTTCAATAATATCATGCCTAAATATATTATTGGTTAGCTAGGCATTCCTTGTGATAAATATAATCGAAAGGTGACAAGCTTTGATTCTAGATAAACTAGAAGTTGCTCTAAGTTTAAAGATATAGTTTTTAAACTTGCATAAGATGATAGTGTAAAATTATATGGGGAATGTGTAGTTTCGTGATATTGTAGCTAGTTATGCCATGTTTATGGGAGATATTGGTCTAAATCCATAGGTGCATTTGTAGTTAAAGATCAAACTTAGGCTTCATTTGGACATAATATTTATTTTATACATAGGGAAGATTGGTGTGGCACATCTATTGAACCTACCCCAACAAGCATTGCCTTTGCTGAAATTGGAAATGGAAATTAAGGAACTATAAATCTTAATGATGATATCAAACAACATGCTAGGTAGATTCCCAAAGAGACCAGTTGGACTATGTTTTTTTATGGAGCTATTTCACAACACAGTAGTGGCATTTAAGTTGTTCTCGTTTAACCTTTGGGTAATATGGTTCGTTGTGCTTTCTAGCTATCTTTTGATGTAACTAATAATATTGTATAGTTTGAAGCCTTTGACTCAAAAAATCTATAGAGTTAGGTGTAAAATAATTATAAGTTTTTATAAATTTTAAATTGATAGTTATACAAGTGTGGAAATTTTACAACAGTAATAGTTGCATTCATAAGTGCAACTAAAAGGTTTGGTATTTAGTCACAAAATTTGAACTCATATACTTAGACAATATGATACATAGGTAAACAAGTTTGTTTTTTTGCTTCTAATCCTAAGGAGAGTAAATTTTAGCCTTCTAATTGTACTTTAAGTAAAGTTTTTAGACCTACGATTCTTGATTTTGAGACTAAATGACTTTTTTTTTAATGTGATGAACATATATATTAATTTTTGCAAGGTAAACTCTTTGATTGCAATGATTATGTGTTGAGTTGTGGTGATTATTTTTAATTAACTGGAAACAAATTGCCTACTAATATAGTAAGTCTATAATCCATGTTCTTTCCCCATGATCAACCTGAGATTTATTTAACTTAATATCCCTCAAGAAGATTGATCGATGAAAGCATTCCCATAAATCTAGGCATAAAGAAGAACCTAAAATATGTCTATTTGGGTATAAAATGTAAAAAAAGGAAAAAGTGTTTTTCATTAAGTCATTCAAAGAGTTCGTTGACATTTTTAATTGGTCTTATAAATATTAAGAAGTATGCCACAAGAATCATCTAACATGATATCCCTATCAAACTAGGGATAGAACTAGTCAAGTAGAAGCCTTGTAAAGTGAGCCCTTTGTTGAAGGACACCATCAACAAAGAGATTTATAAGATGTTGGATGGAGATGTCATCTACCCTATTAGATTTTTAGATTGGGTAGAAAAAATAGTCCCTATTCCTAAAAAGAATGGCAAAATTTTCATTGTGTTGATTTTTGTGATTTGAATAGGGTTAGTGTTAAAGATAATTTTGTTTTTCTTAACATTGATCATATTTTGCAATAGGTAACTGGTTCTAAAATGATTTCTCTATGATATGGTTTATTAGGTTAAAATAAAATTATTGTGAACCCTAAGATATGCACAAAACTATTTTCACTATATACAAAGGTACTTTTGCCTATAATAAAAAGCTTTTTAATTTAAAGAATGTAAAAGCTACATTTCAGTGTTACACACATGTCACATGTGATGAGTTGATCGGGGTAATCATCTAGGTTTACTTGGATTATATTATTTGTTACTCTAATAAAATAAAGAAACATTGACCCCTCGTGCAAAAAAATTATGCATTGCAGAAAGTTCAACATTTCTCTCAACTTGAATAAGTCTATTCTTGGGGTAGTATAAGGAAAGTTATTAGGCCATGTCATATCAAATAATGGGATTTATATTGGTCATGAATACATTTATATCATCATAGAACTTTCATCCCATTAAATGAGTCAGGTTTGTGTTCTTTTTTTTTGAAAAATCAATTTTATCTGTAAGTTCATTATTGATTTTTATGACAAAGTTACTCCTTTGTAATTTATTTGAAATAAAAATCATGATTTTTTGGGGATAAAAGTCATAATTCAGATGTTGATGATGTGTAGGAGGCTATCTCTACTACCCCTATGCATGAAAAACCTGATTTAGACAAACTTTTCATGTTGTAATGAATGTGACTGAAAAAGCCATAGTTGTTGTAGTAAATCAATTTGATGAAAACAAGGAAGATAGACCCATAAGGTACATGAGTCAAGCACTTAAGGATGTGAAAACAAGGTATTATATAATTTATAAGTTTTTATTTTATTTGATTTTATCAATGTATAAATACATGCATTTATTTATGGGAAATAAAGTACTGGTTAGATCCAATGTCCCTATTTGTCATACTTGCTTAAACAACCAATGTTGGAAGATAGATGATTAAAATGGATTTTTAGGATATAGGAGTTTGACCTTGAATTTAAAACATTTAAAAATATTAAAGGAAATGACTTGGCCAAAAACTTTCTAAAAATTATTCACTTGACGTAAATGTGGTTATTCTTTTCATTGATGAAAACAGGCAAGTTAATCATCATTTTCAAACCCTGAAAGGGATAGACATTGCAAAAAAAATTCAAGATTGGATTTGATGTTTGATAATTATTTTTATGGTTATTACTCATACATAAAATATGTTATTTTATGAGTTATAATAAATAACTCATTATTGTGTAATGAGTGAGTGTACGTGAAATAAATAGGAGAAAGAGATTTTAGTGAATATATTAGTTGTAGATGATATGCCCAACTCCAAGTATGTAGTAAATCAAAGGGATATATTTATGTAATAAATTATTTATCAATATTTAATCAATGTGTTTACAATATTTGATATTAGAGCAAGGTGTTCGTTGACTCTTTGTAAAATGATGCTTTGCATTATAAAGGGGAAAAGCCATTGTATATTCTGATTGCCCCAATTGCATGATGCAAGATGTTAATTTTGAGAAGCATTGTAAATAGTACTATTAATTCTATTTTCATGTGTTTGTTTAAAAGCTTTGAAATCCATTTAATTTAAAAAATCTAGTCAAAAGGATCATTTAGTTCACTCTTCATGTAGATATAATTGATGAAAGTTGTGGATAAAATCTAATGAGTATGTAGGTCCTCATATAATATTGACACAGTTACCAGACCTCACACGTGTGAGAGGAAATAATTTTTAAGATAATTCACAAAACATACACAACCTTTCATATATTGCATCAGTAACTCAGAATCCAAATGCTCCCACCATGGATGCCATTGTTATCCATTTCATGCATGCTCTTGGTGTTATCACAAATCCAATTTTTTTCCCCAGAACTATAATAAACGTCTCATCATTTCCCTTGTGCTACAATCTTGTCATTTCATAGATTAATAGTATATTTGTTTTTTTTTTTTGTTAATTTTCTTTTGTTTTTTATATTTTAAAAATAGGTTTGGGTCAATTTTTATAATTTGATGAGATCAACTTGTCTTGTTAAATAATTTGTTTATTGTGTTGAAGTTTGTTATAGTGTTTAGCTTTTAGTTTTTACTTTGTTAAATTTTAGATATTTGACAAAATTTTAATAGTATTTTAATGTTTAGGTTATTATTTGGTCACGTTAGTCTATTTAGATTAAAGATGAATCCACATTTGATGACTGGCATGGAAACTAGTCTCAAATACAATAGGAGGTTTAGGGCTCCCCCAACATTCAAAAGATAGAAATAGAGAAATAACTAACCAAGCACTAGAAGGACCACTAAAACTAACCCATGAACCCAACTTGAACCAAACAAAAAATAGGACAAAATCACAGAGAGAGACCCAATGGGGTCCCATGAAGGACCCAAACACAACAAAAAACCAAACAATCAGAAAAGAAAGAGTAACAACTGTTTTTAACTAGAGTAGAAACCAACATGTTTTAGCTGAATTGAAAACCGACCTAGACTCATAGAAAAAGAGGCCCATGTTTCCCACCACTGATTTTGAATATATTAGGAACTACCCTGGAGGCCATGGACACAAGGGAAGGTCTAAGTCTCTGAGATAGAAACCATTTACAGTGATTTTGTATAACCCCACTTCCATCTAATGACCAAAGTAATGGGAAATATCCCAAAAGGTAATAGTCTGAAGAAGGATTCCCCTAGAATCTATGAGACAATCTGTAAGGTGATTCCCCATGGAATCCATGAAGCAGTCTAGAAAAGGATTCCATAAGGGATCCATGAAGCCAACTAGAGAAGGATTCCCTTGGGGATCCACGATGCAGTCTAGATAAGGATTCCAGAGAGAATCCATAATACATTTTAAATTGATGAAAAATCCTTCTTCCACTAAAGAGAAGCCAACCAACTAACTGTCTTGGTCTAACTAAGTCCTTGTGTTGTAGAAGACTTGAAATAAATTACAAAACCTTGAATTTCAAAGATGGCTTCAAGACTTAAACCATAAAATAAAATATTTTATTATAATTGGTTCCTTCTCAAATAGAAATCCCAACCTTGTGAATCCTTGGAGAAGGTTGCACCCTTACCCAACCCTTAAATCCACCACAATCTTCTTCCCCTTATGGGACCAGGGCTTTTAACTTCATCCCTACTTCCTTGTTCCTCCAAAATCCATCTAAACTTGTTACACAATGAAATTTGGCCCACCCTTGGGTACCATAACATAATGCTAGCCTTTGGAGCATCCATGGAGACCAAAACCCTACTCGTCAAATTAGGAGTCCAAGAGTTGTCAAAGAGGAAGCTCCCTTCCAAAAGATAAGCGTAAAAAAAAAAAGACATGACATGGTTCCTAACTAACCATAGGTCAATAGGGAACCCAAAATATGAGACTTTACAAACTAAAACATAGAAAAATTTGGAAAGCCCCTTCCACCCTCTAAGGCCACAAAAAGCTACCATTAGGGCTTGAGAAATGTCCTCCTTACCAAAGCGGATCCTGGTTCGATGCAAGACAACAAAGACACAAAAATCCCTTTATTGAGAAAAGTAGGCCCGTAACCTTCCCGAAAGAGGGTCACTTATTTTTTGAAATGAAATTTTAGCTAAGTACATGTCCCTTACAAAATAGTCATGTCTCTTACTTACTCCAAAGATATGTAACCAACCATTGTTCAATATTTACAGACCCTTATGCCAAACTTGAGGCACCAAATTTGAAATCCAGGACTTCAAAAAACTTGGATTGCCACCAAGATGCGAAAACAACGTAGAGACAACCCCCCAAGGCTTATGATTTTCAAGTCCACCAAGAACCCAAATAGGCTATGGCATTTCAAAAAAATTGAGCAAAGCCTCTAATGTTCTATGTGGTGAATCAAAAGGGCCATTGTTCAAGAAGTGACCAAACTGGTCAGACAACCAAACACCACTACCTCCAAAGATATCCCAGGGATCTTTCCTCCCCACTAAAGTAAAATGTAGAATATGCCCTAATCCTTTTAAACTTTCAAGCTTAGTTAGATCAGGATCATCATCCTCTTCCTCTCCCTACAACTTGACTGTTGCCTCCTGCCCTACTGGATTTTTGAAAATATATCTCCTGCTCAAAGCCATTAATTATGAATGTCACTTTAATCTAGTTAATAGAAATTATTGTATTAAGTCTTTAGTTGTAGCTTATCAATTTGTTTAGTTGTTATTAGTTTACTTTCATGTCAATATATATTAATATCATGCTAGTCAAGAAAGGATCTATCTCTAATAAAGGCTTGTTGTGTGTTGTCAATAAAACTAAAAATGAATAAATAATATTTTATTGGAAGTGGATGTATTTTCAATCAAAATAGACATTTACAAAATCTTATTTACATTTTGGGGGGATATGAAAATAAATACAATGTCAAAACCGTTGAATTGCACCAAATCAACTAAATTTGAGGATAGTTTCTAGTGGTAGGGAGAGTATCTATGCTATTTGTAATTGGGTGGAAATGGTTGTGAACAAAGGATACAAATGTGATAACAAGGGCCTAGTCCTCAAAGTTTTTGTATGATGATAATGAAGTAGAAGTTCATATCACTTTTTATACAAAAAAATGTTTTCTTGAGCAGAATATTAGTGAGACCATTCTTATTATTTTTGTTGGTTTAGTCGATATGTTGTTATGGATATGTTGATGGGTTATGGTCTATGGTTGATGTATTCCTATGGATTACTTGATGGGAACCAATCTATGGTTGCTGTGTTCCCGTGTGTTTTAAGAAATTGCTTCATTAAGTTATCAAGTGGAGTTCATTTTCCCATGTTCTCACTTAGGGGGTAATGTTGGGTAATTCCTATTATGATGAGTACTTATAGGTAAAATATTATATTGTGTGAGTTGTAACAAACAACTCACTAATATGATTAAGTTATTATTTTTGTTGGTTTGGTCGATATGTTGTTATGATATGTTGATGGGTTATGGCCTATGCTTGATGTATTCCTATGGATTACTTGATGGGCACTAATCTATGGTTGATGTGTTCCCATGTGTGTCAATAAAGTGCTTGATTAAGTTATCAAGTGGAGTTCATTTTCCCATGTTCTCACTGAGGGGGTAATGTTGGGTAATTCCTATTATGATGAGTAATTATAGGTAAAATATTTGTTGGCACCTCAATTTTGACCAAGTATTTGTTTTAATTTTGGTACGCAGCTCAGAGGGACCATTTTCCAATTTTATACAAGTAATGACACGATGCGAGAGAACCATGGCACAAAAATAGTAGCATGAGAGTTGAAGGGCACCAAAGGATAATAACATGAAAGACCCAACGTGAGAGGACCTAGTCAAGAGAAAATGTGGCATGAATAATCTGAGAACAAAGGACTCAGAACAAGAAGCAAAAGACTAGGGGAACATGATGAAGGTGGAACATGAAGAATGTGGGAGCAATTAGAAATAATAAATCAAGTTGGACACCTTGAACCCATCGATCGGAGGCCTTATACCAGCCTAAAAGGATTGGAACACTTGGATATGAATTTATTACATAGAGCAAGCATCTAGGGACACAAAGGCCTAATTATTTAGGAACAAACAATTGTAAGAGCCACGACTCAACTTGTTGAGAGTCCATGTGCTATTTGTCTTGTAGTTAGGAACTTGACATTTGGATAGGGAAAAACAAATAAAAAAACCCCTATTGTAAGCATTCGAGGAGAGAAATGGAAGGATGAACCTTTGAAGAGATAATAAGTATTGTCTTGTAATCAAAAAGTACTTAACGAGAATTCAATGTTTATCATATGGTATTTTGAGCAATGGATTGTGAACTATGTTGAATATTAAAATGTGCTAAGTAATTAAAAGTCATGAGTTATTTATTTTATAATTAGCTAGTGATGGTAGCATAATATGTTGAGAAACAATAGTAGGATATTTATTTGACAAGAAATGAGTAAACACACCACATCTTTCAAAGTCTTCGAGAACCAGTCTTTCGTTATGCATTTCAAGTGAGTGTGTGAGACTCATCCCTCATGTGATAGGGATAACATGCTAGCCTGTTGGGAAGAGGATTCAACGCTGACATAAAGAGAGAACACCCGACATTTTGGTTCCATTACTAGGACTAAAGTAGTTGGAGTACAAGCATGGGAAATGTTTGAGCGCATTACATTAAAGAACATTGAAGAATGGATTACCAATGTCGAAGACAATTTTTCAGTTCCATATCTTGAGCCTGGAGTCTCTGCATGATAGTGGGTAGAATAAAACATCTACAACTCACTGTATGAGACTTTTTTTTCCAAGGTCCTTGTTCTTTTACATTCCTAGATCTTAGCATATGTTCAAGGACAATCCTAAAACCTTGGACGAAGATAGTCATGGACACCAAAATGGCAAAGGAGTTTAGCATGATTGAAAGTTTCCTAGACAAGAGTGGTTGATTACTAGTGGAAGGGTGTTCAAAATAGTTACATCCTGGGATACGTCATGACCACATATTCATGTCTTGAAGAAGCAAAGTTCAATTTTATATGAGAACCAAGGGGATGATATATTTTGCTATTTCCTTCTGAGATTAAAAATCTAATTATTGGTCTTGGGTTGGAAACACTACCCATGGAAGGCTAAAATCTCATGTGCATGAGCTACACATTTGGAGGGGAGACTATTGGTTGGTTCAAGATTGTGGGCTCAACATGGTAGCAAGCTAATAAGTGCTATGAAATGGAAGTATGATGAAGCCTGATAGAAGATAATGGGAGTTAGTGGCACAATAAAATATTGGGAGCACTGTGAAGATCCGCAGGGAGCCAAACATACATGAGGAATCTATCACTTATGGGCCACAACCTTTACCACTATTATCTTATGGAGAAATGGGTTGGATCATCAAAAACAAACACAATATGAGTCAACTAGGCGCTCCCACCTTAGTTCATGCTCATGCCTTCAATTCAGATAGGGTATATATAAGGAATTGGGATATAGATAGTATAGATTCAGAAGCTGAATGGATAAGGGAAATTGAGACTAGGCCATTAGGTAATAACTTAGAATCTACATCTTTTTATTTTCAAGAGAAGTCCATAACACAACTTGGAATTCTTGGAGGATCTGTCCAAGGCCAAATATAGGCCCCAATCTAGGAAATCAACCCTCCACCACACCTTTCCCCATGGGTACTACAATTGGAGGCACTAAAGGAGGATTAGGAAGAGGATTAAGAGGAGGTACTGGAGGAAGCGGACCCCTTCCAGGAATAGGAGCTAGATCTTCTCAAAAATAATTTATTCAACCACCTATGGTTTATTATGAAATGACATTACACCTACCTAAGTACTAAGGGGTGGAAAATGTAGCCAAGCATGTTCATAAGTGTGAACTAATTTAGAGGGCACATGACATCACATCCTCTAAGTGAAAGGCAACACAGTTCACAACTAATCTCTTAGAATGTGCACACAAATAGTATCAAAAATTTGACCCCCTCAACAAGCAGTGGTCAACTATGACCAACTCAAAGCAATGTTTTTACAATAATTTGATATTCCTAAGTTTGAGTAGCAGAGTATAATGGTGCTAAAAGACATAAATTAGGGACTTACAAAGGGCGTACGAGAATATGATACTCAGTTCAAGACCTTATTTTTTGAGCTATCCTTTGAAATCAATCTTGCTCAACATGCATAATTATTCATAGAAGTATTATTGTTACCTTTTTGAAGGACCTTGTCACAGAGAAATTTTACCAATGCATGTGAGGCTCTAGAGGCTTCCCTACATGTTGAAGTAATTAGAAGTATGGATATTGGGATTAGTCCCTTTATGGAGGCAAAAATAACATTCATGGCTTCTCAACTTGAATAATTGATGACAAATAATGCACATGAGACATGAAGTGGTGTTTGGTGTACCGATTATGAAACCAAAGGATACACAAGAAATAACTGCCCATGTAATAACATCTGTGTTTATGAGATTTGTCATAATGACCATGATGTTTAATCTTGTATACTTTTGAAAGGGTCATGAGCACTAAAGTATCTGCATATTGTAAAATTTATGATGTTTATACTCATGACACCAATGATTATCATCTAATTACTGATATTTAGGAGGCTCACGCATGTGGTACATGTCAAGCCTCAGTTGCTAGTTCCTAGAGCAATGGTGGTTATCATGGGTGTAGAAGAGGATGAGGATGAGGTGGAAGGTTTCCACCAAGTACTTGATATAAGTGTGGTTCTTCAGACCACTATCAAAGGGATTTTGCATAATACCTAACTTACGATTATTGCAAAAAGGACCACCAACTAGAAGAGTGCCCAGATCTATATGCAGCCATTACAAAGGACTAAAATGAAAAAGGTGTAAGTATGATTTGTATAGAAAAACCAAAATAGTGTGCTCGACTAACCATCCCTATTGTACATCAAGTCAATATTACTTCTCACAATGGGGGCCAAATGTAATCTACACCCAACCTAGTTAAAAAGGTATGTCAAGAAGAACCACATGCTAGAAAATACCCTAATGCACTTCAGTAAAAGGATGTTCTTCATGATACAATACCACTTGTGCATGAGCTCTAACGTGAAATTCAATACCTTAAGGATAGGTATGTCACATAGTGTGCTACAGTGCAAAGGGAAACTAAACCTCCTGTAATGTGGGATAGTTTCCAAGAACTATGAAAATGTATGCTTGATGAAGACATCATTCCACAGCTTAACACCTGGTTTAAAATTCAAACTCACCTACCAAATAAAACCCACACTCAACTAAGTTGACAAAGTGAAGATCGATATTTAAACCATGCTCGATGATAGAAAAGTCCTAGTTCTACTTCTCCAGAAGAAAAAGAAATATTAGTTAATGCCACTATCAATGGATGGTTAATCTAGGATATTCTAGTAGATACTAGGGCTGAAGTAAATGTTCTCACTAAAAATGCTTGGTTGAAAATGTCTAGTCCAACTTTGTAACCTTCACCTCATATCTTGTTCATGGAAAACAAGACTCGTGCACACCCAATCAGAGTCCTTAAAAATGCCACTGTTGAAATACTTGGGGTTCCCTTCAAAGAAAATTTTGAGGTTTTAGAGTTGGTAGAGGGTAATGATTACCCAATCTTACCGGGAAGGCCCTGGTGCTATGAAAATCATGTAGATTTAAGATTTAAAAACTGATACATTAGCTTTGAAAATACTGATCAACACATGCTAATACCTTTAGACCAAACACAAGGACCACCCTATATTGAACCCATAAGCACTGATAAAGACATCAAAAATTTGTATAATGTGACTGCTCGACATGATAAATAACATGATCCAATTCCAGATGGTATTCTTTGTTGGATGGACAACGAGTCTATCTCAGATACCAAAAGCAATGCCTACAATTATTGGGCCCATGGTGATTATTATCTCTCTGGAAGATTGTGCAACACTATCGACAAAGATGAAAACATCCCATGCCAGCTTCTTAAGCATCACAAATTTGTGCACCTCATGGGTTTAGCAATGTGAGAACCATTAGAGGGACCACCTTTGGAGAAAATTAATGAAGTTCCATGGTTCCAAGGACAAATGGAAGTGAATGATTTTTTCCAATGCTTCAAAGAGTTCCATAGTATCGAAAATGAATGGATAAGGTCATTAGACCACATTTTCAATGGCACCATCATTAGGTGATGGTGAATGCATAAAGAGCACCTATTGTATTGGGATCAAGTGTGAGTTGCTTTACATCATATATTTCACCATGATAATAAGATCAGAGGTACACTTAGCTATAGTGGCATAGAAACACCTGAACCTCACCTTAAGGTGTGTGAAATAATATGGAAATCTAAGGAAATATTACTACCAGAATACTTATGGGTCCATACGTTATATGGAACCTTGTGCACTTGGGCATGGGTTTGGTACATACATAAAGAAAGACACATGGGAACAAGATTCTAGTAGATATTAAAGGAAAATATGACATCTGTGCTTTCTGACTCTTCACCAAAGATGGACCTATGCCTTACTCTTCAAACCATATGTAAAGCAATAATTGGAGATCCACACCTAGTGGAAGACTGACTACATCATATTCATTAAGAATCAGAGGAACCCTTGGATTTATTCAATAAGCCTCCTAGACAGTCAACTCTTTCACCACTGGTAGTCTCCAGTGAAGAGCACTGTGAAGAAATCCACCTAGGAAAGCAAAATCTCATGTTTCAAGTAGAAGAAGGAGAAGGATCCACTCCATTTGATCCATTTGGTAACAACTTGCTTGTTCTTACAAGTAATAGCTCATGAACTATTTGAGACACCAATTCCCTCATGGATAATCCTTATCATGGGCCCATTCAAAATATTCAACTAAAAATTGGCACAGAGCAAGAACCTAAGGTAAAGACCATTAGGAATTATTAGATTGAGATAGAAATTTCACAGCTCTTTGAGCTATTGAAAGAGTATAGGATGTGTTTCCAAGGAACTATAGTGAAATGAAATGGGTTCACCCTTCTCTTGGGAAGATGCATATAAAATTGATTGATGGCACTCATCCTATGAATAAACACCCATATCGGATCAACCCCAACCTCTAAGCACATGTGAAAGAAGAGATTGATAACATGATTTGTGCTAAAGTAATTATTACTATTGATAAATCTGACTGGGTGAGTCTTATGGTAATCAATATCAAGAAAGATGGGTGTATTCATAGCTGCATGGATTTTTATGTTTTAAATGTATCCTATGTCATCGATCCTTTCCCAACACGTTTCACAGAGGAAGTCATATAAGGTGTTGCCAGTTGTGAGATATAATCCTTTATCGATGGGTTCTCGGGGTATCACCAAGTCTAGATAGCTAAGGAAGACCACTCCAAGACAACATTTACTATGAAATGGGGACATTTTTCTTACACTATCATGCCTTTTGAGTTGAAAAATGCCCTGATAGTGTTTTCATGGGTAATACTGGAGGATTTTAAAGATTTTATCCATAAGTTTCTCCAAGTCTACTTAGATGATTGGATGGTATATGAGCTGATCAAGGACCATTGTACCAATTTTAGACCCATGCTTGAGTGCTGTTGAGTATTAAAAATTTCCCTAAATTTGAAAAAATGCCTATTTGTGACACCATTTGGGTACTCCTTGGGCATATCATTTGTAAAAAGGGACTCCTCGTGGATCTAGCCAAGGTCTCTATCATTTTATGACTACCAATGCCAAGAACCCAACGTGAAGTGTGTGCAATCTTAGGAAACACGGGCTACTACAAGATGTTCATTCAGGGTTATGCCAAGATTGTAGTGCCCCTGGAAGAACTATTAAAGCATAATGAATAATTTTTATGGACTAATTCTTGTAAAACATATTTTGAAACTCTAAAGGAAAGACTAATTATTGCTCCTATCTTACAATTTCTAGATTGGACAAAACTATTTCATGTCCATGTTGATGCATCTAACATAACAGTTAGTGTAATACTTGCACAACCAAGAGAGGGAAATTTGGACCATCCCATCTATTTCACTAGTAGGAAACTCACATCGACTGAAAAGAACTATACCACCACTAAACGTGAAGCTTTGTCTTTGGTTTATGCACTACAAAGATTTAGACAATACCTTCTAGCCACACCATTTGTATTTTACACCAACCACGAGGCTTTAAAGTATCTCATCAACAAGCCCACTCTCTATGGAAGAATTTGTTGATGGATAGTTCTCTTCCAAGAATTCCAATTTTCCATAGTAGTAAAACTTGGGAAAACCAATTGTGGACATGATCATCTATCTTGAATTGAAAATAGAGAACCTTCACATGATATAGAAGATGACCTTCCTGACATACAACTTTTCCAAGTCACTAGGGTGCCTGAAGAATTGGAAGATATTGTGGCATTCTTCAATAATTGTTGTGCACCTAATTCTCTTACTTTACAAGAAAAGAAACAACTTGTAGTTTGCACTGCACCCTATCAACTCATTGTAGGAGATATGTACAAGATGGACCATGACAAGGTACTGATCCATTGTGTAATGCAATATGAGTGCCTTGAGGTATTATGAGAAGTTCATGATGGTATTGCTAGAGGATATTATCCTGGGGAAGCTACTGTGCACAAGGTGTTGCTCATCGAACTCTGGTGGTTGAATTTATTTAAAAATGCAAAGGCATATGCAAGGCAATGTGATATCTGTCAGTGCATGAGAAAACCTAATAGACAATATGCTATGACATTATGCCCAATTTCATCTCAAGAACCCTTTAAAATTTGGGCTATAGACTTTGTGGGGCCCATCACTCCCATAAGATGAAGACCAGGTTCATGATACATAATTACGACAATAAACTATTTAACATATTGGGTTGAGGCATCACCAACCAAAGGTTGTATGGTAGTAACTACCATGCATTTAATTTAGGAAAATATTATAACATGCTTTGGATGTCCTCTAAGTTTCACTAGTGATTGAGGAACCCACTTCCTAAATGAAACAATTTGAATCTTGTTGGTTGAATTCATGATTGTGCATCACAAAACAACACCATATCACCCAAAGGCTAATGTAATAGTAGAAGATTTTAAAAATATCCTCGGCACCACTTTGACAAAAATCTATAATATTGGTAGAATTGATCAGGATGATAGGGTATCTATAGTATTTTAGACATACTAAACCACATACAAATGCCTCAACAAAAACACACCATTTAACCTGGTATATAGAAAGGAAGAAATCATGCCAGTTGACTTCTTAGTTCCATCTCTCCAGATAGCTTGTATAGGAAACCTTGATGATGATGCATCTTTGAAAGCTTAGCTTGATGAACTCATGAAACTAGATGAGGTTTGGTTCCTCACTCACTGGAGTCAAGATGTTGAGAAATGGAAACAAAAATCATGGCATGATCACCATCTAAGGAAAACAATCTTCACCCTAAGAATGAAAGTCCTACTCTATGACTCTAAGTTTGCATGCCACCTTGGGAAGCTTCACATTCATTGGTATGGGCCATTTATAATTCATAGTATCTGATCTACTGGTACATGTCGACTAAAGTGAATAGATGGTCAATTCTTACTTAGACACTATAATGGGAGTTAACTTTAGCCATTTTATGATTCTATTTAAGTTTATGATATTTTTCAAATAATGCTTGAGGCCATTAGATTAATATTTTATATTTTCAATAAAAAGTGATACCCTTGAGGTGTGTGATTCATTTTTATTTTAATCCTTTAGATGTTTTCATGGAGGACCATGAACCCTTTTAGTGTGAGGTAAGATGTGCATATGAATACAAGACATGTGAGCACACAAGTTTTAAAGGCACAAGAGTCATACATGGTGTGTAAGTGATTAAAGGTGCATGAGTCATTTAATAAAATGGAGTCCCATTATTTGTATGATACCTGGTCTCTATTACTCCAAAAAAATAGGATAATTGTCACCCAACTCCAAGAAAGGCACATGAAATAATGGACCATTAATATGATAAGGGTAGTCATAACAACAAGCGTGTGAGTGGAATGATGGGACAAGTTTGTTAGAACACTAAAGGCTAGATGCAAGATCTGAAGTATGAAAACCATTAAAAGATACTTATTTATGGACGAAAATGACAAGGAGAGGGAAAAAAATTAATGAGGTAGATTGGATGGAGGACCTATAAATAACCATGTCGAAGCCATTTTACATTTTACACTTTACCTTGCTAAAATTTTTAAGTGATTCATTAACCAAATAACTAGAGATAAAGTCAATCTCATTTTGAAATAGATTTTTTGAGAATTAATCAGAGACGCAAAGAGGATTTCCAAGTGGAGGAAGATTTTTAAGTGCAACCACATGTAGAAGTGGGTTGAGGCCATTCCTGGTAATTTTTTTTTGCAGGTTCTACCATTGTTGAAGTGTGAAGATTGAGATTCGAGGCAAGTTAAACACAACCATGTATTCATTTGGGAATGTGGGATGATTGAGGGTTAACCTTTGAGCACTAAGAAGGGTAACACGACCAAAGAAAAAGGTAAAAAGATTTGAAAAATTATCAACCATACTAGAAGAGAGAGAGGTGAGTGAAGGAGCGTGGTTCCTGATAAGAGAGGAGCCTTTGGAAGACCTAGAAGAGACACTAATGCAAGTGTATCATGTGAGAGTTTAATAGAAGTTAAGATGGTGAAAAAGGGAAAGTAGATATAGGCCTCCTCATCACATACCACTCCAACATCTCCCCCTCAAACCATTTACATAGAAGAGATGCAATACCCTGAGTCAGTTTTGTGCACATAAAATTGGGTCTGTAAGGTGGCAATTATGATTGTATTTGACTATAATCACTGCCATCCAGGAAATGAGGTGCAGTTGTAAAATTATTATCAGGTCTAGACCACCAACACACAAAAATAGGTGGTTTATGACCTGACCATCAAGAACCAATTGGATAAAGCTGGCCTTTTTTAACTCTTCAAACTACCATATTTTGGAAAGCCTACTAAGGAAGTTTATTTCTTCCTCTCACACATTTATGAGGATTACATACACTTCATAGGGCATGACATGAAGATCAATGTGGAGAGGGTAAGCAAGGTTACAAGACTCCAATGCTTAGGGCTCAATGTATTTGATGACTTGGTGGATATGAAGGAAATCCAATAGATTGCCATTATGCTTATGTATCAAAAGTAGGGATATGCAATGCACATCACAAACCTGTAGGATCCCACTCTTAGAGTTGAAGCTCAGATCATATACACCAAGGTTAGAGTGATCGACTGATGGAAGGAGGTGGATATGGCCCACCTTCACATAGCAAACCAAGTAGTGTCAGGAGTATAGTACAACTGGGCACTATAGTTTACCCAAAAGGTAGTTGAAGATGAAGAGAAGGTGCATAAAATTCCTAAGTTAAAGTTTTTTTGGGGGAAATCTTGTTAGTATTGGTTTTTGATGAAATCGGTGTGCCTAATTACAGTTCAAGATCTTTGAAGTGGGTATATCCCCCACTCACAAGTCACCCATCAAACACTACAAATATTTCACTTGCCCTTAGTACATCACTCCAACATATAATTTGAAGATGAAGTATTGGTTTGATGGAATGAAGGTGTCCTTCAGGAATGAATGGTGTACTCCCAAGGATATGCCATCCCAAATAAAGGATTAATAAAAAATCAATGTGAAACAACACTTATCCCTAGCACGTATTCACTTGAATCCTTTGAGGGAGCTCTCAACGTAGCTCAAGATACCAAATGCCTTCTCTGTACACTACTTCATTGATTCTATGAATAGAATTCATGATGTATAGCCAATCAATATAAAGGCAAAATAGATCGATGTAGAGTTCCATACCCTTTAAAAGATGTTTATTTACCCCAACAATAAGGCCTATATAGAGAGAGGAAAAATAATCATGACCAATATCAAGATGAAGAATATCTTGGTTGGGAAACAAGTACATAAACTATTTTATATGCTATGCCCCAACCTACATCCTCAAGATGGGGAACCCAAGGAGAGGATCCCCCAAGTACGATTGAAGAAGAGGTCATCCGAGCCAAGCACTAGCACAAGTGAGCAGAAAGGCCCCCAAAATTGATAGAGGATAGTGGAGGTGTAGCCCTCTAGGATAATATATCATCCACCACAACCACCACCCCACAACTCACCTTCACCTCATCCTTTGTCTTCATCTCCATCTCCATCTCATAGTTCTTCACCACCTACTTCACCCCCATCCTCTCCTCCTTAACCATCTCCTCACCCAAATCCTTCACCTTCTCTACCACCTCGACCACATTCACCTCCAATTTCTCTAATGACTATCATCAGGTCAATGCCTCATCCCCTTCCAAGACAAGCACCCCAAAAGGACCCCTCTTAGGAGTAGATATATAATTAAGAATTTGATCCAGAGAAGACTCTATCCCTGATGTGAGAGGTCTTGATTGTTGATCAAGTTTATATTGAATAAATGGGAATGGATAGGATGGCTACCAGAAGCCAACAAAAACTTGAGAGAGACCCATGAAAGGGGAAGGGGCTAGTTGAGGAGGAACTAGAACAAAAAGAGCCATCTAATCTGCATGAATGATACTAGTTTGACATAGATGACCAAAAAATCTATCTTTGGAAGCATTTCCACCCTAATGATGTGACCCAAGAAATAAGGAAGTAATTGTCCTTCTTGTTAGAGATGTATAATGAGGAACCTCAGTTTGACATTCCATTGGATTGTATTTTTTCTAGCCCAAATGCCCTAGGTTTGCCAGACCTTATAAAGTTTGATCCATAGTGGCTCTCCCCATTAATGACCAACACCACATTTTTAAATCTTTCCATGGAATTAACACACCAGAATATTTTTTTTAGATTCAGATGTGCACACAGCTGAAAGAAAACTTAATAAGGTCACAAAAATGTATAATGAAGTGTATGCTAAAAAGTAGGTGCTAGTTGAAGAAGTGGCCTCTTTGAAGCAACAAATTCAAGAGACCACTGAGGCTAAGGTAAGGGTATTAACCCTTTGTAAACAATTTTGAAATAAGAGCTGGCACTAGTAGATGGCGTAGTATTAGATGGGGATGCCATAGAGAAGTTAGAAACATTAGTTGAGCTATTACTCAAAAAGAATGAGGACCCCACGCTTAGAGATGAATCCAAGGAACTTTTGGAGTAGTACAACACTATAATAGATATTTATCATAGTACTTTGGATAGATTTAAGGAGGTTATCCCAATTTTGGATGGTATTTTTTCACACTTGATGTGCCAAAATAAAGTAATAGAGGCCTGGCTCAATGATGATGAGGTATTGAGGCAATAATTTACTGATGTAACTCTATTAATAAAAGACCACATCTAGTGCATGAAGGCATTTAAAAATATGGAGATGATGGACAATGTTATTAATAACTATCATCAGTAAATAAATTCCAAAATGTGCCACACTCTAAGGATAGGTTGACAAGGAGGCCTCTAAATTAGAAGACATCCAAAAGGAAGCTAGCATATCCCTATAGGAATAGATGAAGAAGACCGCAACTTCAATTCATCCCAAGGAATTGAAAGTAGTAAAGGAGGCCATTGAAAAAATAACTGCTAAAGTTCTTGATGCCTTATCTCATTGGGATGAATTGAGGAAAGAACTTGAGCAGAAAGGGCCTGAGTTTTTTGAGACTGCAGGTATAACTTAGTCCAAGATGAACTAACAACTTAGTATGGGGTGATGTTGGCTCCTCAATTTTGACCAAGTATTTGTTCAAATTTTAGTGTATAGCATGGAGGGACCATTGTTCATTTTTATAAAAGTACCAGTATGGCATGGGAGAACCATGGCACGAAACTAGCAGTGTGAGAGTTGAAGGGCATTGAAGGACAATGGTATGAAAGACCCAGCATGAGTGGACCCAATAAAGATAAAACATGGCATGAAAAACCCGAGAACAAGGGACTTAGAACAAGAAGTGAAAGACTAGGAGAGTGCGAGGAAGGTGAAGCGTGAATAACATGAGAGTAGTTAGAAATAATAAATCAAGTAGGATACCTTGACCCTATCAATCAGAGGCCTTATACCAACCCACAAGGAATAGAACACTTGGATATGAATATATTACATAGATCAAGCATCTAGGGGTGTGAAGGCCTGATTATTTAGGAATAAATAGTTGTAAGAGCCACAACTCAGCTTGTTGAGAGTCTATGTGCCATTTGTCTTGTAGTTAGGAACTTGACATTTGAATAGGGAAAAATAAGTATAAAATCCCCTGTTGTAAACATTTAAGGAGAGAAATGGAAGGATGAACCTTTGTAGAGATAATAAGTATTGTTTTGTAATAAAAAAGTACTTAATGAGAATTCAATGTTTATCATACGGTATTTTGAGAATGGATTGTGAACTATGTTGAATATTGAAATGTGTTAAATAATTAAAAGTCATGAGTTCTTTCTTTTATAATTATCTAGTGATGGTAGCATAATATGTTAATAAATAATAGTAGGATATTTATTTGACAAGAAATGAGTAAACACACCATGTATTTCAAAGTCTTCAAGAATTAGTCTTTCATTGCATGCTTTGGGTGAGCGCGCAAGACTCATCCCATGTGTGATAGGGCTAGCATGCTAGCCTATTGGGAAGAGGTTTCAACACTGACATAAAGAGAGAACACCCAAAAATATTATATTGTGTGAGTTGTAACAAACAACTCACTATTATGTAATGAGTGAACGTACATGACATAGATTTGAAAAAGAGAGATCTTAGGGAATCTATTAGTTGTTGATGGTATGCCCAACTCCATGTACCTATAAGATATCAAAGGCATATATATGTATAATTTTTTTTTATGAATATTTAATCATTGTGTTTACAACATTTGAGATGTAGGATCAGGGTTGTTTATTCTTGCAAGATGAATGGTACCATTATGTAGTCTTCTATTTGCATAATCAAGCTTGTCTTGAATCATTAGATTTTAAAAAAAGGACTTTGAGATTGTAATCTTTAAAGTTTGTTTTAATAATTTAAAAATAAAATAAAAAATAGAGAGAATATCTTGCTAAGATGTTTAAAAACATGATTAAACTAAACATGTTATTAGTTGTTGTCACAAGGGTGTTATGGTGACCATTAAGCTACAAAAACTATTGCATATAAAATTATATATGTAGGTTCCTATTAGCTAACCTTATTTAAACATGCTTATTATTTACTTATATATTGTATGCCTTGTCATTTGTTTGCAACAAAATATCACTAACATGCTATGCCACTAAAGGTATTGATTCTAGAAAAGTCATTTACCAAGTGGGGATTTGATTTTATTTATGATAAATGTCCTCCTTCAACTGGACATAGATAAATTTTAATCACAATTGATTATTTTACCAAATAGGCTAAAGTTGTTTCCCTCGGGAGTTATGTTATATTTGAATTAATCACCTTTTTTGAAAATAAAAAAAATTCTTGTTTTGGTATCCTATTTGAAATCATTTCTGAAAATGGTCTACAATTAATTTCTAATGAATACTTAGAATTCTTGAGGTGATACTCTATCATTTATAATCACTTATGAAAGTATTAACCCAAAGGAAATGGTCCAACTGAGTAACCAAATAAAATTTGATTTTTATCTTGAAGAAGATTGTTTAAAAAATAAAAGGAATTGGCTATAAAAAAAATTAAATGCTTTGTGTTAACCGAATTATGGTTAAATCAAAAACTAGATTTTATACATTCATGCTCAAATATGGTTTCAAGGCTACCATGCCAATAATACTTTAAATTTCATTTGCTATTGCTATAACTAACTTGCATTATATTTTGGATAATACCTATACTAATACCTTACAATAAAGGCTTAATGATAGTTTGGCATTGAAAAAATTAAAACAATTATCGTATAGAAGATTGAAAGGTCTAAAGAGAGTTTAAATATTTTTTTCTATAAGGTTTCCAAAAATATTTTCAAAAATAGAGATATGGTTTTATTTTGGCTCAAGCACGAGGGCACTTTGGTAAGCATCATAAATTTGATTCATTATGGTTGGGTCCTTTCAAAATTGCTATTGTCTTGGGAAGGAATGTTTTTCATTTGCAAGACTTAGATGTGAATTAGTTGCATCATATAGTCAATAGTTATTGCCTTAAACATTTTAGTGAAAAGTTTGAGTTTTTATAATTTTGATTTTCTTTCTTAGTTTTCATTATTGTTTATTGTTTTCCCTTGCATTCTTAGTTACTTCTTATTGATAATCATCATGTATAGCAAATAATTGCTCAACTTATAAGCAAAGTTAGCGACAAAACAAATATGAATTTGTAATTATGTTTTGTTTCAACTAAAAAATGAATTAAGAACATACTTCACTTATTATCTAATTAAAATTAATAAAGTATCCAATTTTTAAAGGCAATACTTCATGATAAAGATTTGTGTGTATTGGTTTTCTTAACAAATCCTTTTGAGCCCTCACTTCCTCATCTTAATTCATTTCTTTGTGCCATGTTAAGCTGAACATTTCATCCATATGTTGCATAATTTATTAAAGGGTTTCACACATAAAAACTTAGGAAATAATCACATTTGGTTTACACCTAAATAATTTCATAAATCATTATTTTGCAGCCCAATTTCATTTTTAAAATTAGTGAAGAAGGTCACCAGTGTTATTGTTAAATTTTACACCCCTTTTTTTCAAAATACAAGGATTCATAAATTATATAATTGTACTATTTTATTTTTGGTAGGGACCAACTTCAATTCTTAATTTAAGATTAGTTGGAATCTAATGATTGCATGTTATATGCCTCTAGCTATTTCATGTTTTGACATTTCAAGTGAACAATGTATTATTGTCGGAAGAGCATAGATGGAAATAGTAAGTTGGATTGGTGGTAACTTTCATTTGATTTTTTTTATAATTAAAAAATGTTATGTTTATCCCATTTAAGACATTCAATATTACAAAATTGTTGCATCACCATGGTATGCATTTTTAATTATATCACTTAACTCACTCTTGAGTTCTATAAAAATGGTTGCCCATCAAATGTTTTAAATATCTTATAACGTCTTTCCACAATAATTTGAACTAGCATGTTTTGAAACTTGAGTTTCGATGAGACACATCACTCTTTTATTATCATTTCATGGTGTCTTTTTCCTATCTGTAGTTTTTGCTTTGAAAATATGTTACGTTCATGAAGTTTCTGATTTAGGGTCATAATGAAAATGGAAATGAAGCCTGCCTTGTCATTTATTCTTGTCTTGAAATGTTTTTATTCTAGTGGTTTACTTGGCTATTGGTCATTTTGAAGGGTTTTAGAAACATTTAAATCTTTTATTTCGTAGATTCAAGTTTCTGAAATGAGTCTTTCATTACTTCTTTTTAAAGCTCATCTAAAAATGGTGTTGTACACATAAATATTTGATTTCTCATTTTAAATATGAAAATTGAATTATTTTTGAGTTTTTTTGTCTTAGTTACTTGAAAGGAATGCTCTACCTCTCTTTTCATTTTATGAAGTGGATATTTTCTCTCTCAATTCTATTGTGTGGAAAGTATGTGTTTTTAATACCTTTGCTTTGGTTTTCCAGACAATAATTTCAAAATATTGAAAAATTATTTCTTCCCTATTCAGAATAAATTCTGGACATGGATGAAATATATGTATTTTAATTTGGATTTACTAAATCTAATAGAGTTTTTTTGTGTTATGAAGTTTGATTTGATAGAAAAGAGGTTTGGTAAGCTTGTTGCAATTTTTTTTAAAGAAGGAAACATTTATTTTTCAGTTTTATATTATTTTGATTTTGTGTTGACAAACATCTATTTATTTTGTTATTATAGTCAATCATGATGAAATAAAAATACTTTGTTTTTCTTGATTTATCCCTTTTAACACGAATTTAATAAATAAATATAGTTTTTTAGAGGGTTTTGAGACAAAATAATGTAGAGTAAATAATCTATATTGAAATGAGAGAAAATTTGGATGAGAAATTTGTTTTATTGATTATAATTTGAAAATTATTCATTCTAGTTTGATGTGGGACTGGTTGTTGAAGTAACGACGAGATTTTTTTTAAAACCATATAATGAAATGATCTTCTTTATCCATGGACCATTTGTGTCTAATAATATGGTTTCATGATTTAATTTGAGATTACATTTGTATGTGTTTATTATCTATTTCAAAGAATTTGTAGCCTTAATTAATTTTCTATTTTCAGTTCTATGAGGAAATGTTTTTAGTGATCAATTGTGAATCTATGCACAATGTGTCGCAGATCTATTTTGAATTATTTGAATGGTTAAGAGACAATTATTGCTTCAATGACAACTTATTATGAGATTTTTTATCCCTTCGTAGTCATGTAGTTTTTTGATATTTATTTGACATGTCTACATCAAGCAATTATATATTTCATTTGGGGTGCAAGTCAAAATTATTTTATGAAAATGGCCTTTATAGTAATTTTTTTATTTTAGTTAAGTTGGCCTCTTTTGAAAATCAAGAAGTCAAGTTGTGACCATGGTTCCTAAATTTATGGACATAAAAAAAATTGGGGCAAAATGAGAAATCAAAAAGAGAATTCTCTAGTTGTGAGGAATGCTTATTGAGGCCAACCCTTTAGGGTCAAACAAATGTTGACACATTTTTAAAGAGGCTCGATAATCCTAGTGTAAAGTTTTATAAAGAAGGAAACATTTCTATTTAGTTTTATTTTATTTTTTATTTTATATTGACAATCATATATTTAATTTATTATTACAATCAATTGTGATGAATTAGAAACACTTTGTTTCTCTTGATTCATTATTTTTAACATGATTCACTACATAAGTATAATATTTCAGAGGCTTATGAGACAAAATAATGTAGAGGAAGGCATTTATATTGAAATGAAAGGAAATTTTGATGAGGAATTTGTTTTCTTGATTATTAATTGTAAATGATTCCTTCTAGTCTGATGTGGGACTGGTTATAGAAGTAACAATAAGTTTTTTTATTGGGCAAATAGTGAAATGATCTTTTTAATCCCTACTCCATTTGTGTATATTTATATGGTTCCATATTTTGATTTGAATTTTTTTTGTGATAAGTTTGATATTGATTTAAAAAATATGCCCATTTTCAGTTCTATGTAAAAATGTTTTCAGTGATCAATTGTGAATTTGTGTACAATGTGGGGTAGTTATAGTTCAACTTGTTTGAATGAATAAGAGAAAAATATTACTTCAATAGAAACCAATTATGAGGTTTTTATTCCTTTATAGTGAAGTATTTTTTTGAGATTTCCTTGACTCATCTAAATTAAGTGATTATATATTTCATTTGGGGGGCAAGTCAAAATTATTTTATGAAAACAACCTTTGTACTATATATATATTTTTTGATTAATTTGGCCTCTTTTGAAAATAAAAATGTTAGGTTGGGACCACAATTCCTAAAGTTCAGGGTATAAAAACTTTTAGGAAAAAATGGGAAATACAAAAATAAAATCTTCCAATTGCGAAGATTGTTTATCGAGACCAACCATTCAGGGGTCAAATGGATGCTATCAAATTTCAAATAGGGGTAAGGTATCTTCATGGGTTGAACTTTGGTGTTGAATTAGGAGGTTTGAATCATGAAACAAAACTTTCCTTACATTTAAAAATGTAATAACTATAAATTTAGAATATATTACATATGATATCAAAAACATCTTTACTCATCCCTTACCTAACTTAGAGGTTTGAAATGACCTCATTTTGCATGATCCAATCAATAGTGCATAAAATTATAATGTTAAATTCAAACCCTATCTTTGTGTGCATGATTCCCATAGTGGGCATTTTCATTCTTTACCTTATGATTTGATGATTGCTCATAATGTAACACAGGTTATAAGCCATATCCCTATGCTTAATAATAAAATGATTCTTGACATTCCAATTTATTCCATTGTGCCCCATAATTTATCTTTTTCTAACCCAAAAATGTGTTAGGTGCCCTTCTAACCCACATATGGTCACTCAATTTAAGAAAAATATGAAACTAGAAGTCAGTGATGAATATAGATCCATCACAATAATTGAGAATTTAGTGACACCTGTGGAATATACTAAGTGTGAGATAGATAAGGAATTATGTTGGTTAATATAGTATCTTATGATGAGGGTGGAAGTGAATGAGTTTTAGTTTGGAGTCATTTGCATATTTAAAATTTAGTTAGAAATTTTTATGCTTGATATTTAGTTGAAACTATGTTCTTTGACACTTTTTAGTTTTATGAATTTTCAAACATGAGGTTTCTTTTGATTACATACTAATTGATGGCTATATTTTTAAAGCTATGGTTTTTGTTTTAGTTTCATGTGCATATTTATCGATGAATTAAGAGAAAATTTTCTCATTAATAAATGACCTAGTTTTCATTATGTTGAATATTGCATGAATTTTGATTGGGCATATGAATGATCATTTAATTGATCAAAATCATGGATAAGTTCTAGGAATACTGGAGTTATTTGAATTAGAGTATTGTATCACCCTCTGGTTAAATAAAATCTTTATAGTTGGATAGGTGATGTGATTCTTCATGCTTGTGCAAATGAAGAATTTGAATATAGTTTTAAATTAAATGCTTCTCTTGTTAAGATTTATTGAAAGTCATTAATTGAAATTTTGGAAAAGTAAAGATATCTTAACTTTCATTTATATTAGAGTATTTAATGTTTAAGTAGTGATTATTTAACCCTTAGTTTATATTAATAATTTATTAAATAATAATAATATATTATTTATTAATATGAAGTGAAAACCTCATGTAAATAAATAACAATATTATATTTATTTAATAAATTATTGATGTTTATTAAATGTTTTTTTTTGGGATGGTTGGACTTGTTATTTACAACGATCACCTCCCTTCAAATTTCATTATAAAATAGGGTTTACTCCTATTGGTAATTCATTTAAATTCACTTAAATTTTTGTGAAGTTTATTTTGGAATCAGATCCATTAGATGATTGGCAAGAGTTTTTTATTGGAAGATTCAGGGCATATACAAAGCATTGTCAAACTAGTTTTTTATGTTCTCAACCCTGGGTTGGCCTTGTATGACCATAAGAGGGAGATTATTTTATAGTGGAGATCTCCTTCATCAAATTTCAAGTTTTTTGATCTCTTTTTGCTTCTCAAAACTCTATTAAATGAACTCAATTTTTTTAAGCATTGCAAATCCTCCTTTGGCATGAGTGTACGACCCATGTACAACCTGGGCAAGCCAAAAAACATAGTAAATTTTATTTTTCTTGATTAGGTTGATGGTAATCTCTCTTCAAGTGGCTAAACATTAAGTTATCTAGTGTACAAACTCTCCTTCAGAGCTTCTGAAGTTGTCTGAGCCATTTCAATTTTTTTCCCTCACTTGTGTGCCATAGTATGGCTTGGGAGGCTAAATTTATTCATTCTGGCACCGAAATTAAAATTTGAAATCTTGGTTGGCATTGCATGAAGATTTCACAGTGATCTACAAATTTTGAGGGCCTGAGAAGGCCTCTATCATCCTCCAGCTTCACTCCTTCTCCCTTCCTTACGCCATTGTCACCTATAGACAATAGGTAAGTATATAGTTTATTTGAAATATTTATAAAATAATTCATTTTTTAATTCAAATATTTCATGTAAAATTTACTGGGCCCCACCTTTCTTTAAAGCACTTTTTAATTAAAAAATTTAAAATTAGTAATATTTATTTACTGTTTATTTTTACATGCATGTATTAATTATTTTTTTATTTAAATAAAAAATATATTTAAAAATATTTAAATATAGATTAATGCATGTAATGTTTCAAAAATATTCCTAGAAGAGTTGGTGATCTATCTCTTTGCTAGGACTTACAACTAAGGAGGTCCCAAGTTCAAAACCCCCTAAAATCAATCTTTTTTGATTTAGTCGAAACACTTTTTTAAATTGAGTTTAATTTGAAATCCATTTTTGGTTCACGTGCTAACTTTTCTCATATGCTAAACTTGACCTGTCATTCAGTTCTTCAAATTTTGATATAGTTAAAACCTAGACAAGCATAGTTATGTAACCAGTTGATCCCTAAGTTTTGGCATGTTCCAGACATATTAGAGTGTTCTATTTTTTGTTTTGAAGTCTCTTATTATATTTTTTACAACTTTTTTAATAATAATGTTTAGAAATGTGGTCTAAAAAGAAAACTAGTATAGCTCATCTCGGGATCTTTGGTAGTTTTGATTGTATCTTTATTCTTAAAGTTAAAAGAAAAAAACTTGATCCCACTTCCTATTCTTGTATTTTTTTAGGTTATGGAGGTAAGGCAAAAGGTTTAAGAGTGTATGATCCTTCTAAACATCATATCATTGAGAATATGAATATTCTTATTCTTGAAAAATTCTTTTGTGAGCCCTTTGTGGAACCTCCTCAGTATTCTTCTATTGATGGACTTGACTCTCATGTTTTTCCTTGTGATGAAATATATGCCCTTCAGGAAGTTGATCCAGTTTTAGATAACTTAGAGTTTGACGAACCCCTTGATTTTCATGTTCAATCTAAAAGACTTAAATGGGCACAATCCTTAATTCAATATTCTGATGTTGATAATATTAATAAATTAACTAAAAGTCAACATTCATATCATGCCTTAATGACTATGTATGAATGTGAACCTCAATACTTTGAGGAAGCCACTCAAGATGATAGATGGAATGTTGTTATGCAAGCTAAATAAAATGTTTTAATTAAAAATTAGACTTAGGATCTTGTCTCTCCTCCTCTTAAAAGGTATATTTTTAGTTGTAGGTGGTTTTATAAGATCAAATACAATTTAATTGATAAAATTGATAAGTTTAAAGTTAGATTAGTTACTCGTAAGTTTACTCAAAAAACCAAGATTGAATATGTTGAAACCTTTGCTCTTATAGCAAAAATGAGTACTATTAGACTTATTATTGCTCTTATAACCCAAAATAGTTGCGTTATCCACCAAATGAAAGTCAAGAATGTATTTTTAAATGGTGATTTAAAAAATAAAATCTACATGACTCAATCTAAAGGTTTCATCGACCCTAAGAGAGAACATTATGTATGCAATTTAAAAAAATATTTATATGGTTTAAAATAAGCTCCCCAAACTTTTCTAAAATTACTTTTTTTTTCAAAGAATTAGGTTTTTCTGACTGCTATTTAGATAATGATCTCTTTAATAAAATTGAAAATGGTCATTTGATTCTAATCATATTACATATTGATGTTTTGTTGATTACTAGAGATATAACTAGTTTAATTCATAAATATAAGGATAAACTAAGTCAAATGTTTGAAATGACTGATTTAGGCATTCTACATCATTTTTTAGGAATGACTATATTTTAGAATAAAAATTTGATTTTTGTTTCACAATCTCAGTATGCACATAATCTTCTTGTTAAGTTTAACATGCTTGATTATAAATATATCTCCAATTCTATTAAGTTGGTATTAAACTTGATCCAAAATCTGCAAGTAAAAAAACTAATCCTAGTTTATCTAGATAGCTTATTGGTAGTTGATTTATCTAACCATTACTAAGCCAAATGTTTTATATGCTATTGGTGTTGCTTCTAGATTTATGTAGGATCTATATTTGAATAATTGGAAATTATCTAAACATATTATTTATTTTATCAAAGAAACAATTAATTATGGTTTATTTTATTCTTCCATTGATAATGCTAAATTATATGGTTATTGTGATGCTGACCATGCTGGTGATATTTTAGAATGAAAATCTACTTTTGGATGTGTGTTTAAGTTTGATGCAGGGGCTATCACTTGGAGCAACAAAAAATAATCTACTGTCTCTATCTCTTCTATCGAAGAAGAGTACAAAAGTGCTATAGAAGCTACCAAAGAAGCCATGTGGCTATGAAGGTTGTTGGGAGAACTTCATTCAGATGTTTCTCAGAGCATCACCTTCATTGTGATTACTAAAGTCGTATAGATCTGCAAAAATATAGTGCAACACCAAAGAACTAAATACATTAAATATCATGTTGTGCATTTCATCCAAGAGAAAGTTCTCAATGGTGATATTGATCTGCCGTTCTATCCTATGGCTGAACAAGTAGCAAATATCTTCACAAAACTACTTGGTGTTACCATGTTTTGTTAATTTCATACAATGTTGGGCCTCTTAGAGTTACCATTACGTGGGAGTGTGCATGACAATACCACTTCCTAATGGCCATATGTTACTTCTTTTTATTTATACTTATTCTCATTTTAAAGCATTGTAAACTTCGTGTGGAAGTTATATGATTTAAGTAAAATTCATGTAGAAGTTTTAATTTTTGTACCTCAATACATTAAAATCATAATTTTTTATGGAGTTCCTTATATTATAAAAGGCTCCAAATATGCTTAGTGATTATTCATGAGAAACAATGAGATGCAATCTCACAATCATGCTAGCCTAAACTTACTTTTGAGTAGTTTACAAATTATAATTCCTTTTGTTTTAAAAGGTGACTTTTGGCATGATGAAGGTTTTTAAATCCTTCAATTTTACACATAGTATAATTCCTTTATGGTGACTATGGTTTTTATCCACACTTAGCATTAAGGGGGAGTGTTAGATCATTTAATGTCTACGTGATGATTATTTAACCCTTAGCTGATATTAGTAATTTATTAAATAATAATAATATATTATTTATTAATACAAGATGAAAATTTTATGTAAATAAATAACAATATCATATTTATTTAATAAATTACCAATGTTTTATTAAATGCCGTTTTGGGATGGTTGGTCTCGTTATTCACAACAGTCAGTCACCTCCCTTAAAATTTGATTGTAAAATAGGGTTTGCCCTTATTGGTTCATTCAAATTCACTCAAGGTTTTGTGAAGGTTATTTTGGAAGAGAGAAAGTGAGAAGATAAGTTGCGTGTTGGGGTAATTTTTTTATCAATATATGAATATTACTTTGGTGGGTTTTTTTACCTCATGAGGTTTTTCCATAGTAATTCTTGTCTCTGTGTTCAATTGATCTGTGTTAATCTTTGCCATCATTTACTCATCTAGATCCAACATTATATTGCATATATATTATATATATCTTGGATATTTTATCAATCTATATTGTTTGAAAAGAGATTTCATTTGCATTCTATTAAAATCTAGATTTTGATTTAATGTCATGACAAAACTGTGGTGCTATGAAAGTGTTTTATCTTATTTTTTTATTATATGAACCTAAAAATCATAAAATTGTTGAATAAATCAAAATGATAGAGATGTAAAATTTACCAATAATTATGATTGTAACTTGCTAAATATAGTAATATGCTAGTTTTGGAAAACACTAGAAAGAAGAAAAAAATTAGCCTAGATCTATGTTTTGGTTGACTATAACAAGAATCTAATAGTGAGAAATAAAATAAAATGGGACTATGACAACTTAGATTCAATAACATAGTTTTTGATTGTGTATGAAAAGGTCCACACTCTCTAGATAGTAGTGCAGGTCAATTACATTCATCGACTACAAACTTGTCTACTTTGATTATGATGAAACAATGATTTTTATACCACCTTCACTTATATTCACTGAGGCTATTGAGACTCTAACATATATAGAATATTAGGTGGAGATACCTATAATATGAAACCCCCGTTTCTGCCCAAAATTAATCAATATCAAATATGGGGTGCCGAGTGAAAGGGATTGATTTATATTGATCTTAGTCAATCCCTATTAACTAACCAAACACTACACTACATTTTAAATATTCTAAAGAGGGATCAAACTTAGATGTAGTTCTCCTACTAATGTATATGTGTGAAATGTTGAATGAAATTATAGATGCTCCTCCTATTTTAACCTTGGCACATGCATGTAAATATTGATTTATCCTTTGTAACTTTACAATTTAACTTCAACAATTTCTATAAATGAAACATGTAAATATTTTTATAACTCTTAATAGTCTAGAGTGTCATCCTTAATGACTTATAGTATATTTATGTTTATATAGATCATGATTTAAAATTAAGATACTTATTGGTGTGAAAAATATGACCCAACAAAACCCAAAAAAATAAAAATAAAATACCCAAATGAAACATGGCCTAAAATAAATTTACAAATTATGCCAGGACAAGTTTGCACTTCATGGATAGGTTTGTGGGCATGTACTTGTCCATAAGGTACAAACTTGTCTAAAAAGCACACAAATAAATAAAAGAATAAAAATGGGGATCCCCTTTATAATGATTAAAAAGTGGACAATTGACCACATGAATGTATGAAATAAAGAGGGAATGGCCAAAAAAATGTGCTAATAGATACTTTATTTATCATCAATAGTCTATATGTGCAAAGTTACATAGAAAGGTATTAAAGATGGGATTACATCAAATTTGGGTGTCAACATCCCCCCTCTTCTTATTATAGAAATAAAATTTCTAAATTAAATGAGAGATGTAACCCAAGTGTGTATGGCACACTTTGTATTCAACATGAAATTCTAGTTGTCTAGGCTAGTCAATAGCAAAACCTAGAATAACACATGTAGTAGTCAATGTTCATTTATAAAATCTAAAAGTCTAAATTTGATATTGAAAGACAAAGAATAAGGAAGGAGTAAGCCTATATGGATACAACATTATGTCTCTTATATATAATGACCATATTGTGCAGAGTGGATATGTCATGGGTTACCAATTGACCCAACCAAGTGGAGAAAGGGTGCTTTCAATCCTACTCATTTCCTAGCAAGGGAAATGAACAATCCCTCAAGTGGTAATGAGAGAATAGTAGGCCATTAAGTGTTACAAAACCATAACGATGTTAAATTTCATATCTAATCTAGCTATAATATTGAACCATTGATGAATTAAAAGTGATCAAGTCCCAATTTTGAATAATTAATCAAGTCCTTGAGTTGGAAAGATGTATATTCCAACTCTCCTGAATGGGGAGAAGTACCCAATGCACTAATCAAAAATATTTTGGAACCATGATGGGTTTGATATAAGTGATCATAAATCTATTGAGTGTTACTAGATTTTAATGTACATTACCCATGACATAATGAATCACACTGGTGTAGGCATATCTAGATTTTATTTGCATGATAAAAAAGGAATGAAGAATATTCATACACACATCATGACTGTAGTGCCCATAGATTTGAAGTGAAGTAAAAACTATTTATTATTAAATATATAACTATATTTTAGTAAGTATGGAAATGAACCAGTATCTTGTCTTTGAATTTATACAATGTATATGTGCATGAAATAGTATCTTGGCCCCTGAATTTTTGCCAAACAATATATAATTCTATGCATCTATATGCTCAATTGTAACTATATGTGAAACATGTAACTTATGTTATTGTAACTATTTTTCATATGCCCATGTATATCCAACCAAGTGTATATGAATTTATACTTGAGTCTATGTATAATGAGTACATATGCATGTCATATGCCCATATAATCTATATCAATATGCTAATATCTATCATCTATATGATTTATGAATTACTTTGAATCTTTGAAACCTGCATTTTTTATGTGCATATGCATTACATATGCCTCTAAATATGTATAATGTTATTGATATATAATAATGTATAGTTCACATCTTTTCTATATGGAGTGCACTTTAATGGTTTATTCCTCCAATGTTTGTACGAGTGTATAATTTGTCAAAAAATTGTAAGACCCATGTCATGAGTATATAGCATGCAAATAATATGAACCATGCACAATATGTCAAAATTACGTAACCCCATAAATATTGTCTATGTATGCTTATATCCTATAACAATCCTAATGTATCCTACCCCTTTCATTGTGAAGGATGAGAATATCGAATGTATCACGTCAAAAGAAAATTTACATTTTAAATAACTTTGAGCGAATTGTAATTTAATAATTGAATTTTGAAAAAGAAAAAGTGAATGTGTTATTATAATTTAATAAATGTCCTTGATGGGTACAAAATAATTATTATTGAAGGTAATAATTATAGAGAAATAATATGTACTAAGGAATATGTGGAATAATCTATGTATAGGAAAATGAGAGCTGAATTTGGAAATTTAGAAATGTTTTGTACACATGATGGAAATATTATCATGTGAAAGAACACATTGTGTGTATTCCAACACATCCAACAAGGAGTAATTTTGATAAGTACTTCTCAAGATATCATGCACAAGATTTTAAAGGGACTAATTATAAAGTATTAAACAAGAAAAGTCAACCCATATAAATAGGTTCTTTCAAAAGAATTTTCAAATTCATTTGCATAGTGCTAACTTGTGATTTTGATCTTTGGTTGAGAAAAAATGTAGTAAAAGAGAGATCTTGGACCGACACTATCAAAGTAGGTGGATCCCACCCTACAATCTAAAGACACTCTAGCATTACTATGTCAAAGAAACCCATAATTTTGACATTTTTTTATAGATTTAAAATTTTAATTTTTAAAGTATTTTATTTGAGTTATTACTACCTGCCAGATTTCTCTAGTCTATTGCAACTCTGTCCAGACCTAGCATGGACTTGTCTAAATATTCTATGGACCTATCCACTTTATTTTAGACTTGTGTGTGTAGTTATCTACATAACTATAGACTTATCCTTGACATTTATTAAGTGTTTAAATTGAAATCATCTTTGTTTGATTTTTTTCATATTTGAGTAAGTTTTTTGAGTTTTATATCATGTTTTTGTGATTGCAGGTTGACATGTAAGCACAAGAGATAGACATGGGCATATGTGGAGACCATGTGAGAATACCATGAGTGATGTAGAGTGAAATACTCTTTGATATGGTTGGGTTAGGCTATGTTATATGACTAGATGTGCTATCGTATGATATGCATAAATGATAATGTTAGTAGAGTAGTGGGACTTAGATACTTGTACTTTTTAGCTCCCTATAGGGAATATGACTATGATAATTGAAGATGTATGGAGGATATTGAGACTTCTCATGTTTATCACATGTGTGCCTTTGTGGGGTGGTAGCACGTAGGTCTACATAGGACATGCTCATTAGTATATTATTGAGCATGATAGGGATGTCTAATATACAACCGGTGATACAATGATATTGTTATCAAAGATTTTACTATAAAATGTTCCACATGTGTAAAAATTTATCTATGCATTATTAGAATCATTTATTATTTTTGATGGTGGTGGTGTATCAATTTCATATAGGATGCATTAATTTTCAGGATGTTAAGGAGCATGGTACTATGTAATCTTGGGGCTGAATGATGTTAGAAAATTTATATAGGGACTTGAATCAATTTATAAGAGGGGGATTTGGTGGTGGACTCGGCTTAGCCACATTATTACATTGCTAGGTGAATGGACATATTTATGTGATATGGTTTGTGAGTAGGCCTCATGGTCACTAAGCACATTTGAATATGTTTATAGAGATATGCGTCAGTGTTGAACATGTTCTATGAAGTAGTACTATGGAGTGTCATTGGATTGTTGACCGACTATCAATAAATTATATTATTTAAAGACCTTACAAAGGGTTTGAAACATAGGATACAAATGGATTATAGTTTTAGTGGATCATGTGAGTTTTTGGTTTCATGATCATTAGATAAATGTTTACACACTAATTTGGGATTAGACATGAAGTGCCCCCATCACTAGTTATATGGATTAGATCTATGAGAGTTTTGAGATGTGATGGTGACTAACGCTGACCTAGTGAAACCAATTTGGCTCTCATTCCTTTCACTAAGGTAGACCCAATTATTGATATTCTTAATGCAGATTATGGTAGGTATACTCAAACATATACATGATGGTGGATGACACATCAGTGGCCTACCTTATCTCCTAGTCTGGTAGAGGGTGCCCCCAAGGCACAAAATGGAGAAATAGGTGTGGGCGAGGTGGAAAATGTTGGGGTTCATGTTCCTCCTATGGATGCGAGTATGTATATATGTTTTGAAAATATTTTAATTGTTAATAGCTAACTTTGTTGCTTTATCATTGATATCATGTATTATTTATTTTTTAGGTAATGACAATTATTGGCTGACCATCATAAAGTTAACACTTAAATTTTTGACTAGACATATGCCAAGTGAAGAAACTATTGATGGTTTAATTGAACACACCATAAACATAGATGGTAAACATGCCCATTTTTTATCAAGTTATGATAACCATCGATGCTTATGTGGTAGCTAAATCAGAGAAAAAGTATTTGAGAGCTAAGTGAAATGAAAACATGGTTGAGCAAGACTAACATAAAGTAGAGTTGATGAGGCAATAGATGTCCCCTCTATCTCCAACTATAGATTTGGGTTAGCAATTATTAGTTGAGTATGTTCAACTACATCATGAGCATGCAAATTTTTAGGCATGTATGATTTTTTATAAGGATCATGAGAGGAGGATTTGTTCCCAACTACGGGCTCAACATGATGATATTAGGGTTTCTTCTTCATGAGGCCCCATATTGGTTGAGAGGGATGTTGCTAGAGATGTTGATGTAGCTAGCCAAGAGCTGATTATTGATTGAATTTATATATGTTGTACTTACATTATCATTTTGAACATTTTATTTATATATGGAATTTTTAGTGTTCTTATTTATATTGTGTTTAAATGGCTATTTGCATATGTTTTAAGAGTTGGTACATTGGAAAATTGTAATTATGTGATTGTATTATTACTTAGTAGCTTGATATATTTTGTTATGATTTTGAAAAAATGTGTTAATGATACAATATTTAATTTTTGATGAATATGTATAATCGAACTAATTGAGAATCATAAAATTAATTGAGAATCATAAAATGAATTGAGCACCTTGATGGAAAAAAATTATGCACAATGTTGATCAACATTTATAATTTCATTTTGATACAAAATCTTTTGATTTGTATTCTTGGAGACAGTCACACTTGTATTAGTTACTTGTGATATTTGTGGTTTACACTGTTGATTCTATTTTGATTTCTATGAAGTATGCATTACATGTTTATATCTTTGATTTGAAACTTGTTACTTTTACTTGGGTACCCATATTTGTGTAAGGTGAGATGTGAATTTATATTGCACCATAGTATCCTTCATGTTTGTTACATTACTTTGTAATGTTAATAAATTCCCTCAGAAGTAAAACATAAACTTGTATTATCCCTATTCACAGTTGCATTCATTTTTTGTAGCTATGGTTGCCTAAAAATTTCACTTCTTCGTGGAGTAGTTTGTTGTACAATCAATAATGTATTCATTGTCTTGGGTCCAGAAGTGATCAGTAAAATAATATGTTCCATACTAGATCCATGTGTATACTAAAAATCTTGCTCACTATATCCCACACTTCTAATAAAATTTAATGTGCATGTATTATGTTGTTACAAATTATCTATAACAATATATTATCTATATTTTGTTGTTAATGAGAGCTCAAATGACCATTGGTCCTTCTTAATAATGTTTTGGGATATCTTGGTATTCATAGAAGGAAATGTAAGAGATTATGAAGAAGTGGATTTTTTAAATCTAATTGTCCACTTCCCAAATGTTATAATCCCTTTATTTTCAAGTTGAGTAATATTTTATCATAGTACATAACAATAATTATCTTGATGTCCATAAATACCATGATAAGTGGAAAATGGCTTGCCTTTTACATGCTCAAGATGATGATGAGGATACTAATCATTAGGATGGAGAGTGATTAACTTATTGTCCAATAATATCCATATAATATCATGTGATCAATCTCTGAAAGTGTCAAACTTAAGTGGTTTCCTCTTATTGAAAGTAGATTTATTCACATTAGATGGTGCTTTGTAAATTGATTCCTTCTCTTTATTGAGGACCTTTACCTGTTCTTCTTTGATTTTAATTTTTTTTAATTCATACATCTTATGAGAGACTTTAATTGGAATATTTTATTTAGAATCTAAATCTAGTTCCAACATTTTATTGGTAACATTTCTAATGTGTGATGATAGTCTTGATTAATTTGCATTAGTAGCCTTATGTGTTGCAGAATAATGATCATATGTATATTTGAACATATCCATGTATAACTTATCAAAAGAGGTATACAATTTATTCATGGATTTTTATTTGAGTGGAGATAAAAGACCCTTGTTGAAGATGAATTTATTTTCTAAATCCGAGGGTTGATCTATTAAAGAATGCAAAATAGTTTTAAATCACAAAATGTAATCTTTGATAAGCTCATGATGAACTTGTTGCAAACCATTTAGATGTTCTAATGTGAATTTAGGCACCATGTGTTTTGGATAATCTAATAGGAACACATCTTCCAACATTTTGAAATTAAGTAAGGAGCCACTAGGTAGACTATAAAACCAATTTGAGGCATCTCTTGTGAGGCTTATATGAAAATATTTTATATAATGCGACCATCATTAATCCATTCTCCAAAATAAAGTGTATATTGAGTTATGTGAATACAAGGATCTCTATGACCATAAAAAAATGGGAGTATAAGCATAAAAAAATCCTTTAGATATAGATATTCACATATAGCTTGTGTAAGGGGTTATCCTAAAATAATATTATCTTTTATATTAGCACAACATGATCTAGTTTTAAAAGTGAGATCAAGTAATATTATTTGGAGGCCACCGATAACAAGCATCATGGACACAATATGACTAGTAAGGATAGTAATGGTTTAGAAAGGCTTACTTACGGGTTGTAATTGACCATATAATTTAAACATTGGTATGAAGGGATCATGAATACTACCATTTCATGTCTTAGGATTTCATTATGAGACAAAATTTGTGCATACTTTAGAAACATTGCATATCATAGTGTTTTTATCACATTTAGATTGTGTAGATGAAAAAACATCAAATTGATTCTCATTGGATTCTTTTGACTTAAGAGAAGAGTGGGAGACATCATAATTGATGTTATCATGAGAATCACATTCTATGGATATAACATGACTAACTTATGTTGGTGTAGGATATTAATTTCCTACTCTTTAGTTTACTTAGGTGTTATTTATTTTGGAGATTATCCCACATTCATGAGGATGATTTGTTTATGTATTACTTCCACCTATATTGGGGAAGTTTGTCCCACATGCATGGTATGGTTAGGATTCTCATATCCTCTACCTATTTGTATATCTCTATTGTAAACTATTTGATATAGAATATATTGATATTTATTTTATTCTTGGTGTGTAATGCTCAAGCTTTCATGACTGTAGTAATGGTCTCTTGGAGAGATCTTGGCTAAAGAGTTTTATTGAATCTTTCATAGTATCAGAACACCTTCAAGCAACCATTGATCAATTTTAGGTTTCTCTCATTGTAACAAATACACCATTATTTCATTGATTAACCCCTTTTTTGTAGCTATTTCCATAGCCTTTTGAGCCAATTTTTGTAGTCAACTATTTTTGGTGCATTTTTAGGTCTTCTAACCTATGTCATTGAGTCTGGAAGGCCTCAAAATGCTAGGATCACTTGTCAATTTATTGAAAATAGAGAATTTTGAAAAAAATCATTTTTTTAGGGTTTATAGTGTTACCCATGTACATATCCGTATAATGCATTTATTCATTATTTTACCAAAAAATTGGGGTTTTTTGGGATTTTCAAATATCTTTATAAGGTTTTCAAAAAAATTATGAATTATTTGTGGATATGTGTGTTTTATGTCTGTTTGATAGATCTGAGGAGCTAAGGAGGTGTTGTTGGAATTGGATTTGTATCAAGTGGTTTATTTTTATTTAGATTTGGATCATCCAGTTTCCATTGACCTTAAATATATATTAGTGGTTGGACCCCTAGGTCTACTCCATGCAGACATTCCACTCAGCCTGACTGTAGACTCTCCACCCCTGCTCCATACAAAACTAGATCTGATCCAGCCTGCTCTTTACCACCATCCATTTTTAAGATCACTATTTACCATGCATATAGACCTCATACATTATTTCAAAGAGCCATACCTAACAGAAAACCATCTAATGTTGATAAGCTAGCCTGTGGTGCCATGTTTTTCCATTTTATCAGTGAGAATTGCATTGTATTACATGGCATGTAGCATAATAAACACTATGCCAAAACATGAAGAGAAGGTGGATTTCAACTCCTTTATTCCATCATATATGACCATCACTAGATTCATGTATCCTTTGATGAAGTGGTAATTTGCTACTCACTATCCTCCTAGAGCTCACTCAAACTCTTATCTCTAGCAAAAACTGCCTTGCCACCCATGGAAAGTCATGGTTTTACCAAAACAACTAAGTTTTGGTCAAAACCAAGAAAATGGTCTTTTCAAATTTAAAGTTAAAAATTAAAATGCTATTTTTTTTACTATGTATATGTTTTAAATGTGGATCATTGGTTTACAACATAAAATTTTAATAACAATTTATATAGTGGGGGGCATTTTGTACATAGTGATTCTCACTTTCAAAAGTGGGGACATTATTTTAAGGTGAAGATTGTGTTCCACAAGGTGGAGATCATTTTTTTATGATGGGATTTATTCCTTTTTGGTGGATAACACTTTATTAGTGCAGGGGTCAATTTCTTGTTTCCCTTGGGGGTAAAATAAAATTTCAAGTGGGATTATTATCACTTTTATGTGAGGGTCATTACAAATGAAGTTTTTTTTATAAAAAAAATATTATTGAGGGTTTTTTTATAGTGGGGATAATTATTATAATAATAATTTTTATTATTTGTTTGATTATTTCTATTTTCTCTCATTTGTCAAAAACCGGTGGGTGAGGTCTGGTTTGGCAGGAGGCCAAACCTCCTCACAAGCAAACAAATTATTTTTTTCCTTCTTTGTTTTTTTGATCTCTCGTTATGATTTTTGACATATTTTTGACTATGACTAACCTCTTATTTGCATGAAATATATCCTATATTACTCTTTCTTGGCCCACATTGTACTGCTTATGCCACTATTACACTTTACACTATCTCAGATACATTTTTGGCTGAGTCCGACATCCTTTGCATATGCTTTATAGGTTATCATTTTTGGTAGTTGATCATTTCTAGTGTGTTTTTGCATAAACAATGGATTTTTAACCATTTTTCACACTCTTTTATCAATCCACGAGATGCTTTATACTAGTTTATGCATTGACACTTCGACACACTTGTAGTTTGTGTCATGTCTCCATCAAGGCCCATTTATTAGCACCTTATCTTCTTATATGGAGACACTTTTAAGATCATTTGTTTTGGAGCATCTCTCATGATACTTGATGGATTTTTTGATAGGTTGACAATTTTCTTATTTAGAGCTATTTTGGTGAAGCCCAGTGTCTTCCTTGTTTCCATTTGGTTTTTCTTTTATGTATGGGATATATTATACTAACACTGATTTATAAAGTGTTATGGGGGGTTTGTTGATTCTAATTTATCTATTTTCATGTGTTTGTATGCTCTATTATGGGTACTTTTTCACTTCTTCAGTTACTTTTCTCTTCCATCACTACTAGAACCATCTTCTTTGAGAGATCTTATCTATGTCTTTGACATCACTTTTTTGATAGTTGACAATCTCCCACAACATATGGAACTATTATAATGCATTCCTCCTAGTCAACAATATGGGGTGTGTGGTGTAAATTCTAATTCTTAGGTGTTGAGCATTCTTTGCACATAGAATACTCTTTTGTACTTTCATCACCATTGACAGTCTTCTTGATTGAAGCTATTTTGGTGAAGCCTAGTGTCAGTTGTTTTTGTGATTGAGTAGTGCATTCAGATCACTCATCTAGATTGAGTTTCTTTGTTACTTTTGATACTTAGAGTGAAAACTAATTCAACATCATCTTTGGGGGGTGTTCTATCCCTCTATTATTCTTTTTTCTCTTTTGAGGGAGAGTTTTTCCTATGGGTTTTCTCTTTTTCTCCACTTTATGAGAGTTATATGTATATTTTGTACTTTTAAAAGTGTTTTATAGATTCATTTTTTATACATGGGTATCTTATTTAGGCACTTTATTTTCCAAAATTCATATGATAATTTTTTACTTGACTTCATGACTTTCTTGGTTATTTTTATAGTGACACTAGTGTGGTATCCCCACTAGTGACACTAGTGTGGCAACCCCACTAGTCTTTGTGCTCACTTCTCACCATCTTGTTGGAGGCTGTTCAAGCAATGCTTCCTTAGGTTCATCATTCTACCTAGTATTTTGAAGTGCAATTTTCATGTTTAGTGATCCTCATATTCAACACTATTCCTACTTTGACTTGGCAATTATAGTGACTCAACATCCATATACTTTGGCAAGATGGATTGGTGACTATAGAGACACATGGATTCACACTACATCCTTTATTGTACCCACCTAAGATACGTTTAAGGGGGGTGTTGATGTAGGATATTACTTTCCTAATCTTTAGCTTACTTAGGTGTTATTTACTTTGAAAATGATTATCCCACATTCATGATGATGATGGTTTTATGCCTTACTTCCACATATATTATGGAAGTTAGTCCCATATGTATGGGATGGTTAGGATTTTCCTATCCTCTACCTATTTGTACACATCTATTGTAATATATTTCATATATAATAAAATGATATTTAATTTATTCTTGGTATGCAATGCTGAATCTTTCATGACTTTAGTAATGGTCTCTAAGAGAGATCTTGGTTGAAGAGTTTTGTTAAATATTTCAACTTGAGAATATTTGTATAATATTAAATTATAATCATTTTGTGAATCTAAGTAATAATATATTATCTTTGTATATAATATAGTACATCATATTCATTTGTATCCTTTGGTATTTCAAGAGAAGAGGAAGAAGTATCATGATATGTTACAACATTATTTGTCATTTCCAATGGGAGGATAAAAAGTATTTTAATATTTATATCATTATCCACATCTAAAGGAGAATGGGGTATATCATATGAATTTACATAATATACCTTTTCTATAGAAATGTCAGGAATACACTCTCATTCTTATTATTTTTTATATCTATGGAACGACTATGATTTTGCATTTTATATTTATTAATGTAGTATAGTACAATAAAAAATTTAAGAAAAAAAGGTGTACTAATGGTTTATTATTAAAATTTGTATCCTTGTGAGAGATTAAGGGATATACTATATTCATTATTAGTATGTTATTTTTGTTCTGATTTATGACAAGAGGAATACAAGGTAGGAATAGAGGAATTTGGCTTTTCAATTTATGAATTAGGGTGCTCCTTTTCCTCTTTGATATAATATTAACTATTATACCATTAATATTGATTTTAGTAATTATAATCATACTCATACTCATGATCACATCCATCAAAATAATATTCATCATTGATAAAAGTAGCATAAGTAATTGGACAAGTGTGATCACTAGTCCATTCATTATCATAAGTATAAGGTATACCATTATTATTAAAAAGGAAACAACATAAAGGATGAATACCAAAAGGGGTTTAGAATTTAGTACCATTTATGTTTTTTGACCCAAAATAAAAAAAATACCCACCAAGCTTACTACTAACAACCAATCAATCATCTCAGGAAAGAAAGAATATCAATAGGTGTAACTAGAAAATGTATGTTTGATTTGTAGGATCTTAGATATACTGATCCCAATGGTAGATGGTGAACAATTCCCAAATATTAACTAACTACATAGGATTACACCATCCTATATCCAAACTATCCCATGTGTGAGGTATGTTGAGAGTAACATCCTAGGGTTAACTACTTATCGATGCACTACAAAAATAATTAGTTGAAAGACTTCCTAAAGATGAAAATAACTTATGTTTCCAATACACCATGAGGTATGTAGAAACAAAAGTATATATATATATATATATATATATATATATATATATATATATATATATATATATATATATATATATATATATATATATAGTGTTGTCTAATGGATTGAGTATTGGATAAACACCACTCACACCAACGCTCAGGTAAAATTAAAGACTAATTTACTTAGAACAATAGCTCCTATGAGTTTTACAACTCTTAGAACACTCTTAAAAGATTGAAAAACAAATAAAAATAAATTGAAAGCTAAAAAAATAAAAAGAATTATGCATGAAAATCAATATTTTAACATGAAACCCCCAAGTCAAAGAAAAATTCTATAGTAACGCTCAATAAAATCTAATAAAGGATGACTAGATTTCTCTTTAATGTATAGGAACCATGAATTCAACTAAACCCTAGAATAAAAATATTAAAAACAATGTTTAAGAAATAGATATATTTTATCTTATTTTTTATTATATGAACTTAATAAGCATAATTTTTTTGAATAAATAACATTTTTATGGATGCAAAATTTAATGATAATTCTAATTGAAAATTGCTAAATATAGTAATATGTTATTTTTGGAAAACAATAAGAAGAAGAAATCTTAGCTGAGATATGGGTTTTATTTAACTAAAACACACATATGATAGTGAGAATAAATAAATAAAATGGGGCTGTGATAACTCAAATTTAGGAATAAAGTTTTTGACTATGTCTAGATAGGTATGTGCTCCTTGGACAATAGCATAGGTTAGTCGTGTCTATTGACTACTGACATGTTTGCTTTGACTATGGTGAAATAATGAATATTTTACCACCTACACCTATATACACTGAGACTATTAAAAAATTATCATATATAGAATATTTCATGGAGATATAATATGAAACCCTATTTCCTACAAAAACTAATTATATATCAAATAGGGGGTGTTAGGTGAAAGGGATTAAGTTGGAATAACCTTGGTCAATCGTCATTGACTAACCAACCATTGTGTTACATTGATAATACTCTGAAAAGGGCTCAAACTTGAATTTATTTCTCTCACTAATGTTTATGTGTGAAATTTTGAATGCAAGTCTAGATGCTCTTTCTCTTATTTTACCCTTGGTACAAGCATGCAAATATCGATTTAGCCTTTGTAACTTTGAGATTCAACTTCATAAAATTGTATAGATGAAACATGTAAATCTTTATATAGCTCTTGAAAGTCTAGAGTGTCATTTCTCATTAATTAGACTAGCTTTGTATATATAGAGATATTGCTTTTGAATGAAGAGACCTATTGGCACGCAAAATCCAACCCAAAAAAACCCATCAGATGAATATAAATATAAATATAAATGAAACACAAACTAAAATAAATCTAAAAATTATGCCTAGATAAGTTTGCACCTCATGAACAGGTTTGTAGGCCCAAACCTATCCATAGCTTTTAACTTGTCCAAAGAGCATACAAATAGATAAAACAATAAAAATGGGGACCCCCTTGACAATATTGATAAAATAAATAGATACAAACAAATGACCACATGAATGTATGAAATGAAGAGGGAATATCAAAACAAAAGTGCCATAAGATACTTCATTCATTATCAGTAATCTATATGTGCAAAGTTACATATAAAGGTACTACATATGGGCTTGTACCAAATTTTGGTATCTAAAAGAAGAAATAAGTGTCAGTGCTTTGTATTTTTAGTTACATGAGTGATATATATTTAGGACATTTTATCAAATTTAAACTAATTAACTATTTTAAAGTTGGATAGATCACATAAAAGTTAGATTTCACTTTGGAGATAATTAAGAGAGAATTCTTAGTGACGTTTGTTTAATATACAATAAGTTTTAGTTTGGAAGGTACTTGGTAGAATTTTCATGGTTTGTGTGTTTATTTTTCTTGGCATAGTCTTCATATTTTTATTGGTGGAAATAAATTTTGACAATTAGTTATACAATTATATTTTGTCCTTGCATGTCGAATAAAATTTTGATTATATAATTGTGTTTGCATTTAGATAAATGGAAATAATCATTTATGATTAATTTAAAGTGTTTCTTTAATTTTTTTTTAATTAATATTCTTAGTGGGATGCCACCCATGAATGCATGTGGTGTCATTAGTCATTTTATTTATTATTAAAGACCCAAGTTATTGACTTATTATTTTATTCACTTTGATAAAGTGATGATTTTATAAAATGCCTTAATAATTTGTTATAAAGTCGAGTTAACTTTATAAAACTAATGAGATTAATTAATGTTAAGATATAACTAAATTTAAATTGAAGGCATTAAAAATAATTGGAGGGTTTATTTACAAGAGAGAAGAATACATGTACATAAAGCCCTAAAGTTTTCCATACTAAATTTTATTCCATGAATATAAAATTTGAATTATGTTTGGCTTACGTGAGGATGAATGATATTTAACCTGATGGTAAAGTACTCTACTTGAAACAATCAAGTATGTGCAACTATTAATTTATACTTAGTTAATTATTAGATATATTTTAAGACTAATATATTTAGTGACTACTTAACTCATTACAATCACATGCTTTGATATTTTTTTAGTACTTTGCTTTGATACTAATGAACACTTGATGCACATGCATGCATGGAAAATTATTGTCTTCATTTTTGTAATCAAATTTTAAATTATTTCCAAAATCGGTTTTGTACCTTTGTTCAATTATGAAATTACACTTTGATTCTCAATAAAATTTCTTTCTTAAATCAATCTTGAGCAATTTATTTTGAAAAATTTATTTATTTTCAGATTTATCATTTTTTTTCAATTTTGTTTTTCCTCTTTATTTTATATGTTTTGCTTTCTTAGATTAACTTTTTCATTTCATTTTGCTTTTATTCTTTTTATGTTGTTTCATTATCTTTCAATATGATACTTTACTTATAGTATTCGTTCTTGAATCTTAAATCACACTTAGATATAAAAATATTTTGACTCTAAGTAATTACATACTTTATTAAATTTCTTAATTATCCCAAGTTGATTTATTTCTATATTTGACTCTAAGAAGTTAATTTATCCATAGTCATGATTATGTTATTGAGTTAATTATAATATAGATTAGTATTGAAGATGATTTTTATTTACAATGCGAGATAGTATTTTTGTGATCATTTTGTTAAGAGAATAAATTCACATTTTGGATAGATATATATTTTGTTTTAATTATTTAATAGGTAGTTGTGTCAATGGTTGTCCTCTCTTATTGAGCTAATGAAAATGTAGTTAAATAATCCATTTCCTATAATTTGTTAGGTTTTCTTACATTCCATAAACATTTTATTTGACTTAAATGTTAAATTACTCATTTCTCTCTTAAGTTAATAATCTAGTTCTTAGGTCCTTGACAATAGACTAGTACGATTCCATTTTGAATTTCATGTTAAGTGAATGAGTTGATTGATCCAAGAGGATCTAAGACACTATATATTATTGTAGTTATCTAAAGTTTCTCTTCTAACCTTGTGCTAACATCAAAAACTTCTACATCAAGTTTATCACCCATGTGCAAAATGAAACGATCTAACTCATCCTTTGTGTTACTGCATAGCTCTCACAATTCAACACTAAAAACCTTAATGTTAGTTTTAAAGGTATTTAGAGGGTTTTATGGGCTCTGATCCCATATGTATGTAACTTTTGCTATATCATCCTCTAGAATATGAGATGATCTTTATGAAAAGGTATGATGATACATAATTAGATCATACCTAGAAACGTTAGGTCAATCTAAGTGAAATGGCTTACTATGGAAACTTTGGTATCTCATTATGCATTATTTAATTTTTTGGCTCATCTCAAGTTAAATCAAGGCACTAAATAAATATTTTTAAAATTTCACAATTACACACATGCTCACATGACCTATGAATTTTTTTAATCTATGTGGTATTTGAAGATACTCTCTACACCCTTGTGTGCTTATGTATCACCAAAATGATTCACTGTGGTAATGTGTGACACTCATATAATGATTGTGTGTTTATATAGAATAAAAATGAATATCATGAAAAACTCTAGCTATGTACATAACACATTTTTATCATCTTGCACCAAATAATACAGACACATGAAACCTGTTGTTCCCAAAATCAGCTACGCTCATTTTTGGAACAACCCCTACGAAACTTGTCCGTTTCATGTTTTTCACTGTAAGTTTGTCTTTCAAGGAAAGTTTTTCTTGATCTCATGTTTGTTCAACTAGCATTGTTAAAAATTCATGACGTTCCCTTGTGATTTTTCAAACAACGTGAAAATCATTATGATTTTGATGTGATCAAATGACAAAATTTTTGGTAATTTTGAGTGGTATTTTCTTAAGTTTGCATATAGGAGCGGCAAAGTTTGCCACCATTACATGTGGTTTTCAGTTTCACGTGCAAAGGAGGTAATTTTTTCCGCCCTTGCATCCTTCATGCAGGAGTGGTGAAAATTGCTGCCCTTGCATTTTTCCATTCATTTCATGCAAGAGCGACAAATTTTTCCACCCCTACATTGCTCTTCTAACCTCACATGTAGAGTGGCAAAATTTTCTGCCCTTGCATGATCTTAGTTTTCATGTGCAACATTTATGGCTGCACGCACTGAGTAGTCTAGGTCATTTTACCCCCCTTTAACCCCTTTTTCATCCCATTTTATTTCATTTCACTTTGTTTTCTCCTCCTCCCTACGTTTAGACGATCGTGCGAGCAAGTGGAATCAGGGTTTCATTGGATTCAAGCGTTGTATTGTGATTTTACAGGTAGGGTTTCACATTTTTTATCTTCTTGTTTCAGTTTTTGTTTTGTTTTTGTTTTTCTTCTTTTATTCATGTTCTTTTTCTTTTTTCCTTTCTTGTCTAGGTTTTCTAGTGTTTGTCTTCCCCTTCCTCCTTTTTTTCCCCCAAAGAGGCCGTTTAAGTGGAGAAAACCCTCTTCCCCTTCTTCCTACCCGTCGGTCTGTCAAACCCATGTAATGGCGGTGAATTTTTCTGCCCTTACATGTGGTCATCAAACCCATGTAATGGCAGCAAATTTTTTCACCCTTACATTTGGTTGTCAAACACATGTAATGGTGGTAAATTTCACTACCCTTATAGATCCCTAGCTAATTAGTACAAGGGAAGTGATTTTTGTCACCCTTACATGAAAAGCTACCAACTAGTGCAAGGGCAATGAAATTTGCCACTGATGCACAAAATCGTGACTTCCCAATGTGCATAGGTAACAATAATTGCCACCTATGCACATATATCCTTCCCAATGTGCAAGGGTAGAGATTTTTTCTGCCTATACACATGACCTCCCTCCACATGCAAGGGTGACAATTTTTTCTACCCCTGCATGTTTTCTCTTCAAAAACCTAACTCTGAAAAATTTCATTTTTCTCATTTTTTCTGAGCTCGCTTCCCTTTCACTTACCGATCTACTCATGCCTTAGCCCTTTCAAGCACATTCCCATGATCATGATCATCCAACATGTAATTTTCTCAGATCACCAATATTTCCCCTAATTACGTGATCATGATTCTTATTACAATTTCTCTTCAAGATCCTTCTTCTTTGATATAATTTTGACAAAGGCTCATCCTGATGACTGAGGTTTCTCCAAAGAAGTTGAAGATAATGAAGTACCAGTATCAAGGTGTTTTTCCAGTCACCTCAATTTCTTCTAATGTCAATGACATTAGGGATACAAAGATTAGGCATGTAGATATAGCTGAGTTCATAGAAAGAACCAAACCAAACAATCCTAGCTCTGAAATGAAGAGGAAAATTGAGAACAATATTCATTTGGTCTCCTCTTTTCCTGTGGTGGCTCATCACACAGAGTTTGTTCTCTAGTGCGCTTAATTCTACAACAAAGATACCAGGGCTGTGGTAGATACTGGTGGTAACATAGTAATTAGACTAGACCCTGAGTTCATCGACAAAGTGTTCATGTGCCCTCCCGCTACTGATGTGTTGAATCTTGACTTCATTGAAGCATAAAAGGAATATGATAAAGATCTTGAGAAAGCAAAGAAAGTGATTAACAATAGATGGTTCAAAACTCCCAGAGAGAACTTGTCCAGATGGCTATGAAACTTTCCAAGGAGTGATTTTATAGAAGAGGTTGACGACTTGATTACTCTTCTCAGCAGAGTATGAGGTTACCTTCTTCCTCTCAGTTTCATGAATAGATGTATCCCTTCATTAAGATAATTATCTAGGGAAAACAAGTAATCTTCTGGGAGAACAAATCAGAAATGCTCTGCATGAGCAATTGACAAAGGTATCTACTACCTTTAAATTCTACATGACTTCATACTTGGTATATATTGCAGCGTCCATGAGAACCTTCCCAGATTTAACATCAGAGGGAGATAGGAAAACAACCCTGGTATATCAATATTACCCTCAGATAACATTGAAGGGTTCTATCCATCACTATAGGAGGGTAAATGATGCTTTTTTTGCAGTATTTTTGTCACTCTTTGACCCCCAATTAGAATAGAAAAGAGTGAAGCATGGACTGTTGTGAATGACTTTGGGTGTATGTTCTTGTAGTTCCCTACTTTTTGTTATCTACGAGTTGGATTTTTTAAAATCTATCCCTATATGCTTCTAAGATTCCCCTCAAATAAATTGGTCTTGATGGAGCTATGCAGACAAATTGTTGTCATGCATAATAAACAGATGGAACTCAAGAATCCTGATTTCAGGTTCCCAATTGAAATTGGCAGATTCTCAGTATTGACCACTATAAAATTTAGAGCAATGGAGATTGAAATGCAACTTGTAACCATGAAGCATTTTAAAAGGAGACCAAATTTTGACTACAGAGGCATAAAGGACATGATCAGGAGGAAGACCTAGTTCCATGAGCCTATGATCGAAGACGTTTGGATGAATTTGAGGATAACAAAAGATATCAGAAAGATGGACTATAGTAGACTATCTCTTGAACAAATAGAATATCTAGGGCTCGCTGACATCCTTTCAAATCTAGTAGATGATAGAGATATGATCAATAATAGATATCATGTTGAACAAGTCGCCAATGCTCCTCTTCCCCTGATCCAATGGTCTCAGAAAGAGTTGACCTCCTTGAGGATGAGATTAGAACCAATATTGGCAAACACCAATGATTGGTTAGCAAATAAGGGGATCACTTTGAAAGAATTTATTACGGGGTCAGAGGCCAAATTTTAAGAAGAGACAAGGAAGAGAGTGGAAAATAGAATGAAGAATAAAAGTGATGTTCCTTCTCCTTCTAGGCCCCATAAGCCTAGGATCATTTTTGTAATGAAGAAATCAAAAGTTATAGAAAAAGGTCTAGAAACAATAGATATGGAGGTTGAAAAGTAAAGCACCAAAGAACCAGTAGTAGGATAGATGGAAACTGATGATAAGCCTGCAGGTCAATAGGAGACAAAAATTATGTCTCTGCGAGAGGGTGTGCAGCTAGAAGCAAGAATTTCTTCTTCTCCACCCAACTCACCTGGTGCAACTCCATCACCTATTTCTCCAATCAATGTTCCATCTTCTAGAGCTACCTCTCCTTCTAAAATTATTTTTGGTGACCCTCAAAGCACTTCTAGAGATGTTCTTCGTTCATCAGGATCCATCCCTATTTTGTCATCTCCATATTTTAACATCAGAGATAGTTCTACCCTTGACCATTCAGTAGTAGGTGTGGTTTTAACTGAAACTACACCCATTGTTTCCACCAAAAGTGTAGGTGCTACCCCAGTGATGCCAACTACAGGGATTGTTGCTAATGTAAGTGTTTCTACTCTCCCACCTTGGTTATCAGCTTACATGCCCAAAAGAAAAAAATAAGCCATCTCTCTAGATGACTTTGACTTCAGTAAAATGGCACCAGTAAGATCTAGGACTCATAAGAAGCCAAAGATCCTTTCAAAGATGACTGGAGATAAGGGGCACAAATTTATAGAAATAGCCAAACCTCCACAAGATGCAAATCTTGAAAATTTTGACATAAGCAACTACTCTATCTCTCGAGTTGAGTTAGGGAAGATAACTCATGAAGGTGCCAAGAGTGATTTGCAATTAGAAATAGATATTATGGTTCAAAAATTTGATAGGGAAAGATAAATGAAGGATCATTATAAGGCGAGGGTGGAACAATTCACTATAGTGATACAAAGAATCACTCTCACTCCAGAAGTAGTATCTCTAGAAGCTATCTCCATAAATGATCATGTGATCTAGAAAGCAGAAAGAACCTATCTCAAAGGCAAAGTACTTGAGGATTACTTAGACAAAGTGCACACACAAGGGATTTTCTTACTTACAGAATTGTCTGAGAAAATGAGTAAGATGAAGAAAATGAGAGCTGAACTAGATGAGCTTATCAATATCATTTCTCAAGATATTGAAAGCACAAATAAATATCTTGGCAAATGGATAGATATGAAGAAGATGAAAATAGGCACTCTAATATCAATTGACATCATCACTGATAGAGACTCGTATATTGAAACTAAAGAAGCATTAATATATAGGAGTCAGATTATTAAGGAATTAATCAACAACCTCAAATCTTTCAGAGACCTCAACGAACAAAGTGATATCAGTCTGTTACATAAATTAGAGGAGCTACCTTACAAACTTGCCACATAGGACAACTAGTTCATTTTAGCAAAAGAAATGATTCAGGAATTTGAAGGTATGTTATGAAGGGAATTCGAGGAAAAAGCATTTTCAGTGGCCTCTGTGGATAACATCCTAAATAATCAATTAACTCTGGATAATCTGAGAACCAAGTTAACTAGTCATGCAAAATCAATCACAACATTGAGAGATGCCATAGTCAGGGCTAAGGTGGGCTTCAAAAATACTATTGCTCCAGATAGTATCAGGATTCAGGCAGCTATCACCATGTACAACTCTCATGTAAAGAAGGATGGAGCTACAAATTGAATCAAATTTTTGTTGGTTTAATTTCCATTTTTCTAAATGCACTTTGTAATTGACATGGGACATTTGCACATGTACTTTTATCATGTGTAATTACATGTAAAAATCTAGAAAGTTCTAAAGTCGACAAAGACTCTCATCTTTGACTAGGTTATAATATTTAAGTTTTTTTTCAATTCTCAAGGCTTCTCCCTATATATAGAGGGAGCCTCTTTTGTAATGCATGGATCTTTTGATAGTTGAGAGCAAAACTCTGCCCAAATTGAGATGCTTCTTGAGACTTTGAGCTCAGATTGTAAATCATATTTTCTTGAATGAATGAGAAAGCAGGTTACTTTCAAACTTTGTGTTGGAATAACTCATGTTATTTAGGAAATCGTTCTTATGTTCTTTTCCTAATAATCTCTCATCTATTCAATTAAACAAGAAAAGTGTGTACAAATTATCTGAAGATGTTATAAAGTTAATTATGAAGACTTTGTGCTACTATAATTACCTTTAGTTCATGTTTCTCTTATTTTATTGATAAGGGTATTAGAAAGGCTTTAAACTAATTTTATCCTTCGTGATCTTATGCTCTATTGTAGTTTACGGTGGAGACTTTGAGCTGCACTTAACTCTACTATTACGTACATTCTAAATCAGTAAAGGAGCAATGAAAGACTTTATGCTTTCATGGGTTTCTCGTGGATCTAGTTACTACTCAAGGAGATTCTCTACTATTTGTTGAGCATCATTTTTGAAAGAAGAGAAACACTTTTAGTCATTAACCAGGATTTCTCTTTTACCTTGTAAACATCATCTCTAAAAAAAGAGAGATGGATGGTGTAATCTCACCCCTGAGTCTATTTTTAGTTCATATTAATATATAAATAGTTTATAGGGAACCTCCCCTTGATGAGAGGAGAGATTTATCTCACTATGATGTGGTAAACCCACACTTTTTACCGTATAATATCCTTGTGCTATGGTCGATATACCCATTTTTCCGTCAATTGCTTGACAATAAAATATTCACCCAACAAGTTTTAGCAACTCCGTTGGAGACACGAATGCACACTTTGAAGCCTCAAGCTTCAAATCGAAGCATTTTCAGTACTTGTTTAGTTTTTCACTCTTGCAGATCTACCGTACACGCGAAGCTAGAGAGCTCAAGGTATTGTTGATCCTGTATTTGAGTTAGTGCAGTGAAATAATTTTGAGATCTCTCCTCTGCCATCTCATCTCCAATATACTAGGAGCTTTCCTCTTACCAACGTTAGATCTCCAATACCAAACAAATCTTCTAGTCTTAGTGTTAGTAGAGTTTTATCCGTACTTACCCCACCAAGATTTGTTATGCCCCCCTTCAATCTTCATATCATGGCATCCCAAGGTCCTTGGGGCAACTCCTTTGGTCCTCTCAATCTAGCCCCACCTTTACATGAACTACCTCGTAGTTCAAGAAAGAATTTTCCCAAATTTTATGGCAATGAGAAGGTTCATCCTGATGAGCATATTGCTGCCTTATCCATAGCATGTGGTGTGATAGGTGTGGAATACGAAGATATAGCATTGAGATTGTTTGTAGAAACTTTACAAGGTGCTACTGCCAACTAGTTTTATCACCTTTAAGCTCAAACTATAATTGACTGGAATATGCTCAAGGCCAAATTTGAGTCCAGGTTCAAACCCACTGAAGATGCACATGCCTTGTTGGCTTAGCTTACACAAATGAAGAAGTAACCTCATGAACCTATGCAAGACTTCATTGCTAAATTAAATAAGCTGAGGAATTGAATTCCTATGATCGCTCAGCCAACACCAGAGAATATCAAGTGATTTTTCATCAACTCTCAACTTCCTAAAGTAATTTTTTTGTTGAGACGGGCCGGTCTTATGGATATTTTTTTAGCCCAAAATTTGGCTACTGAGGTTGAAGATGATCTTATCTCTATAGGTAAGATTAAAAAAGATTCTAATAAAAATAAATTTTCTTCATCTACTGAAAGTTTTTCCACAAGCACCACAAATCCTATGGTGTAAAAGTTGACAAATGAACTGCAAGCCTTGAAAAGACAAATGGCCCAAGGTATGTCTACTCCTCTTTATCAAGATATGCCAAGGAGGACATTTCAGAACTAGTCATATCAAGGAAATGCTGCCAAAAATCAAGGGCAACCAAATCATCTGCCTCCCCCACAGGGAAAACTTGCCATTAAAGTAGCACCAACTAACTTAGTAGTTGGTTACCTTGAAGCTGAACATGATTCCTCGCTCCAACCTGATTTGGACCAAGAAGATGATGCTAATCTCTTTACAAAACAAGAAGAAGAATTAATTGGCGACCCCAACATTGGTTTCCTAGATTATCAGGATGAAGCTAGAAGCAAGGGAGAAGTGTTTGATGGATCATACACTATTTTTACCAGGTCCCATAACTAGTCAGCTCAATAAGCTGATAAAGAAAAAGTAGGAGAATAACCTCAGCCAGTAGTTTTGATTGCTAAATGGAGGACTTCACTGCCTTTCCAATCAAAGGACCCAGTGACTAATAAAAAAGTGAGTACCTCAAACTATCCTATACCTTCTACTTCTATCTCTCAGACCAGTGCCACACCCAATAAAAATTAGGATGAGGGGCTTCCTCCCTCTGTATCTAGTTCATTTCAATTATTTGATATAATCGATCATGCCAAAAAGACTAAGATTCAAATGACTGAAGTTGAGTACTTGAGAGCTAATCTTGAACAATTTGATAGGCTAGCCGAATATGTAAAAAATTAAACCATCCCTGTAGGACAAAATTTTCCAAAGGTGTCTCATGATTTCTCAAAAAATAAATCCACCCAAAATAATCTCATCACTACTCCCCTTGCTACCCCTAGAAAAATAGAACCTTTCTATGTTTCCCTGTTGATAAATGGTCATAAGTTGAGCAACTATATAATAGACTCTAGGGCCTCTAACAATGTCATGCCCGCCAAGGTAGCAGATTATCTTAGTCTTATCTTAACCAAGAATTTTGGTAGATGCTTATCCATGGAGAACAAACAAGTACCACTCCTAGGTCAAATCAAAGATGCTCAATTTGCATTTGCAACTTTTCCAGAGAAGAGGATCAAAATGACAGTCTTAGTAGCTGATGTTCCAGCCTCTTATGGCATTCTACTCGGGTGCAATTTTTGCAAAGACGTAGGTGGAGAATTGAATATGGACCTATTTGAAGCAAGGATACCTATTAAAGGTATCATGAAAAAATTACTTCCTGAGAAAGAGTTGAAATATATAATCACCCAAACATAAGATCCTGAAGCTCAAATTTTATTTAAATCATTAGGAATGGGTAATTATTTCCTGACTACTGAAGATATTTTTACCTCATCAAATGAAACTCATTTTAGTGACAATTTAGAAAATTTAGATACAAAGTCAGAAGAATTGTTAGAGCAAAGTTCAGACAATAAAGGATCTTCCCTGAATAACGAAGAGAAGTTTTTGAAAGGATCAAATTCTGATAATGTCTAGATTTTAAAATTTGATGGCAGTTGTGCTTCTACTGGTTCTGAAGCCAGAATTGTTTTGATCTCTCTTTGAGGAGAAATTTTTCTTTATTCATATAAATTATAGTTCAACAATATTAACAACACCATCGCGTATGAGTCTTTACTGCTTGGATTGAAAGCTGCTCATGCTAAAGGTATTAAGATTATTCATGCTCGAGGAGATGCTAAACTGGTGGTTTGTCAGGTAAGGAACCTATACCAAAATAAAAATGAAAGGTTACGACATTATCGCAATCTAGTATGGGATTGTATTAAAAGTTTCGATGCTTTCAATATTTCTGCTATGCCAAGAGAATTTAATGAGCGTGTAGATTCATTGGCGGTCTTACAACCCTCATGGTTCCCCATAAGGATTTTAAAGGGGACAAGTACACTTTTGAGCTGGTATTTTTACCAAGTGTACCTGATAATGCCAGTCATTGGCAGGTATTTAACAATGACAATCAAATCATTGCTTTTTGGGAAAAGATGGATAGCTTTGAAGATCTTTATTTTGAAGGAAGCAAATCTCCACCATGGGAATCAGTTCCCAAAGTAAATTCCAAAACTGGCAAAGAGTTCCTTCAACTCAAGGGAAATAAAATTCCAAAAGGTTTGGTTTCTCTCAAGATATTGTTTGATAAGCATGACAGGTATGTCAAGCAGCGACAAATGGATTCAAGTTCCTTCAAGGAATTTGATCAGGTGAATTTGAGTACAACAAAAAATCCCAAGATGGTTAATATTGGGAATTATTGCACTTCTGATGAAAAGATCAAATTCATTACTCTTCTTCACCATTACATTGATGTTTTGGCATATTCTTACGATGATTTGAAATATCTTAGGCCTAAGGAGATCTGACATGAAATTCCTCTTAAAGTTGGGTCATTGCCTTACAAGTAGAAATAAAGGCAATACAACTCCAAAATATTAGGTACTATCCTTTTAGAGATCCAAAAAATGCTGAATGCAAAGATTATTTTTCTAATCCATCATTCCACCTGGATTGTTAACATAGTTCCCGTGAGAAAAAAAAATAGAGAAATTTGTATCTGTGTTGATTTCAAAAACCTAAATCAATCTTCTTTAAAAGATAACTACCCTCTGCCCATTATGGATCAAGTGTTGCAAACAGTGACTGGTTCAAAAATGTTATCAATGTTAGATGGTTTTTTTTGGGTACAATCAAGTAGAAGTCAATAAAGCAGATCAACATAAAACTGCTTTCACTACACCTTGGGGTACTTTTGCATATCGCAGAATGCCTTTCGATTTGATCAATGTTGGTGCTACCTTTCAAAGGGAAATGGATCTTGCCTTCAAAGATAAAATGGGGAAGTTTATTGTAGTATATCTTGATGACTTGACCATTTTTTCCTAACATAATCTTGATCACGCGCACCATTTACAACAAGTGCTAGAGTGTTATCAACAAAATGGTATTTCTCTTAATCCCAAGAAGTCAATTTTTGGGGTTACAGAAGGTAAATTTATCAGTCACACTGTATCTTAGGAAGGCATAAAAATTGACTTAGAAAGAGTCAAATCTATCTAAAATCTTACTCTTTCTATTAGTAAGATGACAATTCATTCTTTCTTTGAAAAGGTGATTTTTTTACGAAGATTCATTTTGGCATTCGTAGAGAAGACTCGCCACATTGTTGAAATGATGAAGGGAAAAACCACTTTTCGATGGACCATAGAAGGCAAGTCAAAATTTGAATACATCAAAAAAGTGATTACCCGTGCACCAATTCTAGTTTGTCCAGATTATACCAAAGACTTCGTAATATACAGCTATGTTGTTGAGCATACACTTTCAGCTATTTTGGTTCAGCAAAACAAAGAAAGTGTGGAATCTCCTATATCATTCATAAGTTGTCCTCTCAAAGCTCACAAATTTAATTATTCAAATATGGAGAGGCATGCTTTTGCCATAGTCAAGGTGGTAAAGCATTTTAGATTCTATATTTTGAATTCACATACTATTGTTTTGGTGCCTGACACAACGGTGAAGTCCATTCTAACTCAACAAGAGTTTGGTACTAAAAGAGGCAATTGGATTGCTAAGATTCAAGAGTTTGATCTTGATATCAAACCTACCAAGCTTGTGTGGGGAAAGGGGCTCTACCAGTTGATTGTTGATAATATCCCCAAAGAAATAAAAAATGAAGAAACAAAGGTCGAAGACATGCCTACGGTTATCTTCATCACTACTACTGATGAGTGGTATTCTAATATCACTCATTTTCTTACCTATGGTGAGTGTCCCACCCATCTATCCTACAAAGAAAAAAAGAATGTTAAGTTAAAGGCTGCTAACTATGTCTTGTGGAACAGTAGTTTGTACAAGAGAAGCCTTGATGGGGTATTTCTTCATTGCATCGATAAGACACAACAAGGTAAACTTTTGGAGTCTTTCCATAATTTAGCTTGTGGAGGACATTTTTCTGTACTAGTGACAACCCATAAGATTCTATGAGTGAGGTAATATTGGCCTACATTGTTTCAAGACGCGTACAAATAGGTACGAAGGTGTGAATTGTGTCAATAGTTCATCGGGAAACCTAAATTGGTTGCTTCACCCCTCAAGCCAGTGGTAATTGAATAACTTTTTCAACAATGGGGTATTGATTTCATTGGCGCAATGAACCTGTCCTTAAGTGTTGGGCATGACTATGTTCTCACCATGACTGACTATTTTACCAAATGGGTGGAAGCTATTCCAACTAAGCATGCTACTTCAAAAGTGGTATGTAATTTTCTGAAGGAAAATATTATTTCCCAGTTTGGGGTTCTAACTAAGATTGTAACAGATAATGCAACCTATTTCTCTTCTCATGAGATTACCTAGTTCTACTTTTATTATGGGATTACCCTCTCCCACTCTTCTGATTATTTTCCACAAAGAAATGGCTAAGCAAAATTGAGCAACAAGAATCTGGTTACTATTATTAAGAAATTGGTAGATGATAATTAGAGGACTTGGCATAAAGCATTGTTTGACACTTTGTGAGTAGATAGGATTACACCCAAGAGGGCAATAGGCATGTCACCATTCCAACTACTGTATGGTTTGAATGCAGAGATACCAATCACTCTGGAACCACCAGCACTGAGGTTGGGAAAGGCAATCAAAGATTCAACCTTCAAAAATTCTATTGATAAAAGGATCATGTGCCTAATCAAATTAGAAGAGCAACGAACCATGATAGTGGACCAGATTACTGCACATCAAAATCAGGTGAAGAAACTCTTTGACAAGAGGGCAAGGATTCATGATTTTTAGATTGGAGATCAAGTCTTGTTGTGGGACAAGAGGAGAGAACCAAAAGGAATGCACGACAAATTTAATTCTTTGTGGAGAGGTCCATTCACCATTCATCAGGGCTATGGTGAAAATAGCTTCTTGCTAGAATATCAATATGGAGCACCATTCTCACTGCCTCACAGTGGGCAACATCTAAAACACTTCAATCCTTAAAGTATTAGATGAGTTCACTTATACATTTGTATAGTTTTTTTGTTAGTTATTTTTTTTTGGTTTTTCATGTCTTTTCCTTTCTTGGCTTGACTCTGTGGCCCAATGGTCTGGATGAAGGCACTTAGAGGCTAGTTTTTACTCCCATCAATCATTTAAAGGTTTGATCAATATAAGTTCCCCAACAGGAGCCAACCATTGTTCCCAAAATTAGCTATGCTCATTTTTAGAACAACCCCTACGAAACTTGTCCATTTTGTGTTTTTCACTCTATGTTCATCTTTCAAGGAAAGTTTTTATTGATCTCGTGTTTGGTCAATTGGCATCGTTAAAAGTTTGTGACGTTCCCTTGTGATTTATCAAAAAATGTGAAAATTGTTATGATTTTGATGTGATCAGATGACAAAATTTTTAGTAATTTTGAGTGGTGTTTTCTTAAGTTTGCATGTAGGAGTGACAAATTTTTTTACCATTACATGTGGTTTTCAGTTTCATGTACAAAGGCGGTAATTTTTTCCTCCCTTGCATCCTTCATGCAAGGGTGGCAAAAATTGCTGCCCTTACATTTTTCCATTCGTTTCATGCAAGAGCGACACATTTTGCCACCCCTGCATTGCTCTTCTAACCTCACATGCAGAGCGGAAAAAATTTCCACCCCTGCATGATCTCAATTTTCATGCATGGCATTTATGGCTACACACACCGAGTAGTTGGGGTCATTCCCCCCCTTTAACCCCCTTTTCACCACATTTTATTTTGTTTCACTTTCTTTTCTTCTCCTCCCTGCGTCTAGACGATCGTGTGAGCAAGTGGAATCAGGGTTTCATCAGATTCAAGTGTTGTATCATGATTTTTTAGGTAGGGTTTTGAATTTTTTATCTTCTTGTTTCAGTTTTTGTTTTTCTTCTTTTTTTCATGGTTCTCTTTCTTTTTTCCTTTCTTGTTTAGGTTTTCTAGTGTTTGTCTTCCTCTTCCTCCTTTTTTCCCTCAAGGAGGCCGTCTAAGTCGAGAAAACCCTCTTCCCCTTCTTCCTACCCATTGGCCCATCAAACCCATATAATGGCAGTGAATTTTTACACCCTTACATGTGGTCGTCAAACTCATGTAATGGCAGTGAATTTTGTCACCGTTACATGTGGTCGTCAAACCCATGTAATGGTGGTGAATTTATCTGCCCTTATATGTGGTCATCAAACCCATGTAATGGTGGTGAATTTTTCTACCCTTACATATCCCTAGCCAATCAGTATAAGGGTGGCAATTTTTTTCTGTCCTTACACAAAAATCTACCAACCAGTGTAAGGGCAGTGAAATTCACTGCCGATGCACAAACTCATGACTTCCTAATGTGCATAGGTAGTAATAATTGCCGTCGATGCCCATATATCCTTCCCAATGTGTAGGGGTGGTGATTTTCACCACCTATGCATAGGACCTCCCTCCACATGCAAGGGCGGCAATTTTTGCCACCCCTGCATATTTTCTCTTCAAAAACTTAACTCTAAAAAAATTCATTTTTCTCATTTTTTCTAAGCTCACTTCCCTTTCACTTACTAATCTAATCATGCCTTAGCCCATTCAAGCGCATTTCCATGATCGTGATCATCCACCATGTAATTTTATTAGATCACCAATATTTCCCCTAATTGTGTAATCATGATTCTTATTGCAATTTCTCTTCAAGATCCTTCTTCTTCGATATAATTTTGACAAAGGCTCATCCTAATGACTGAAGTTTCTCCAAATAATTCAAAGATAATGAAGTACTAGTATCAAGGTATTTTCCCAGTCACCTCAGTTGCTTCTAATGTCGACAACATTAGGGATATAGAGATTGGGCACGTAGATATTGCTGAGTTCATAGAAAGAACCAAAGTAAACAATCCTAGCTCTAAAATGAAGAGGATAATTGAGAGAAATATTCATCTAGTCTCCTCTTTCCCTATGGTAGTTCATCACATAGAGTTCATTCTCCAGTGCACTCAATTCTATAACAAAGATACCAGGGCTGTGGTAGATGCTAGTGATAATATAGTAATTAGACTAGACCCTGAGTTCATCGACAAAGTGTTCATGTGCCCTCCCGCTACTGATGTGTTTAATCTTAACTTCATTGAAGCACAAAAGGAATATGATAAAGATCTCGAGAAAACAAAGAAAGTGATTAATAATAGATGGCTCAAAACTCTCAGAGTGAACTTGTCCAGATAGCCATGAAACTTTCCAAAGAGCGATTTTATAGAAGAGGTTGGCGACTTGATTACTCTTCTCAACAGAGTACAAGATTTACCTTTTTCCTCTTAGTTTCACAAATGGATGTATCCCTTCATTAAGATAATTCTCCAGGGAAAACAAGTCATCTTTTGGGGAGAACAAATCAGCAATGCTCTGCATGAGCAATTGATAAAGGTATCTACTACCTCTTAATTCTACATGACTTCATCCCTGGTATATATTTCAGCATCTATAAGAAATTTCTTAGGTTTAACATCAAAGGGAGATAGGAAAACAACCTTGATATATCGATATTACCCTCAGCTAACATTGAAGGGTTTTATCCATCACTTTAAGAGGGTAAATGATGCTTTTTTTACAGTATTTTTGTGTCTCTTCGACCCCCAGTTAGAACAGAAAAGAGTGACAGATGAAGCTTGGACTGTTGTGAATGACTTTGAGTGTATGTTCTTGTAGTTCCCTACTTTTTGTTATCTATGGGTTGGATGTTTCCAAAGCTATCTCTATATGCTTCCAAGATTCCCCTCAGATAAATTGGTCTTGATGGAGCTATGCAGGCAAATTTTTGTCGTGCATAATAAGTAGATAAAACTCAAGAAATCTGATTTCAAGTTTCTAATTGATATTTTTAGATTCTCAGTATTGGCCACTGCAAAAGCTAGAGTAATGGAGACCAAAATGCAACTTGTAACCATGAAGCATTTTAAAAGGAGACCAAATTTTGACTACAGAGGTGTAAAAGACATGATCAGGAGGAAGACCCAGTTCCATGAGCCTATGATCAAAGACATTTGAATTGATTTGAGGACAACAAAAGATAGTAGAAAGATGGACTATAATAGACTATCTCTTAAACAAATAGAATATCTAAGGCTCGCTGATATCCCTACAAATCTAGTAGATGATGGAGATCTGATTAATAATAGATATCATGCTAGACAAGTTGCCAATGCTCCTCTTCCCCTGATCCAATGGTCTCAAAAAGAGTTGACCTCCTTAAGGAACAATTGGCTGCAGTGATAAAAAGAATCACTCTCGATCCAAAAGCAGTAACTCTATAAGCTATCTCCATAGATGATCCTATGATCCAGAAAGTAGAAAGAACCTATCTCAAGGGTAAAGTGCTTGAGGATTACTTAGACAAGATGCACGCACAAGGGATTTTATTATTTACATAATTGTCTAATAAAATGGGTAAGATGAAGAAAATGAGAGCCGAACTAGATGAGCTTATCAATATCATTTCTCAGGATATTGAAAGCATAGATAAATATCTTGGCAAATGGACAAATATGAAGAAGCTGAAAATAGACACTTTAGTATCAATTGGCATCATCATTGATAGAGGTTCATATATTGAAAATAAATAAGCATTAATATATAGGAGTCAGGTGCTTAAGGAAGTAATCAGCGACCTCAAATCTTCTAGAGACCTCAGTGGACAAAGTGATATCAGTCTATTGCATAAATTAGAGGAGTTGCCTTGCAAACTTGCCACACATGACAACCAGTTCATTTCAACAAAAGAAATGATTTAGGAATTTGAAGGTATGTTCTGAAGGTAATTTGAGGAGAAATCATTTTCAGTGGCCTCTGTGGATAACATCCTAGATAATTAGTTAACTATGGATTATCTGAGAACCAAGTTAACTAGTCATGTAAAATCAATCACAGCAGTGAGAGATGCCACAGTCAGGGCTAAGGTGGTCTTCAAAAATACTATTGCTCCAGACAATATCAAGATTCAGGTGGCTATCACCTTTTATGATGCTCATGAAAAGAAGGATGGAGCTACAAATTAAATCAACTTTTTGTTGGTTTAATTTCCATTTTTCTAAATGCACTTTGTTATTGACTTGGGACATTTGCACATGTACTTTTATTATGTGTAATTACATGTAAAAATATATAAATTCCCAAAGTCAACAAAGACTCTCATCTTTGACTAGGTTATAATATTTAAGTTTTTTCTCAATTCTCAAAGCTTCTCCTTATATATAGAGGGAGCCTCTTTTGTAATGCATGGATCTTTTGATAATTGAGAGCAAAACTCTACCCAAATTGAGATGCTTCTTGAGACTTTGAGCTCAGATTGTAAATCATATTTTCTTGAATGAATGAGAAAGCAGGTTACTTTCAAACTTTGTGTTGGAATAACTCATGTTATTTAGGAAATCATTCTTATGTTCTTTTCCTAATAATATCTCATCTATTCAATTAAACAAGCAAAGTGTTTGGAAATTATCTGAAGATTATTTGAAGTTAATAATGAAAACTTTGTGCTACTATAATTACCTTTAGTTCATGTTTCTCTTATTTTATTGATAAGGGTATTAGAAAGGCTTTGAACTGATTTTATCCTTCATGATCTTATGCTTTATTGTAGTTTACGGTGAATAATTTGAGTTGCACTTCACTCTACTGTTACATATGTTCTAAATCAGTAAGGGGAGTAATGAAAGACTTTGTACTTTCATGGGTTTCTCATGGATCTAGTTACTACTCGAGGAGATTCTCTGCTATTTGTTGAACATCATTTTGAAAAGAAGATAAATGCTTTCAGTCATTAACCAGGATTTATATTTTACCTTGTAAATATCATCTCTAAAAAAAGAGAGGTGGATGGTGTAATCTCACCCCTGAGTCTATTTTTAATTCATATTAATATATAAATAGTTTATAGGGAACCTCCCCTTGATGAGAGGAGAGATTTATCTCACTATGATGTGCTAAACCCACACTTTTTTCCATATAAATCTCCTTGTGCTATGGTTGATATACCCATTTTTCCATCAGTTGCTTGATGACAAAATATTCACCTAACAAAACCCATGTGTGATTATTCAACACCTTGCTACATATTGCAGATCAATCTAGCTCAACACATGACTTGACATCCATGTATTATAAATCTTACACAACATGGAATGACAAGTGGAATTTATTATGTGTATGCCTGTGAATTATTATATCAATAATGTAACACTAATGGAAATGTAATTGTCAAAATTTAAAATAAGTTTATCCATCACATACGAAAAATATGAACCATTATTATATTATCTGCTTTTGTAACCATTTATTGTAACTTATTCCTTTAATGATATATACTATAATACATTTAAAATGGTGACAAAGTCACAATATACTCACACAACAACCAAAAAAGTAACCATTGTTTTCATTCTTATTCATCCATGTCTATAGTATCCTGAATACTTGCATGCCTCAATCATATTGTATTAGATGAACCCTCCCCAAACTAGGTAAATCAATTAGGTTTTTTATCCCTCTATAATCATAGGAACCTACTTTATCTATCATGCATAATGACACTATAGTCTAGACAAATTAATTATGATGTTTATCCATTTTTAATTATATGAACTTGCATTCCTTGTCTTACCATTCATTATACACATTTATTTTTACCTAATATTTCTATTGAGTATAAGTGGCACCATTCTGCCAATATCCTATGTTAAATATAAAATGGTTATTTCAACATCTATCTTAGATTCCATTACATATTCCAAAATTTTCCAAATCTATTTTAAATTCACTTCTATATATAACCACCTTCAATCCATTTAAGTAGGTTGTCGATCGAGTCTTGCTTGGGCTCTAGATCATTGCTTCATTTACTACGACAATTTTTAATGACAAAAAAATAATTAATCAAGTAGGTGTGGCTCAAGGATAAAACTTGGTTGATTCATAAGGTCTTACAATATTAAACCTAAGATCCTTAATGTTTTCATGAAGATACCATGCCTAGAAGAGATATAAAGATAATGACATAAGAAAATTTGGAGAGACTTGAAAATAAATTTGTCCATCAAAGAGAAATAATGCGAGGGATGGAAAATAAGGTGGTACCAAGGTGAATATATATTATTTACCATAAGAAATACACTCTAATAAACTCATCAAGAGTAGGAATTTTTGACATTTAAAGGTTTAGGAATCCTATTTTAAATTTGTGGTTTGGTTTAGCTAGAGAAGAAATCAATCTATTTTATGAAGGATATAAAATGCAATAAATTTAAAGTCGTACCAACATGACACATAAAGGTGAAGTCTATAAAAGGTAAGTAACCTTCCCATGAATTTTATTTGTTCTTTAGGATTGGTCAAAGCCACTGACCACTATGAATATTAGGTACTTGTTTGAAAATACAAGCGATAAAAATGATAAACATGAGACCTCCTACCCCAATATACTTGCAGATTACACTCTAATGGGACTCAAGCTTAAAGATGAGGCCAACTATAGAGTTTTAGATGTAAATTAGAGTAGGAGGTGTGCTAATGATTTTTGATAGGATCATGACTTTTATGGCTATGATTTTTTATTTGGAGATGTTTCCTTTTTAATTTTTAGATTTATGAATTTTAAATGTGTTTATTTACATATTATTGATTTTTTTAAGTCCTCCTCCATGTGGATTCATAATACCAATAATGGTTTTATAGTAAGACATCACTAACATAGCCTACGTATATCTTATTAGATGGAAACCTAAGACCTAGATGTTTACATTCTATGCTTGCACCTCATCAAGGAGTCTGATTCAGAATCCAACCTTGGTGTGCCCCATAAAAAATGTGATATAAAAGGGAGATATCATGGTGACTGGGTTTCTTTAATCAAAATGTATAAATGGATTATACAACAACAACCAAACTTGAGACTTTGTTTATAGAAAGGATATTAAGGGTGAGAGAGATGTATATGAACTAAAATACATTTTATACAAAGAATATGATTGAATTTGGGATGAAAAATGATGTTCTCTAACTATTCTAAATATTTTTAATACACACTTAGATATGGTTGAAATAAAAATATTGTTTTACTTAGAGGGTAAATAAATAACACAATAAGGTAGATAGAAACATGAGGCTTGTGATAAAGTGTGATAAAAAGGAGTCATAGGCTAAGGTAAAATAAGATACAAAGGAACCAAGATGATAAGGTTAATTATATTAATTTAAGGTTTTGAATGTATGGATGGAGTGAAAATCATCTCTTAATTAATATGAAATTAAAACTATGTATCAACTAATCTTACATAGTTTCAATTGAAGATTAATTAAGAGATGATTTGCACTCCATACAATCATTCAAAAATTTCATTTGGTATCAGAGATTAAACATATATTTTTTTTCAATTTGAATTAATGAAAACACACTACCTTTGTGTGTAAATATTTATTAATAAATAAGGCTTATAATGAACATATTACAAGATAACTTGCGTGACAAGTTATTTCAAGAAAACCATAAAGTAAAAAATAATTAAATAACTTTAATTAAAAAATAATTTATATATAATTATACTTTAAGACAAATAATACTAAATCAAACAAGGTTGATTTATGTTCAAGACAATGTCAACATGCAAGAAGCCTTACTCAAAAAGCCACCAAATCATGCAATCTACCTAACTATGGCATCACAAATTTCATAAAAAATAGGAATTAAATTAAATACACCTTAATTTAAATCAAATAAAAATAAAAGATCATCCAACCTCTTGGGAACTCATTTGAGTACTTAGACAATAAACTGGAGTTAACTCGTAATTGTAGCTTTTTTTTAAGAAATTCTCGAAAAGTATCCAAAATTGACTAAATAAATAATATATGACATAAATAAATTAAATAAAATTAATAAAAACATAAATAAAAAAATAAAATAATTATAACACTAATATTTAAGTGTCCAAATTGGCATCATACTCAACACTCATCCCTTTGATGCAAAGAGATGAAATATCTATCATCTCCTTAAGTCTTCCACGAATATGATTATGCAATTCTTTGGTGATAATATCATCAAAATTATTTTAAATTATTAAATACTCAATGATAAATATTTATCATTGACCAAGTATATGATAAAATGATGTTTGAGTTCAATATATTTGGTTCTAGCATAGAAAATTGGATTCTTAGACAATTATATTGCACCATTACTATCATAAAAAAATTATGTTTGATCAAGTTGAACCTATATGAAATAAAATAAGATTATTTTCAAAAATAATCCTTGTGTGAAAGGTTATGTAGGGGTTGTATACTTTTATTATAATTACCTCTTACATATGTAAATGATCTTTTAACTACTTGCAAGTGCTTGAGTGACAGTTTACCCATAAATCTAGAAACTAGTGAAACCTCATAATTGATATCAGGTATTATCATCATGATATAAATCAAACCTCCCACTGTGCTTATGATTTTTTTTCATTATATGAATTAATTTCACACTCCATCATAAGATTTTATCCATTTTCAATTGGAGTAATTGTGAGCTTAGAATCTTGAAGATTGTACTTATTTAACATGTCTTGGACATGGATTTATAAATGAATACTTCCTCTTTATTTTGATGGAATTACATCCCAATAAAATAATTCATATTTCCAATATTATTTATCACAAATTCTAATTCATAGCTTCCTTGAATCTATTCAAGATCTCCACACAACTACCTATAAAGATCAAGTAATCTACATAGAGACAAACATATAAAATATTAGAACTAGATGCTTATATGTAAGGATTTGGTTCATTTTAAATTATTAAAAATATTTGATCCAATAATTAGATATAAATTTTTGAGGACCAATCTCTTGTATCTTGCTTCAACCCATATATATCTTTCTTCAACCTATATACCCTTTACCTAAAAAACTTGTGGTTTCCTGACATATACTTAGTCTTCAATCAATCTATTTAGGAATGAAAATTTGACATCCATTTGATATAATTTACATATTTTATTAGTATATACAACAATAATTAGTCTTATAGTATCTTGGCATGCCATAGGTTTAGAGGTTTCCTCATAGTCAACCCCATATGTTTGTGTAAATCTTTTTACAACTTGTCTAACTTTTTCAATTGTGAAATGATTTTTAAACTTAGTATTGTAGACCCACTTTGTACCAATGAAAAATTTATTAAAAATAATATTAAAAAATTATATGTATCATTCTTCTCAATTAAATCCATCTCTAATCCATAAAATCAAACCATTATTATTTTTTGACTAGTTTGTGTATAATTTCTAGGTTCACTAGCCACAAGTGATAATGCAAACATAGTATTTTCATCATGAGAATCACCAATAAGTTACCTTTATGGTGTTGTAGTTTTTTGATAATCCTCTCATAATTATGATCCAACATTTAATTGTATGGATACAAATTCAATAAATGATTGTTCTTGCTGGGTGTTGATGTAGATGGATGACTAGTCTCTTGCAAATAGCTAGTGTTATATCTTGTTGAACTACAACATATGTAGGAATTTTTAAGCCCTAAAAATCAAGTTAAAAAGGATAAACCCATTTACTTATGAATTATGTAGCTAAAGGATTATAATAGTCATACACTTCATTTAAAAAAAATCTACAATCCTTAGAAAGAATAATGTATTTACTATGAGGATTATAAAACTTGTATGCCTTACTTTGATCACTATAAATTATGAAAATATGAGAAACAATCTTATGTTATATTTTTTTCCTCTTCTCTTCTATAACATATACAAAATATAAAAAATCAAATACCTTTAAAAGAGAAATAATCAATTTTTTTTCCAAACCAAAATTCATAAGGTGTTTTATCTTTGAATCTCATTGTAGGACTTTGTTAATAATGTAGAATGTTATTTTTAAGGATTTATATCCAAAACACCTTTCCAAGTGATTATTATCCAACATAGTCCTTGCTAACTCCATGATGGATCTATTATTTCTTTCAAAAAAATAATTCTGTTGTGGTCTGTAAGGAATTGTTAACTACCTTTTGATTGCATGTGAAACATAAAAGTCATTAAATTCATTAGAACAAAATTCACCTCCTCTATCTATTCTTATGGACTTTATGGATTTTTCACATTATTTTTCAGCCAAATATTTGAATTTTTTATAATATGAAAGAGCTCCACTCTTTTATTTAAAAAAATAAACCCATAAAATTTCTTACCAATACTTTTAAAAGACATTGGTCCACACAAATCTAATGAACCAACTCCAAAGGTGTGCTTGCTCTCCATTTTTTGATAGATAAGTACTCTATACGATGTTTCAAAATAATTCATGAATTTCATGTATCATCTTTTTTGAATTATAGCTTGGAAAGACCTCTTATCATACCCTTTGTGTCAAGAATATGTAAGCTTTTAAAATTGAGATGATCATATCTTGAATGCCACAACTATTAAAATCCTTAATGGTGGAGAAATAAATAATTTCCTTAAAAACATTAATAGTTAATGAAAAAATCCTATTATTTTCCATAGAGTATTTTCCAATCAATCTATTTCTAGATCTCTTATAAAAAATAAAACAAACATCACATTTAAAAAGTAGCTTGAAACCTTTTTCTACTAATTGATCAACACTTATGAAATTATGACTCATATTTGGAGAAAAGTAAACATATTTAATTTAATTCTTACCTTGACTTGTGGTGATGTGTATTTCTCTATTTAATTCAACTTGGATGGACTTTCCATCTCCAAATTACACTTGGCTTTTGAAAGAGTCATTTATTTTGCTGAAACCATCTTTTTGACTTGTCATGTGATTTGAGTACCTTGAATCAAGAAACTATAAATTATTTGTTTCAACTATTCCCACATTGTATGTGAAAAAATAATATTAACCCTCTTGAACATCACTTTTATTAGCTTTAAAATATTTATTTTCACTCTCTTGATTAGCTTGATTCTTAGTTTCTAGTGTCCTACAATCTTTAATCACGTGTCTTAATTTTTTGTAGTAACAACAAGCAAACTATTTATTACTCTTATCACTGAAGTTAGCTTTAACTTTTCCATTTTAATTTTATTTTTTTAAAATCTATTTATTATGATTTTTATTTTTATCTTTGGTATTTGAAACCTTTGCTTTGGTTTCAAGTGATTTTTCTTGATCTCCTTTTTAAAGTGTCATCTTGTCTTCATGAGACAAAAGAGAACCCACTAACTCATCAACACTTATAGTGTTCATGTCTCTACACTCTTTAAGAGTGATCATAATATGTAATCATATTTGACTTGACTATCTTAAAAATTTTATTACTATAACATTATCTTGTATATTTTCTCCATAAACCTTCATTCTATGCCTAAATCATTTACCCTTATGTAATAATCTTCTACTCCTTCAGAATCTATCTATCTCAAATTATAAAAATTTATTTTAAAGGTTTGGAGTTTTTATTCTCTTACCTTAATGGATCCTTGATATTAAGTCTCCAAGGAATTCCATGCCTCACATGAATTCTTGCATCTTAAAATTCTTGGATAAATGCTTGGGTCTATAGAACTTTGAAGATAGAAGAAAACTTGTGCATCTTCCTTTTATTCATCAATTTTTGTTATTTTAAAAGCTCAGGTCAAGGTATTCCAAATTTGAGGTGGTTTTTACCCATGGAGAAAATTATCCCAAAATATTTTCCCTATAATAATACTCTTTAATAGATCTTTTCAATACTCAAAGTTGTCACCTTTTAAAACAAGAATATTCATGGAAGTAGAATTCATTGAAACCATTATTTCTTATAATAATGGTCTAAATCCCTTATGAACCTTTCTTTAAATTTGTGTTTCATATTTTTATATCTGATTTTATGTTGTGGATATTCACAAAGTAATACCAACAAGTATATGTTTTTTGTTTTGAAGTTATTCAGTAAAGGTTTAATTGACAATATCACTTACAACACAACTAGTTTAATAACTAGTGATTCTAAGATAAATTTGGTTGTTACATAGCTTTAATTTCAGATTAATTAAGATTTATTTTTCAATCCATCCAATAATTCAAAACCTTAATTAATAATGATCCAAGAGAAAAAACTTAAAAAATATATAAAATGATAAGGATCCAAGAGATTGAGTTTGGAAGAAAGTTTTTTGAGAAGTTATTAGAACTCTTAAAATGCTACTGTCATGATGTTATATGCAATATTATAATTCATTGAGATAATAATATTGTAATAATTAGATTAAATATGTAAATAGATAAGTTATACTATAGAATGAGATTTTATAAGTAGTTCTAGCATGAGATGCAAAATATGCTACATGCCTAACTAAATGTTGTAATAAACTTATGAGAAACATACCTTAGACACTGTAAGTTTTTAGAAATTGATAATTACTTGGCTCCTTGAATATGTTTGATTAATTTATTGATATTTAGTGGTTACTTGGTCCAATTATGTATTTGATTATGTAGGGACACCACCACTTTTGGGTGTGTTTGACCTCCTTATTGTGGGTGTAGTCTAATTTGAGTACTTGATCTATAAACACACATTTATCTTTCTTAAATTATTTCTTATGTTGTTTAGAAATTTAATTTTTTTAGCTTAGATAATGATATATGGTTTTCATTTTTCTTTCATCAAGTAAGTTTAATGCATGAAAGCAGGCTTCAAAAAGGTCATCATTTGGTATAATTTCATATAGGGAAATGCAAAGAGAGGGTAACTTAATTTATAACAGAATGTCAACTTCAAAGTCATTTATTAAAGATATTGGAATAGCCCAAACAATAATACCAATGTTAGTGTAGTATTAACATAGTGTAGGCTAAATATTAAGGTGTCAATTGGTTTTATATTCTCGAATATTTTTTCCTAGAATTTTATTGCATATTTTATATTTAGATGTGGATTTTCCATTATATTTTGGTTGATAAGGGTTAGAAAATTTGTGTTTAGTTTTTAATTGGTGCATAAGTATTTAATGTATTTGTTTTCAAATTTTATGCCACTTTAAAATATGATGGCATGAGGGATATCAAATATACAGGTGATTTTATGAGCACAAATTTAGAGACGATAAATTCAGTTACATTGGTAAGGGGCAAAAATTTAACCAATTTGGAAAATGAATTAGTGGATGTTATGATAAAATTATGTTATTCTTGCATTATAGGTAATATTTTGATGAGATCTAAACCACAAAGAAAAAGTACATGGAGCTTCAAATTTTTTAAGTTTGTTAGGAAGTGAATGAATGATATCATCATGAATTTGTCATGATTCACATATTTTGGTGAATTATATTGTGTTTTTTCTAGGGTAGGCCAATAATAACCCACTCATATAAATTTATGGGTTGTAGTGTGTCCACTGAAATATCCCTACAAATGCCTTCATGTGCTTTCTCAAGAAAAGGAGAGACCTTTACTTTAATAATACATCAGAGAAGAACACCTTAAAATTTTTGATAATAGAGTATGTAAATTTTTAGGACATATTTGAAAGTTTTATTTCTAATTTGTATCTTTCTTCTATAGTTGGTTTTGGGTTGATAAGTTTGATTTTAAATGAATCAGATGATGTATCTGTACCAAGGGCTTTGCCTTATGTTGATTGCTTCATTGTGGAAAATGTGGGAATATTATTTAGATGTTTCAATACAAGGATTTTTTTTAAAATTTGAATAGATATTTTTTGTCATGCAAAGTCTTATGAGGTTGAAATATAAAAGATGATGAGACAAGCAGATTTACAATTGTATTTTTTTTCTCTTGATATTTCCTTGATAATGCAAGATGTGATTATTTTGGTTAGATTCATATCCAAATCATGATAGGATATTAGATTGTCACTTTTGCATTAGTATTATCCATTTACTTGAAATAAACTAATTTTGAATCTCCTATGGCATGTATGTAGGTGATGTATATATCAATTATGGATTTCATGCCAATGATGAAGAATTCATATTAAGCCATTTCATTGGCCACATCAAAGCTAAGGCAAACTTATAGGAAGAGTATTTTGATAAAGGTATATGTGAAGACACATATAGTTTTAACCTTTGATAGGAATTTAGCTATGTCAAAATGTAGATTATATGCATATTTGTGTCATTATATGGAAGCTTCTTGTTGAATTTATTTCTTGGGTTATTTTTTTATTTTATTTTTGTTCATTAATTTCCATTTAAGCCTCTTTGGTTGCTTGAGCCTCAATATTAGTTTTTTAGTTGTGAAAGTAATTCCTTAGTGAAATTTCTTGTTTGGAACCTTCAATGAAAAGGACAACTTCATCGGTTAAGGTATCTTGAATTTCTATATCAATGAGAATAGGTTTGTTCACTAGTTGGTTGAAAATGACTTGTCCCTTGATAGGATTTTGAATAATAATTTTGATTTCAAATTTCATGAGAAGTGATGTCTATCTTCCCATTCAATTGCTACCCAAATATGCCTTAAAAAAAAGTAGCATAAATGGTCCATATGGACAATGAAATAGGTAGTTTGACATAACATGTAGTTTTAAAGCTTACCAAAAACTAATTGTATGGCTTAGAAATCAAGTTCAACATTGATGTATCTTTTTTCATAGTATATTGATGCAAAACTAATTTATTAGATGGCATATAATTTTCATGTTTCATATTTTTGTATTAACATAGGTAAATGATGTGCAAAAGGTCAAATACCATTTGGAGAATGATGTTCATGCAATCACAATAGTGTGTCCCAATGTTTTATAGATTCAAGTCATATATCCATGTCATAAAACCTCATAGTGACAACATTCAATTGTTTCTGATAACATTCATGCTATAACGTATTCAAGAGAAAATGATGTCTTGGATTTTGTCTACAAACATAAGTTTTTAATATTTTTTATTATTGATTTTGGATTTAATTGCATTGCATAATTACTTGAAGAACACTATGTAAAAACTTTATTTCATACATCATTACCTAGTATCTTTCATTTTTCAACTTTTTGTCTCTTTTAACCTAGTTCTCTCTTTCTATGGAGAGAATTGTATTCGCTCCTCATAACTATTAGAGTTTATCATATTTTATATTTTATAAATATAATAGGGGTTTTTTGACTATCCAATAATTCAAAAACATTTCATAATTCTTGGTCATGGGGGGGCTCATTAATATAAATATGAATGTATTTATATCCTTCCTTTTCATTGAGTTTATTGGCCATCCAACAATCAATTTCTCACATAAATCTTTCATTAAAAGATTGTAAAAATCCTTTCATTACATTTACATGAATACCAAATTTAATGTCACTTTTAGTAATCTCTATTCTTCCTTTTTCCCATGGAAAACCTTATACTTTTTCCTGAGTATTTATACAATATTTAAACATATTTTTCTATTAAATATCCCCTTGGAATGTTGTAATCATGACCATATTTGAAATAATAATATCTAACTCTAAGATTATATTACTCTTTCTTCATTGATTCACTTTGATATGAACACCTGATAAATGCTAGCTTTAAGTTGCATAAAAACTATTGTTAGATAAGCTCAAAATGTTTTGAACAAATGCCTTCATACAACATTGTTGAATTTTTTGAAATGATTGGCGAAGAAGTGCATAATCCATTATATATATATATGTAAAGATTGTAGAATGTTTTGAATTTATTAGTAAATAATCTCTTCTTTCTAGTATTCAGTGATGAATTATGCACTATTCATAGTATAAAATACATTATTTAGTTGCAATGTCTAACATCATACATAGACCTTAATATCTAAATTAATTAAATTAGGAAAGAAATGAATTTTAATGCATAAATATAATATATGATTATCACTTCAATTAATTTATATGATGATAAAAAAATTGGTAAATATAAAATACTTACTAAAATACATTGTTGTAGATTTTTTGTAATTGTGATATCAGTTGTTTTTTATAACTATAAAATTTTTACTAGTTACTTCTTTCAGTTTCATGAATTCTATAATAAATTATTTGATCTTATTACATAATAAATCATTTAAAGTTGCATTTTATTAACATATAATATCAGAATAAATGATAAAAAATGATCTAATGATTTTGATGCCCTATATAAAAATGAAAGAGTATGGATGCAAACATTCTAGAGGTGGAGTTTTCAGACAAGGACATTTAGGTCTTAGACTTAGATGTTGGATGTAGGTTTTTATTCAGAAAGTACATGGGTTCTAACCTTTTCAATTGGATTGTAATAGTTTGAAGCATATTGGAAGTTCCTTCTTTCACTTTGCTTAGCTTTGGCTTCTTCCAAATTGTTTTCCATTGTGTGGATGATTAGGATTTTGTTTAGACATCAGGTCCTTGGTTCTAAGGCAACTTCAAGATTTTTATTTTCCCTTGGACTCCATTTTTGGATCCTAAGAAGGTGTTGGTTCTAGCTACACCTCTTTAGATTAGATTGTATAACCTCCCTCCCATTTTTGAGAAAATAGGAGCACATTCATATGTTGGTCAATCAGGTGGGCTCTTTTGTGAGGTTAGATGAAAATTTTGTGGTTAAAATGTTTGTGAGAGTGTGTGAAAGTGTGGATCTTTCCAAGCCTTTTTATCAATCGATTAAGCTTTGTTCTTCTCTTGAATGATGGATTCAATTCATCAGATTCAAAGAGCTTTCTTTCAGATGTGTTTTTAAATATCATTGGGCATCACACTACATGGTGATCCTCAAAGAACCTTCATATTCTAGCTCATCATTCAAGGTTGGTTTAGAAAAAAAGAATAAGGAACTTCAAACCAATATTTCATCTAGCATAATCATGGGATATTTTATCATCTGAATAGGTCATTTACTCTCCCATCTAGGGGTTCTTACCCTCTGAGAGATGTTCCTTTGAGGGTGGGGACTAAGCCTGTTGGGTCTCCAAACCCTTCCCCTTTATTGGTGAATGGCACTTCCCCTTCTCATCCTCCATTGGAAAAAATCAAAACTCCAGTGGACTTGTATATAAATAAGAAAGAAAGAAGATCAGAGGCTAAAAGGTTGAGATCAGATGATACATAAATGGTGAAGGATAGTACTCAATGGATAATGCAAGGCCTACTATCTCACCAGGTAAGGAGAGCCCTGATAATTGGTTAGTTACTTGATCATTTATTTGTTTTGATAAGTTTGTTGGCATTTTAATTCTTTGGTTTTTATTGTCATGTTGGATGGATTGTGTTTTGAGGAAGTATTTCTTCTACTCTTTTTGGTCTTCCATTAATTAATTTTTGGTATATTTTCGCTGAAGGCTAGTTTTTTTATAGATTATTGGCATATTTTTCACTCTTGGTGTCAGATCTAGTTTTCTTGGGTGGCTGAGGCCTTGTTAGTTTGGTGGATGCCTTGGTGTGTGTTTTGGGCTATGTCTATTTAGGGTGTTGGTTTCCTAGATTTTATATCAGGTTGATGGACCCAATCAAAACCCTCCCTTTTAACCTTTTAAAATGAAAAAAAGATGTTACCAGATTAAAATGAGTGATGCCATAGAAAAATATGCATAATGCGAAAGATACTTTAATTTTTTTTTTAATTTCTTTGAGTTGCCTATAAATAGACATTCACTACTATATTTTTTGAGGTCTACAATTTTTTTCTTAATAAAGTCTCATATCATATTCATTACAAGCTATACTTGAACTCAATCATTCTCTAATTTCATTGTATTAAAATGTCCATATGAGACCACAAAGTATTTTATCTAATACAATCGTAACTTTAACAAGAACTCATCCTTTTCCTTAACCAAAAATTATATCCCCTTCTCCAACTTTCTTACCTTTCTAAGCAATCTATATTTTTTTCCACATGAAAAACCACATAGTGGATCACACAAGCTGATATCAAATAACATACTAGATAAATTTGTTCATTACATACAATATTTTAAGTGTGTTATTACAAATAACATTTATTATTTATGGGTACGGTATGAATGATTGAGATCAAATGGGTGTGAGATAAATGGTGAAAATTATTTATTCCCTAAATAAATATGACTATCTATTCTAAGTTCTAAAGCTTGAATAACATGACTAAATATCATGCAAATTTTGTTAGATCAATAGTTACTTAAGAGGAATCAATTTTCATTTATTTTTAGTTTATACTAAGTTGTATGGATATGTTATAATATAAAATTAATGGAAAATTCAAGATACCAACTAATAATAATCATGTGATATGACATAAAGTAAATGGAACATATAACATCCATAATAAGAAAGGGGGTAGTGTTAGGGAGACTTATTTTGAGTCAACCTGTTGGTGCATTAATATCCCCTTTGACTTTGATCAATTCAAGAGAGGTGTTTGTAGGTAAATTCAATATGGATAGAAGGAATCACAATTTGACCATAGTTTGGGACTCGAAAGACTTGGTATAAATTTACATCATAGCTCCTATTTTTGAAAACTTAAAGTCTCTTTGTAACTTGTATTATTTTGGTCAAGCTCCTTAACTTTAATTCATCTTCTTATTTACTAGGGGAATTATGAGTACAAGTAAAACATAAGTAATTTATATTTTAAAATTTACTAAAGTAAACCTATAAATTATAGGTATTTACTTCCATAAAATCAAGTGTCCTTTTTATTTGAATCCATTATGCCATTTGATGTTGAGATAAATTTGAACATCATTTCCTCAATTGATGATGTCAGCTAAAATAGGCTACTAAATAGAATATATTTGGTTAGGATGAAGATGTTAGTTGTGAGTTGGAATATTAGGAATAGGTTCATAGAAATATTAGGAAGCAAATGACCCTAACGATACATCCCTCACTTAGTATAAGAAAATAATCTAACCTAATCATGAATTTGGGAGATTAATGTGTGAACAAACCCTATATAAGGGAAAACAATTGTAAAGATAATATCATATACATATTCCCCTAAAATTTCATCTCTTTTCATAATAGTGAAATTAGTGATGATGATTCTTAAAAAAAATATACACTAAAAATAAATGAAATTATTGAATTGAAATAATTGAGATGCTAAAAATAAAATATACGTATTATTGTGCCCTAACACACATGCCCCATTTTAAAATTTTAATAGGGTCCCAATACTAATTGAATATTATTTTAATGTCCTATAACATAGATGCCTATGATTTTAATATTTTATAAAGTAGGAATGTAAAAGAATTTATGTAATGCTTGAAAAATCCATTTGATTATTTGGGTTATTGAATATTTGGTTAACATGACCCACATGTTTCATCTCATGATTGTAGGGTGATTTCAAGACTCAAAGGGATCAAAGTCATGCCTAAACCATAATATATGATTTAATATTCACCTTTAATTTTTTAAAGTGCTTATATACATGGTCTTATTTATGATTTATATGACTAACTGAGTTAACATATTTCACTTGTAGTGGGTTTGTTGTATATGTTGTGTCTTAAATAGAATTCACCTACACTTACACATATTTTTGGACCATCCTAGAGTTCATCCCTACCATACAAAATAATTTTGATCTTTTATAGCTATGAACAAAAGGTACAAGTCATCCCAACAACTCAAAGGTGATGAAAACAAAAGCTATGTATGGATAACATCAGGCAAGTAGATTAGTGAGAGCCATCCATGTGTCACCATCCTGCTCACCTAGAGGTGACATCATCATGGACATATATACGGATAACATGGTACAAGAAAAGTAGTGAGAGATGTCCATGTGTCACCATCTTAATCACCCATAGGTGACATTAGTATGGAAAACACTAGGTAAGTGGATCAGTGAGAGCCATCCACTTGTCACGATCCCACTTACCCTGAGGTGACATCATCATGGGCTTATGTGTAGACAATGTTGGGCAAGTGGAGTAGTGAGAGCCATCTATGTGTCACTATCCTTCTCACCTGAAGGTGACATCATCATGGACATGTGTATGATAACACTAAGAAAGTGGAGAAATGAGAGTCATTTATATGTCACCATCTTGCTCACTTGGAAGTCTTTGAGCTATGCACAATCCCCTAAGCCTAGATATATAATGAAATATCATGATACTAACACTTTTCACTATCTCACTAACCTATGGCCTAAATAAATAAAGTACAAACAAATTACACCTCATCCATTAGTGAAATAGTGACAAATAGACACATGTCCTCTAGAGAAATGTAAGAAAATAAAAAACTAGGGTTGAGTTCATAAGAGTGGAAAAGAGACACCTATCATATTAAGATGACTAAGAATCTAAGAACCTAAAGAATAATCCACATGGCATTAATATGTCATGGAATTTATTTTTATGAAATTTAAATGAAAATACTAAGAAGTGAAAGCTATTACTACACTTAATTCACATGAACTAGATAACTAATACATTCAATTCTCACATCTAATACAATCAAACAAATACATTTCAAATTTCCATTATCAATCTAACTACATTGCCTCCAATTTATCCAAAGTATTATGAATATTGAGACCAAGTGCAAATTGTGAATACATAGCTGTATTGAAACCAATAATTTGTAAGCCTTTCATAGAGAAAAAAAGAAAAAAAGTTTGTAGATAGAAATAATGGCTTCCTCATCTCACATCCCCATCCCCTCTACTTAATTAGTTCCAACTGATTTCATATATACAATACTTGATTCAACAACTCTGAATCATGAGTTCAAACATTATTCAGAGATTTGGGACAAGGCTAAATTAGTATAACCTTATAAAGTAGAGGATTAGATTTCCATCTTCATGCAAAGATACACATATGAATTATTGGTGATAAAAGTAGTAGGCCTTCATAACGTAGTGAAAAAACTAGAGGTAATGCCCTGCATTGACTCACTATATGATTTATTCTTCAATGGTAAGGTTTTTGAGGAATTGCTACATTTTAGACTGGGAAAAAAATCAATAGTGTATATCAGTGGGAATGGCTTTGAGAGGTATTAAAGGGTTCCCATTATAGACATGGCATATAGGCAAGACATAGTGAAATCATGGCTTCAAAACCATAATGTCATTAGCAAGTTTCAAGAATGGGATGGCAACCCAAATAATTTCAGAGTACAAGGCCCTACATCTTCTATCCCCATCATTGCCTTCAAGCCAAGAATCAAAAAAGTCATGTCTCTTTTAAATAAGATATATTGTGTTTCACCATCATTTACATCAATGAGCTATGGGTCCTTTTTCTAGATATAATTTTGAATTATAACAAAATTATAACCCTAGGGGTAATCATTATCTCTAATCTAATTTTGAAACTCACCAATTTTGAGATCTCTCCAAAAAATAATTTTTATATGATGTCCTATGTAGTGGATGTAGAAACTGTAACTATGCATGCATCCCATGATCAACCCTAGAAACCATCCACTGTGTACCCCAAGAATAGGGTATGTGATGAATTCAATATTCTTCATGTGCACATATTTAAGAGTAATATGAAAAAGGATAATGGAGAAATTTTAGGACACCTCAGGAAATATGATAAAAAGGTAAGAATTAACTATGGGCACCAATCTTATGAGCATGAAAACATATTTATAAATGCCAAGGATGATCTAAGGTTGTTATCAAGATTTTCCAAGCTAATATGTCTATGATAATAGTGTATAAGTTTCAATATAATCTTACCATCACCAAGGAGGATGCCAAAAGGATTGAGAAACACCAATGTGTTTCCAAACCCATTCATGGGCCCCATCCTTAGGTGGAAGAAGGAACTCAAGAAGAAGTTAGCCCATCTAGGACAATGCATATTGAAAAAAGAGTTTGGAGTCCTTCTACCTCCCATGCACATACAACTATTGCAGCCTCTCCACAACACATAGCTTAAAAAGAAAGGCCTACAAGTCCTAGTGGAGAAACAAATACATTCTCTATGTTTCCATTACCTCTCACAACTATTGCACAATAGGTAACTCTTCCCTTTTTTTTTCTCAAGTTCTTATTACTTCTTCTCATATGATGTCATCATAAAAAATGCCACTTGCTACTAGATAGCCTGCTCCACCATCCATCATTTTCCTAGTAGTGACTAATTTGGTCACTCTATCACCACTTATAATTTTACCAATGATTCTTATCATTCCCATTCCATCATAAATTGTTTCCAATACTGCACCTCCATCTCCAATTCCACTTTCTATTGGGCTAGCCTCTATTACTGCTAAAATAATTTTAACCTATACAAGGAAACCCATGATCCCACCTATTTATTTTATAAAGGAGGAAGTGAAAAAGGAACCATCTAAGGTTCCCAAAGAATGGGGGAATATAAGAAAATGGAAAATAAGAATAGATACTGTTGAGGTCTATGATAGCAAGGAAGAAGAAAAGAGGATGGATAAAGAAGCATATTGAATCTTTGGGATAAAGACTAAAAAGTCTTGGTCTATAAGTGAGATAAATAAATCTGACCCAAAGAATGAATGGCTATTTGAGGAAAGCAATCAATCAATCAAAGGGAATAAAATTAATAGTTTAATTTGAATAATTCAATTGAGGAGATGGTAACTTAGTTGCTACTGAGTTATTATTTGACTAAGAATGAGAGGTATAATCATAACTACAAACTATAGTTTAGGGGCCATCCCCAAGTACACCTCCAAGCTCTCCACAAGTAATTATAGTGTATATAACTCTAACTACTTTACCTATGATTTTAAGTCATAACATTCCACATTATTTGACCACTTATGAAATCTTTAAAATTTATATTAGTGCAATTGATTATTTAGATTCTTTACATTTACTGAGCTCAATAACCCAGCCTCAGTCTATAGTTGCATCATTTATTTTCCTAGTTTATAAACCATAGCTTAGCCTACTACTATAACTCCAATGGAAACTACAAATATGAATTTTTAGGTCACTTATACCTCTATTATTGACTATTCAAACCAACTCTCAGACCCCTAGGCCTAACACCAAAATGCATTTTGAAAACTTAGTGTTACTTCCATTTTTGCCACATTGGCCACTCTTTTTAAAGATGAACTCCAAATTAGAGATGTTAATTGGTCAATATCCTTAATCATACCCCTCAATGGTTTATATTAGTAAGGAAGCTATAAATAATACATTCATAATAGATACACCACTCTAGAAGCAAATTACTGGTTGGAGGAAGGTCATTTTACCATTCCCTATAACATGGATATCATCTCATAGAGCTATGATAGCTCCTCCACCATCCCCTCTAGTTAATCAAAGAGGTGAGTAAACTTAACCATTCCATCCAACTCATCCTATAGTACAAGCTAAATAACAAGTTTCCCTAGATGTCTCTTCATGGATTGGGCAACTATAATAGGAAGGTAGGATGTGGTCATCCATAAACAACCCATACTCAATTTCCACTTTGAAAGGTAGAAAAGTACCTTGAGAAAGGTCAAGAGGAAGACTATGATTACCAAGGGTTAATAAATATAAATAGATTACAGAGAAGACATCTTCTATCCAACCAAGAGAAGGAAGGTAAACCCTTCAAACCCTGACAAGATCAGAGAGGATACTTATAGTTTTGTGGATGCCACAGGAGGATTCATCAAGGAAATGTTCAAGAGTTTTGACCAAACCATCTAGAGGCAACCAAAAATTAACACCATTTAGGCCTCCAGGGAGTTTGGAGATCATTTACATGGGGTAGCCAAAAAATCATTTGACATAATTAGGTCAATAAGGTCTATAGAGGCCACTTCTCAACCCAAGTGGGGATATGTCCTCCAATTATTTAATAAAATAAAGGAAATTGATGGTAAATTGCATTTTTTTAGCCATGTAATGAGAATTAGGGCTTATACCCACCTAAATATAATAATAACCATTGAAGCATCTTGGGCACAACATTAAATTAATGCTAAGAGAGACAACCTACTGGAATGGCATCATGAGATGCATACCTTTGTCCAACATTTTTTAAACCAAGAAGGAGGAATTATATCCATTATTACTAAATTAAGAGTGGTTCAAGTGATAACACCATAGGGGAAATTGCTTTCCAAAAACATTTTTGAGAGTCTCGTGTGGGCAACATTGGATAATTTTAGAGTAGAGATTGAAGGTGTGATCTACAAAACCATAGATGAAATAATGCAATTGGTAAATTTTGTGAGAGACAATATTATTGGGACTAAATTATTATATGCTAATTTAAAATCTATATTGGGAATTCACAATAAATTAATGGACAAGTTCCCTCAGTTATTTATTATAGCCTTGCTCAGTTTTGAGACTATATAAACAACTTCCAAGTAAGTCATGCACTTTACCTCTAGAATGAGGTAGAAAAGCAAACAACTATGGAAAAAAAAGTGTCTTCAAATCCTACACATGGTGCTCAACTTACAAAACATACATTGTTACACTTGCGTACTAGGTCTACCTATGTCCTACTTCTAATCACAAATAGATCTCAACTTTAGTTCTATCGGCCCCTACATCCGTGATGAGTTCACTTTCAATGCTAGTGCTTATTCCATCCAAAAATTTTGTTCAACTTTAGTTTTTTCCACATTAGCTTCCATGTCATATATGTTATAGTTATATTTATTCTATTGGTACCACATCAACACCATCTAATTATAAATATGTGTTTGCATGTTCCAACTGAGTTAGATTGATAGTTACTAACTTTGTTACTTTGCATGTATATATTTTATTTTTAGATGAAGGATTCTATTTTGAAAAAATCAATATAGTACATGCGTAATTTTCATGAAATTAAAATACAATGTTATTTCAAGACTTATATTTTAATATTTCACCTGAGATATGAGGCCTTCCCTATCTCAAGCTTATATATATTTATAACCTCCTAATCCCAAAGGGAGTAGAATTTTTGGCTATTAAGACTAATAAGAAACTTTGAGAAGTTATGCTAATTTGAATTTGATGTGAAAATCTTGATTCTTTTCCAATTTTGTGGATTGTGTGGGACGTGCTATCATTTTTGTATCTTAGTTATTTGATTGTGCATGATTTATCTTTCTAATATAGTTATTCACTTTAAGCTATAGCTGATTTGAATGCCTTTTACATGTTGATTATAATATCACCTTGTAGATATAAAATAGCAATCTGAGAAACATGAAAAACTTTAATTTTACTTGTTTAAGTTTATAGTGTTTTGGTTCCCTTAGACTCCAAACTGTGTTTGATTTTTAGTGTGTTAAAGTAGATTACAATAAATATTGGTCTTCTATTTTCTTGTCTTTCCTTAGTTCAAGTGTTTGTATTGAAAGGTTTTCATCTTGTGTGGTCTACAAGATTATTTTTCCCCTTATTTTCACTCTTTTTGAGTTTCTTTGAGAATCCTATGCAATTTTTCTATAACCATCATCCTTATACCCATCTCAAGTAAATCTAGGTTCATCCATGCTGACCCATCTATGGTTAACAACCTGCTTCATCTAATGCTATTCCCCCAATATGTTGCTATAAAAATGAATACCCTACAAATAATTTCTTGGAGTTAATTATTTCAATGATCCTAAAATGTTAAAGGATACCTCATAAAGGTATCTATAGTGTGCATAAAACCCACATCAATAGGTACTAAATCTGGTGATATAATGAGGGCTTGTAACTCCACCTCTATTCTATTTGAAAAAAGTCACTTAAATTTGTTAGAGAGTTGTTAGTGATGTCATGGAGGTGTCCTTGTGAGTGTATGGAGTGAGCTTGTAGCCTAAGTAACAATGACAAAGTGTGCAATGTGCTTGTCCTAGTGTGCTTGAAGTTGGCTTGGTTGATCTTCAGTTTTGGTATGATTAGAGATGTTCAGGGATAAGTATGGTGATTGGAGTGTGTGAAAGAGGGACCTAAGATATTATATATGTTTTAAGAGCTTGTGTACATATGTGGAATTCATCTAGTAATCCATAGTTTTCATCTAGATAGTTTGGGTCTAGTGGTAGAAAATCTAAGTAGGTAGTTTGATGATGTCACCATTACTACGTGGAAATGAGTCAAGGGGAGTTGGTCATATGGTTTTAATCACATTAGTCCCTAATTGATATGTCATAAATCTCAAGTCATTCATAAAATCATGATCAAATATATGAGGGTGCAAAGTTGGCTTCTCAGTCAGAATTCATTGTTTTCCCATACTTAGCCAAATTTGCATGTGTCCAAAAAGAGCCAAGTAAGCATTTTGATGAAGGCATATCTTGCATGTGTAGATGTTTAAAGAGAAGGTGATCATATGAGTTTGTTCAATTTTATGCATAGTTTATTTTCAATAAATTTGAGATGATGCACTAAAGTGTGGCAAAAGTTATGCAAGAGTAAAGTTGGTCTCCTAGATAAGTTTTAAGCATAGTTAGCTCTTTGACATAAGATTTTGAGAAGGCATTTTAAGGGTGATATATATAATAGGCACAAAGGTTCTAGGAGTAGTTTATTATATGGATGGATTATCCTATGTAAGGAGATCATTGGTCTAAATTTGAGATCATGCATCTAAACACAAATAAAGTTATTGAGATCCAAAGTAGGCTTTCCAAGCATATTGCACTTGGTTCCCATAATTAGTCAATTTACATGATCTTAAAGATCTAGACGTAGTGGAGATCCACAAGCTCATAAGAGTTAGTAAAATAAATATCTATGATGCACAGTAAGTCAAAGAGGTCAAAGTGTTCATTGTTTAATAGAGTTAAATATTAGGACCAATTGAAGATCCAATGGTGCGTGGGTGATCATACAGATCATGATTTGGCAGTGCATATTGATCAAGATGGTAATAAGTGTTCAAGGTTTAACAAATGAGAAAAGGTTAAAAATAAGGATCTAATGGAAAGTGGGTGTTTATACAGATTGATCAAATGGTGAGTGTTGCTAGTTAAAGACTTGAATGATCTGCAATGATCGATGAAGAGTGTTGAGTCAAAGTTTCTAGATTGCACGAGATGAGGTCAACTATCAGATGTTTAACATTTGGATTTGGTAGAATACGTGTTAAAGTTTGAATAAGATAAATGGTATGTAATTGATCTAAATCTGAGAGGACATGAGATGTGAGCATAGTGTTGAAAGTTTAACTGTGACCATTTGAATTTGAATATTTGAATTTTACAAAGGAAAAGACCAATACCTGGTTTTTGTGCCATATCTCTTGATCTATATAGAATTTGCTCATAGTGTAAAAATAAAAGTGGTATAGGACTACAAGGAGTATCTAAAAATATGGATTTGAAGATATAGAAGTGTGTGAAAACAAAGATATTATGCTTCAAATTTGACTATGTGTTTGTGCTTATTCTGTAAGTGACCCGAGAGATTCTTTCAAGCTTATTTTGATGCTATTTTGATGTCTCATGATGACTTAGATATTTGGGAGTGTTTTAGACTCCATGAGGATGTTTTTTATGGTATTTGGAGGTTTGAATAATTGTTTTTATATAAAAAAAGGTTAAGAATTTAACTGTGTGTTTGTTTATAATGTTCCTTTGCACTAGGTTAGTGTTGGAGTTGTATAAGCATACGTAAAAGGTGAGAAAAGAGGACTATGATAATTTGAGGATGTCAAAAGGGACATAAGGAATGGACCCATGCATTTTATAGTGGTCCTATATATTTTTTTTGTTTGATGATGTGCTAAATGGGTGAACAGGTATCCATGAGACCTATAATAGCTACAAGGGCCTTATTAAAAGGTGTAGCTTCTTAAGGGTGACCCATAGATGCTATGGCTGACCTATAAAGATTATATTAAGATGTGTCTTCATGTGATAGTTTTTTCTAACCAAATTTTAATTTAATTCAAATTGGGTCAAACCATATATTTTTCAACTTTTAGAAGTTTTCCATATGTCTTATGGGGTATCATGTTGTCCTATACACCTTACCTATCCCTACTCTAGCCTTGGTCTAAGTCCATCTTCCTTGTGCTTGTCTAATAAACCATAGTTAACTATGGTCACCCATAGTCAAACATGGTCAAAGGCTCAAATTATCTTTAAAATGTCCTAATATGGCCATTTAGATGTTCTAAGGCGTTTCTAAGTTATAATTTGGTCCTTTACCATGTATCATATGCAAAATGTACCACTTTATCATATTTCTAGCTCATTATATGACTTGTAAAGACTTTTAAAGGAAAAATTTTTGTCATAAAGTTGTATTTCAATGTGGAGGAGGTTAGAAGATGTTAGGAAGTGGTCATAGTCAGTTCAAGAATTAGTTTCATGTAGAAAGAGGTAGTTTCTCCTTGAAAATAGGACCTTAATGGCACTTGTACGAACTTGGGAAGTCCACATTTAGCAAAAAATGTGGGATAGTGTCTCTTCAAATTTGTAAATTAATTTCCATGCCTGGTGTGCTGAGAAAATGTCAAAAAGTTTAGTTTTTGCTTATGTTTAATCTTTTTTGCCTTTACAAGCTAAGAAAGGTCAATTTCAAATGCTTGGCGCGAGTCATATAGATGGAGTTGGGAGGAATGATCTTAGAGGTTGAAAGGGTTTGAGTCTACTTAAAATCCATGGCAATAATTTTTTGTTTCATGACTTCTCCTTTATGAATCATCATTAAGAAACTGAGCAATTTTTTATGCTTCTTCATCAAAGAGGGGTCAATGTTTGAGATAGTTTCGAAATAATTTTCTTTAGTTTGATGGATTTTATTACTTCATATGTTTTTAAAGGCCTCTCCATAGGTTTCCTCATTTTTATTTTTATTTTTATTTTGGAGATATCAAATGCCTAAGAAGCCTCTTATAGGCTTGTTCTTAGTCATTGATCATCTTCACTACTCTATACTCAGAAATATGCACCCACAGGTGCCTTGAATCAAGTTTTACATGTTAATATGAAGAAATGCAAGGTTATCTTAGATGTTTTGAGTATTTAAAATGAATTTTAATTGGTTTGAAAACCTTTCCCTTGCATATTCTTATTCCTTCTATGCCTCTACCTACATAACATAGTCAAAGCAATCACCTACAGGCCCCTGCTGATGTCATTATGTCATATGGGGAGGTGGAATGGTAATAAAATTTATCAACATTTCAAAATATACATTGACATGACTAAGGTAGGTACATAAGATTCACATTCATAAAGTTTTTATCTTGTTCATACAATACCATCCTTGCTATCTGTTAACTACCTACAAGTGGTCTTGACAGAGGTTTAAATGGTCATTTTAGAGCTTTGAGACATAAGATGAATATTAATTGAGGTTATAGGATGGGGTAAAGGCATGATATACCTAATGAAGTGATATATTACCAATAAAAGTTGAAGGTCATCATCAAAAGTGTTGACTATAATTTCAGGCATGTTTGCCCAAAAAACACCAAATAGGGGGTAGGGAACTTTTCCAAAATGACATATAACATGTTTAATAGGGTATTGAAGAAAAAAATTGAGTGAATTTTTTTTATATAGCATGGATAAGGATTTTTCAAAAGTTGGACTCAAAGGAATGAGTGTGAGGCAGTTATTGAGAAACCTAAAGATGCCCCTTGAGCACTAAAATTAAACAGTGAGTTCTACATGTTTGAGCCTCAAGTGATCATTAGATTTAAGAAGAATAAATGCATGCTATTATGATTAGGTGATCCCATGGTGATTATGAGACACTAGCGAGTATGAGTGTCATCTATTTTAGGTTGATATGTAATACCTTGGATCTTCAAGCTCATACTCTGTCCGTATACAGGGTAGAATCAACACCTATAATAGGGGTCATTAGGGAAGTGTCTCAGCCCATGGAAAAACATAGTTTGGTTTAAAATAAGGAATATATGTGTTTTAAAGATGATAAAAATATTTTTTAACCTTATGGAGGTTTCAAAGAAGTTTTTGACATCATCGCCAAATGGATGAGGTAAATAAACACCTACAACTAGTAAGGAATGGATTGAGACAATAATGAGATGAGAGAGGTCTTAAGTGAGGTTTAGTGGTCACTCAAATTTAAATTTTGAATATATACCATGAATTAAAGGTTATATAGTGCATGAATTATCCCTATACATTATTGAAAATCAAAATCAGGTCACAAACACCTATAGGAGTCATCAAGCAGGGTTGTCCCAGTCTGTTGGAATAGGCCTAGTCTTGTGATTTCAAGAACAATTAAGGTATTTGGGGAGAAAAAAATGTTATAATTGTGTGTGAATAAAATAAAAAATATTATAAATGGTGAATATTTCATTTACATCATCATATTGTCAAGGAAAGGGTCCCCAAATAAGCAAGATACAATCAACACTCATACCCTGCAGACGGTGTACCTAAGAAAAGTTTGCCTGGGAAATGGAGATAGTTAGATTCTAAGAAGTGGAGAAAAATAATAAAAATTGGTATATATTAATATTTTTATTTGGATAGGACCCTCAAAAAAATTTATTATCTAAAAAAATAGGGCAATATGCTTATGTTCTATCTTAAAAATAGGGCACTTTTCAGGTTCACAAAGCTTGCAATTTTGGAGTAAGGGTTAAGATGATGAGAAAAAAGTTAAAAGGAGACATAAATATGATTATATGAGTTTAAAAACACATGAAAAAACATGAGGAACTAAGCTATACTTTTATAATCTAGACAGGGTGGTCTGAGCTACAAGGTTTGCAAGTAGGGTAGCTAGGCAAGGTTCAAGCCTAATCCCAAATGAGAGGTTACTTCCAATTTAATTTTTTTAAAATAAATATAATTATTTGAATAATTTACATGGGGGTATAAATGAAGTGTTTTAACCATAATAATTCAAGAGAGACCATCAAAATCTAGGATGATCTCAAAAATGTAGGGCAACCCTACTAGGCAACATTAGGCCTAATGCCAAAGTGAGGAGTATTTTACATTTTCACATAAGTTAGGAATTATATCATATGGAAAAATGTTTTTAGGATAATAAAATGGGGTTTTAAACCTTAAAATTTCATATAAATTCATCAAGAAGCCATTTCTTGGCTTGAAGGTGCTCACAGGCCTGCAAAATGCTCAGAAATGGCATGAGTGACCATCTTGAAATGATTATAAATCTCATAATACTTTTCATGTTGGCATAAGGTGTTTGGAGGAATTAGGGAGGGTATTTAATATGCTATCAGAGGAATTATTTTAGAGCCTCAACGTGCCATTTCTATGAACAAATGATAAGACTAGATACCTCTCCAAAACCCTCAAAAACCCTCATTAAGGACCTAATTGAGGAAAGAAGGAAATTGAAGCATCAAAATGAAGTGGAAAGGACATAAAAATAATTTTAATATACAAAGGACTCTCCAGGGACCTGATAAATGTAATTGAGTTGTACCCTACCTGTATGGATGAGGTAAAACAAAGCTTATCTAAATAGATTTGTGTGTTTAATAGGTATGAAGGAGTTTCAGAGGATGAAACCACATTTGGGAAAGATATTAGGATTTATTATAGGTCTTAATGTACATATATTGATCTATATAATATCCTAAGTGTGCCTACAATCTCTTTCATCTCAACCAGTCTAGTGGGCAGATAGTGAACACTTGGTGAAAATGGTGAAGACTCCAATTAGGAGGATTTTTAGGATTTGTTTCATGATATTGATGATATGGAAACCATTTATAAGTGTCATACCAATTTTTTAATGTATAAAATTATATAATTGGAAAGGTTTTGGATGCCAAGTGTGAGAGGTGCATCAGAAAGAGTCATTTTATAACAGTTTGAGATGATTTCTCATGGACAAAATAATATGAATGATTGAGAACCAATATAATGCATATGAGGGATTTTTGGTAACCCCTCCAATTTATATAAATCATCATACTTGACCCTATGTAGTGATGAGGTAATTTTGTGAAGGCAAATTATGGAGGTAGTTTCATATGCAAGCAAAAAGAGAATCTACGCCACATTTGGAGGAGTTAAATGAATTGAGGGACATTTATCCTTAATTTTCTTTCAAGACCTATCTCATGATAGTTTAAATTTATGTTTTAACTTATTCTCTTTGATTTACAAGTGTATTAGTGACTCTTAAGCTTCCCTTTCTTTCTCTCCTCTCATAATTGCTATAAATACTGGCCTTTTTGGCTGTTGAATAGATCTCTCCACCTGGGTATGGAGAATCCCTACCAAAATTTTGCCTTAAATTAATGAATAATTTTGTTTTACCTCATTCAAGATTTCACTAAGTTCATGTTTTGGTTATTGGTCTTGTGCAAGTGTATTTTGATTACCTTCACATGTTACTCTTCCTAGTGCCTTGTGTGAATTAAAAGCTCTCTTTTGTAGGTCAACAAGAAGTGTCTAATGTGGATTGTAGGTATAGTGAGTAGCTCATTCATTAGTGTTTCTATAAGACATATTTTCTAAGTCCTCCTATCCTAAGCTCTCTTCAAGACCCCATGATTGAAACATTGATGTAGAAGAGGAGTGTTGAATTGGAAGAAGTGTATGTGTGGGATTATCTTTGGTTTCAAGTGAATTGTAAGTGATGTGAGTAGACCATATATTTGATCTATAATATTTATTTAGTTATCCTTGTTCCTTTTAATCCCCCTGAAAGTTAGTAGTAGGTTTGATCTATAATGGTACATCAAGGTAACTAGCCCTAATCTAGAGATCCACTTAAAATTTGGGTCACCCACAACCTTGAGGTGGTTCTAATGTGCCACTTGAACAAGGAGAGACTTGTCATCTCCTCAAAGGGTGAAAGTTTAAGTGACAATAGTTTACTTAAGGGTTAAGACATGCCTAATGGCCGACCAAGATGGTGGTTATTGTTGTCCCCCAAAAATATCAGCTATTTTTGGGACAACATTTGAATTATTTTGGTCCTACAGACCAAAATTATATCTTCCCTTTCCAAATTTTGTCTTGGGCATTCAAATTCCTCATTTTTCAAGCTTTTCAAAAATCTACGGACTGCAAACAGGCTCATTTCTACAAGTTCAACGGGCTTCATGACTTCTGTAGGTGGGTTCAATCAAAAGAATCATTTTCTAATAATTGGTCATTTTTAGAATTGGTTCATCACCTTGGTTCAAATAGAAATTTCCATTGGCAAGCATCAACAATAGGTTCAACATTTGGTTCAACATCAAATGGTTCAAATGCAGGTTCAATCAAGTGGTTCAGTGCTTTGTTTCAACATTTGGTTCATCCACTCAGTTTCAACACTTTGATTCATTCTTTGGTTCAATCAAACGGTTCGTCAGTCAGTTCAAGGCTTTGTTTGAACCGTTGAACCAAAATTTGGTTCAACATCTTGGTTCAATGAAAAGGTTCAAAGCCTTGGTTCAACGGAATGGTTCAAACATTTGGTTCAATGGAATGGTTCAACAGTTGGTTCATCACCAAAGTTCAAAGAGTTTCCTAAAGAAGCCTAAAGGCCATTCAAAGACTGCCTGAAGGGTAGATACCCTTGTGGGAGGCTCTTCCTGACTCAAAATGGGTCATTTCTTAAGGCCCGAAAGGGCAAGTTCAATCTGAAAAAGTCCCAAACAGAAAAGCCAAAAGAAGACAAAGGAATGATGCGCTCGAAAAAGTCAAATTCAACACAGTGAATTAGCTGTTGATTCTTTAAACATATAGACATACAAACCAGAATACATTCACAGATTTCAAAGCCAAGACCAATAGAAAGTGGAGAAGGAATAGAATAGTAAACTAAATCTAGGACCTGATTCAATTAATTGGACAAGGAGGAACGATGAAGATAAGATCAGATCGCTAGGTGGACATTGAAAGTTGCAAACTTTCAATAAGCGCAACTTATTTCCTTGCATTGATAAAATCAATGGGTAAAGCACCCCTAAGTTCCAGCATGTCTTCTTAACAGATTCCAATGCAAAATGATGTATTGATTGTTCCCAAGTCCTTCTTGAGGAGGCTATATAAGGGACTTTCTTCTATTGTAATAAGGATCTCTTTTTTGACAATTAGAATGAAACTCTGCCCAAATTGGAAGTCATTACTGAGACTTTGAGCTCAGATTGCTGATCATATTTTGTTATTGGAATAAGAAAGCAAGTGGTTTTTCAGACTTTGTGCTGTAATATATTTGTTATTGAGGAAATTTTTCTTATGTCTTTTTCTTCAATATATCTTCTATTTCTTTAATTCAACAAGTAGAATTAGTGACAACAGTCAAAAAGGTGTCCTAAAGAGTCAACTGTGGAGAGACTTTGTGCCCCCATAATTGCCTTTAGCGTGTTTTCTTTTCATTTTTGTGTAAAGGACCTTGAGGCAACTTTGTGCCCTCATTATCTTTTGTATCTTCCTCTTGAGCAATCCAAGTGAAGACTTTGTGCTGCATCTCAATTTGCTGGTTATTATATCCTTTGCTACATTTTGTTGTTACTACCAGGAGTATTCTTGTGGTTTGCTGAATAGTACTTATGAAAGAAGAGGAGTATTGTCTATCATCTCCCCTGAGTTTTTCCTTTGATCCATGTGCATCATCTCTAAAGAAAGAGAGATGGATGGTTTGTCCTACCCATGAGTATTATTTTCTTTATATATATATATATATATATATATATATATATATATATATATATAGCATACCTATAGGGAACCTCCCCTTGATGAGAGGAGAGATCAGTGTCTTTTTGATGTGGTAAAACTACACATTTGGATGACTAATCTTCCTACTTTGGCTGATCAAACCTATTTTGTTTATCAGTACGCTGATCGACAAAATATTCAACCAACAGTTTTTGGTGACTGTACTGGGAAAAGAGTGCACAGTTTGAAGTCTCAGACTTCAAGATAAAGTAGATCTTGCTCTTTTCAAATTTTTGTTCTGCAATCTGGCAACTCCATGATATACCAGAGGCCAAAAATCCCAAGGTGTTATAGACCCTACTTTTGAGTTGGCATAGCAGCATAATTTTGAGTTGTTTCCTCCATAATCTCACTTTGGACGAACTGTTGGTCGAGCTTTGCCTACCCACACTCCACCTGGACTAGTGATCCCACTTTTTCATAATCAAATCATGGCTCAAGGACCCTGGGGTAATTCTTTTGGTCCCCTGAATTTGACTCCACCTCTGCATGAACTTCCATAAAGTTCAAGGAAGAATTTTGCTAAATTCTTCAGTGATGGGAAGGTTCATCTTGATGAACACATTGCAACTTTCAACATAGCTTATGGGGTAATAGAGGTGGAATTTGAGGATATAGTAGTCAAGCTATTCATAGAGACACTACAAGACACTACTGTAGACTAGTTTTACCACCTACAGGTTGGGTTAGTGACTGATTGAGACACTCTAAAAGACAAATTTGAAGCCAAGTTCAAGCCTACAAAAGATGCACATGCCTTACTGGCCCAACTCACTCAAATGAAGAAAGAGCCTTATGAGCCTATGAGGGATTTTATTTTTGTGTTCGACAAGCTGAGGCACATGATTCCCCTAGCTGCCTAGCCAACACCTTAGAACCTCAAATGCTTCTTCATCAACTCACAACTACTTAAAGTGAGTTTCTTGCTGAGACAGGCCAGACACGTAGACCTTGTTGCTACTCAGGACTTGGCTACTAAGGTAGAAGATGACCTTATCTTGGCAGGAAAGATAAAGAGAAACCCTAATAAAGGTAAATTCTCTTCATCTTTTGAGTACTCCCCTGTAGTCGCTACTGACCTAATGGTACAAAAGCTAGCAAATAAAATGCTAGCTCTCAAAAAGAAAATGGCGCAAGGGATGTCATCTACTCCTGCATATTGAGATATGCCTAAGAGGACTTTCCAAAATTAGGCGTACCAAGGCAATGCTACCAGGAATCAAGGACAACACAATCACCTTTCTCCCTCACAGAGGAATCTCACCCTTGAAGCGCCACCAAACAACTCGACAGTTGGATATCTTGAAGCTAAAGCAAATTTTTCATTCCAGTCTGAGTTAAATCCTGAAGATGATGCTAATCTCTTCACTAAAGAAGAAGAATTAGTTGGTGACTCCCATATTGGTTTCCTAAACTATCAAGATGAACCCAAAAGTGAAGGCCATGCAACTAAGGGGTCATATGCTGTATTCACTTGATCTAAGAATCAATCAGCTCAACAAGCTGATAAAGAGAAAGTAGAGGAGTGACCTCAATCAACAGTTTCAATCGCTAAGTAGGGATCCACTCTTCCTTTCCAGCCAAAGGACCCAGTGTTTTCAAGAAAAGTAAGTACCCCAAATGCCCCTACGGCTTCTACTTCAATTTCATAGTCAAATTCTCCCCCTTTAAAAAATCAAAAGGATGAACTCCCATCCTCTGCTCCTAGCTCATTTCAGACATTTGATATCATTGACCATATAAAGAGAACCAAAATTCAAATGTCTGAATTTGAAATTTTGCAGTCCCATCCTGAGTAATTAGATAGACTGGTTTAATGTGTTAAAAATCAAAACATCTCTGTTGAATGAATGATTCCCAAAGTGACACATGATGCTGCTAAAAATGCACCCACCAGGAACAACCTTGTCACCACTCCCCCTATTGCTCCTGGCAGGACTGAACCTTTTTATGTCACATTGCTGATAAATGGACATAAGCTGAATAATTGCATCATTGATTCTGGAGCTTCAGACAATGTCATGCTTGCTAAAGTGGCTGAATCCCTTGGTCTCACACTAACCAAGACATTTGGGAGATGTTTCTCCATGGAGAATAAGCAAGTACCATTGTTGAGACAAATCAAAGATGCCCAATTTGCATTTGCAGCCTTCCCAGCCAAGAGAATCAAGATGACTATCTTGGTGGCTGACATCCCAGCATCTTATGGCATTTTGCTTGGAATTTTTTTTTGCAAGGATGTGAGAGGTGAATTAACCATGGATCTATCTGAGTCAAGGATCTCTATCCAAGGCGTTATGAAGAGATTGCTCCCTGAAAAGGAAGTAAAATATGTGGTCACTCAGACATCAGCCCCCGAAGCTCAAATTCTTTTTGAATCCGTAGGTATGGGTAATTATTTTTTGTCTATAGATGAAGTGCATGAAACACCTGAAAGTATCAACTCAAAAATTAATTTGACAATAATAGCAGAAAAATTGGTAAGCTGCAATACAGACCAAGGAGGATTCTCCATTTCTAATGAAGGAAAGTCTAAAGAAAAGTCAGTATCAAATGAAATATGGACTTTGGAATTTGATGGCAGCTGTTCTTCTACTGGTTCAAGGGCTAGGATTGTTTTGATATCTCCTCAAGGATTTATCTTCCCTTCATCTTATAAATTACAGTTTAGCAACACTAACAATACAGTTGAATATGAATCTTTGTTGCTAGGCATGAAGGCTGCTCAAGAAAAAGGCATTAAATTTATTCATGCCAAAGGGGATGCTGAATTAGTAGTTTATCAAGTGAGGAATTTTTACCAAACTAAGAATGAAAGATTACGCCACTACCGTAACTTGGTTTGGGACCAAATTGAAAGTTTTGATGCTTTCAACATTTTTGCCATACCTAGAGAGTCTAACGACAAAGCTGATGCACTTGCTATTTCAAGAACTCTCTTAATTCCTCATTCAGATTTCAGAAAAGACAGGTATACCATTAAGCTAGTTTATAGACCAAGTGTTCCTGACAATGTTGATCATTGGCAAGTGTTCAATGATGATCATCAAATCATTGCCTTCTTAGAACAAAAAGATAATTTTGAATAGCTATGTTTTGAAGGCAGTGAACCTCAGAAGAATGAATCTTTGTCTGAATTCAGCTCAGATATAAATGAAGAATTTTTGCAGTTGAAAGGAAACAAAATTCCCAAAGACTTGGTTTCTCTTGAAAATCTGTTTGACAAACATGATAGATTAATTAAACAATAGCAAATAGACTCAAATTTCTCTCAAGGATTCAATCAAGTGAATCTGTATACTGAAGAAAATCTGAAGATGATCAATATTGGTAAGTGCTGCACCCCGGAAGAAAGATTCAAGTTCACTTCTTTACTCTATCAATACATGGATGTCTTAGCATATTCTTACGAAGACTTGAAGTCTCTTAGACCAGATGAAATCTGCCATAACATTCCTCTCAAGGCTGACTCAATGCCATACAAGCAAAAATCTAGACAATATATTCCAAAAATGTTAGGTACTATTCTGTCTAAGATACAAAATATGTTAAATGCTAGAATCATCTTCTCAATCCATCATTCTACATGGATTGCAAACATAGTGCCTGTAAGGAAGAAGAATGGCAAAATTTACATTTGTGCAGATTTCAAAAATTTGAATCAAGCATCTTTAAAAGATAATTATCCTTTGCCAATTATGGATCAAGTGCTTCAAACAGTGACAGGTGTAGAGATGTTATCAATACTGGATGGCTCCTCAGGTTATAATCAAGTTGAAGTTGGTGAAACAGACCAACACAAGACTGCATTCACCATGTCTTGGGGTACATTTACATATAGAAGAATGCCTTTTGGTCTAATAAATGCTGGTGCTAATTTTTAGAGAGCTATGAATCTGGCTTTCAAAGATGAGATTGGTAAATTCATAGTGGTATACCTTGATGATTTGACTATCTTTTCAAAGTGTTGATCTGATCATGTACGCCACCTGCAACAAGTGCTGGAGCACTGTCACCAGAATGGTATTTCATTAAATCCTAAAAAGTCTATTTTTGGAGTAACAAAGGGGAAACTCTTTGGACACATTGTGTCCAAAGAAGACATAAAGATTGACTTAGACAGAGTCAAGTCTATTCAAGAGCTTAATCTACCTACAAATAAGAATTCTATTTATTCTTTTTTCAAAAAGGTGAATTTATTACATATATTCATCCCCAAATTTGCTGAGAAGACTAGACATATTGTGAACATGATGAAAGGAATGACTATCTTCAGCTAGACTAAAGAAGGTAAATCAACATTTCAAGATATCAAAACCACCATTGCTCATGCCCCTACCTTGGTTTGCCCAGATTACAACAAAGATTTTATCATATACAGCTATGCATCTGAACACACTCTTTCAACGATTCTTGTTCAATAGGACAAGGTATGGAATCTCCTATCTCTTTCATGAGTTGCCCTCTCAAAACTCATGAGATGAAATATTCAAATATATAGAATCATGCTTATGCCTTGGTGAAAGCAGTCAAACATTTCCACTTCTATATTTTGAATTCACATACTACTACCGTAGTGCCTGATACTGCAGTCAAGTCTATATTAACTCAGCAAGAGTTTGGCACAAAAAGAGGTAATTGGATTGCAAAGATCCAAGAGTTTGATCTAGACATCAAGCCGACAAAGCTGGTTAGGGGTAAAGGCCTATGCCAATTAATTGTTGACAATAAGCCAAAAGACACGCAGTGTGAAGAAACTGAAGTAGAAGAAACTCCAATAGTCCTTTTTGTCTCTACTACTAATGAGTGGTATTCAGGTATCGCTCATTTCCTAACTTATGGTGAATGTCTTTCTCATTTGTCTTATAAAGAAAAGAGGACTATCAAGTTGAAAGCTACCAATTTTGTTCTTTGGGATAACGGCCTATACAAGAGAAGCATAGATGGAGTATTCCTTCACTGTGTAGACAAGGAGCAACAAACCCAAATTTTGAAATCTTTCCACAATCTGGCCTGTGGAGGACATTTTTCAGCTTCTGTGACTACTCACAAGATTCTATGAGCTAGGTATTACTGGCCAACTCTTTTTCAAGATGCACATAAGTGGGTGAGAAAATGTGAACTTTGTCAGCAATTTGTTGGAAGACCCAAGTTAGCTACTATGCCTCTTAAGCTAGTGATCATAGAAGAACCTTTCCAACAATGGGGACTTGATTTTGTTGGGACCATAAACCCATCTTTAAGTGCTGGACATGATTATGTCCTTATAGCAACTGACTATTTCACCAAGTGGGTAGAAGCAATCCCAACTAAGCATGCTACTTCTGAAGTTGTATGCAACTTCCTCAAAGAGAATATCATTTCCAGGTTTGGAGTTCCAATCAAAATTGTTACTGATAATGTAGCTTGTTTCACCTCTCAAGAAATTACACAATATTTTTATTTATTATGGAATTATACTTTCTCACTCTTCTGATTATTTTCTACAAGGGAATGGACAAGCTGAATCTAACAATAAGAATTTGGTAACTATTATCAAGAAGCTAGCAGATGATAATCAAAGAACATGTCATAAAACATTGGTTGATGCTCTATGGGCAGATAGAATCACACCAAAGAGGGCAATTGGTATGTCTCATTTTCAACTTATTTATGGTATCAATGTTGAGATACCAATCACCTTAAAATTGCCAGCCTTGAAATTGGCAAAGGCAATTGAAGATCAGACATATGAAAGCTCTCTTGATAAAAAAATTATGTATCTGACTAAGCTGGAGGAACAAAGAACCATGGTGGTAGATAGAATTTCTGCTCATAAAAGTATGGTAAAGAAACTCTTTGACCAGAAGCCCAGAAATTATGATTTCTAGATTGGAGATCAAGTCCTGCTGTGGGACAAAAGGAGAGAACTAAAGGGGATGCATGGAAAGTTTGAATCCCTTTGGAGAGGCCCATTTATAATTCATCAGCACATTGGTGAAAATTTATTTTTTCTGAAATATCAAGATGGCACACTCTTTTCTTTGCCCCACAATGGGTAGCATCTGAAATACTTCAACTCTTAAAGTATCAGATCATTGCATATGTATATATGTATATTTGCACAGTTTTTATTTCTATTTTGTTTTGTTTGTTTCCATTTTTGAAGCCTTTCATTTTTGGGTAGCATGAATCCATAACCCAATGGTACACATGAAGACACTGGAGATTTTGGATTCTACTCCTTTCAATTCTTTTTGTAATTGACAAAAGTTCCCCAACTGGAGCCAACTGTTGTCCCCCAAAAATATCAGCTATTTTTGGGACAACATTTGAATTAGTTTGGTCCTATAGACCAAAATTATCTCTTCCCTTTCCAAATTTTGTCTTGGGCATTCAAATTCTTCATTTTTCAAGCTTATCAAAAATCTACAGACTGCAAACAGGCTCATTTCTACAAGTTCAACAGGCTTCACGACTTCTGCAGGTGGGTTCAATCAAAAGAATTAGTTTTTAATAATTGGTCATTTTCAGAATTGGTTCATCACCTTGGTTCAAATAGAAATTTCCATCGACAAGCATCGGTAGTAGGTTCAACATTTGGTTCATCTTTTGGTTCAATGTCAAATGGTTTAAAGGCGGGTTCAATCAAGCAGTTCAATGCTTTGTTTCAACATTTGGTTCATCCACTCAGTTTCAGCGCTTTGATTCATTTTTTAGTTCAATCAAATGGTTTGTCAGTCGGATCAAGGCTTTGTTTGAACCGATGAACCAAAATTTGGTTCAACGTCTTGGTTCAACAAAAAGGTTCAAAGCCTTGGTTCAAACATTTGGTTCAATGAAATGGTTCAACAGTTGGTTCATCGCCAAAGTTCAAAGAGTTTCCCAAAGAAGTCTGAAGGCCATTCAAAGACTGCCTAAAGGGTAGATACCCTTGCAGGAGGCTCTTCCTGAATCAAAATGGGTCATTTCTTAAGGCCCAAAAGGGCAAGTTCAATCTGGAAAAGTGCCAAATAGAAAAGCCAAAAGAAGACAAAGGAATGATGCGCCTGAAAATGTCAAATTCAACACAGTGAATTAGCCGTTGATCCTTTAAACATATAGACATACAAACCAGAATACATTCACAGATTTCAAAGCCAAGACCAGTAGAAAGCGGAGAAGGAACATAATAGTAAACTAAATCCAAGACCTAATTCAATTAACCGAACAAGGAGGAATGATGAAGATAAGATTAGATCACCAAGTGGACATTGAAAGTTGCAAACTTTCAATAAGTGCAACTTATTTCCTTGCATTGATAAAATCAAATGGGTAAAGTGCCCCTAAGTTCCAGCATGTCTTCTTAATAGATTCCAACGCAAAATGATGTATTGATTATTCCCAAGTCCTTCTTGAAGAGGCTATATAAGGGACTTTCTTCTATTGCAATAAGCATCTCTTTTTTGACAATTAGAATGAAACTCTGCCCAAATTGTAAGGCATTATTGAGACTTTGAGCTCAGATTGCTGATCATATTTTGTTAGTAGAATAAGAAAGAAAGTGGGTTTTCAGACTTTGTGCTGTAATATCTTTGTTATTGAGGAAATTGTTCTTATGTCTTTTTATTCAATATATCTTCTGTTCCTTTAATTCAAAAAGCAAAATTAGTGACAACAGTCAAGAAGGTGTCTTAAAGAGTCAATTGTGGAGAGACTTTGTGCCCCCATAATTGCCTTTAGCGTGTTTTCTTTTCATTTCTATGTAAAGGACCTTGAGACAACTTTGTGCCCTCATTGTCCTTCGTATCTTACTCTTGAGCAATCCAGGTGAAGACTTTGTGTTGCATCTCGATTTGCTGGTTATTATATCCTTTGCTACATTTTGTTGTTACTACCAAGAGTATTCTTGTGGTTTGCTGAATAGTAATTCTGAAAGAAGAGGAGTATTGTCTGTCATCTCCCTTGAGTTTTTCCTTTGATCCACGTGCATCATCTCTGAAGAAAGAGAGATGAATGGTTTGTCCTACCCATGAGTATTATTTTCTGTTTATATATATATATATATATATATATATATATATATATATAACATACCTACAGGGAACCTCCCCTTGATGAGAGGAGAGATCATTATCTTTTTGATGTGGTAAAACTACACATTTGGATGACTAATCTTCCTACTTTTGTTGATCAGACCTATTTTGTTTATCAATACGTTGATCGACAAAATATTGAACCAACAGTTATCATGATTACTCTATAAATTGTGAAATCAAAGGTGGTGATTTATAGACTTGGAAGAATTGAATGACGGAGTGCAAGTGTGGAGCCAAGTGAAGGAGATAACCTTTGAAAGAGAAGGTATAGGTTAGTAAGGAGTAATAAAGAGTGAAAAGGATTACAAATTCTAGTTTGAGCAAGGTGTTGAAGGTGATCACATAGGTCATTGGACCTAATAAGCCTAGTAGAGGTAGAATGGTTGAGTATGCTCAAAGTGTTGTTTGAGAGAGACTTAGGAGAAATTTAAGAGAGTCTTGTGTGTGTGAATTGTGGATTGAAGGATGGTTAGAGTTACCTATGTATGAGTTTATGAGAATATCAGTTTGAGTACTATTTTTATGACCCGTTAGTCATAATTTTGTTGGTAGAATAATGCTCTTGCTATTTGAGTGTGAACAAAAGGCAAGGTGAAGACCATTTGAGATTCGTGGTTGATCTAAGAGGAAAATAAGTGTATGGACTATGTTTATGACCATCTGGTCATGTTGTTGAAGCTATGATATAGTTTTTTTATGAAATATCCATTAAGTGTGTAGAGTTTAAGAGTAGGGTTAGTTGGGATATGTAATGTGTCCTAATTGATATTTGTGTGTTGTTACAAGTATGTAATGTGCTTTGGCCAACAGGGAGTATTGGGTGAAAGAGTGAAGGTAAAGAGTGATAAATAGAGATACATCATTAGGTGTTGAAGATATTAGTTCTAAGGTGGAAGTTTTTAAAGGAGGATCTAAAGGAGTTGATCTTTTTAGGGGTAGTTGCTCCTTGTGAAACAGGGGTTTCACTAAATACCTTTGGTCAGAAGGATATGATCAGGGTTTTTTGGTATAAGGGAGTTGATCAATCTCTTATTTGTAATTTATTATAGGATAGTAGTCCATTTGTGTTGTCAAATTGAGAGTGGGTTTTTTTCCCCATGAGGGTTTCCCACAGGATCTATGTGTTATATGTTTGATCTTGTGTATGCATTGAATGTATGATCTCACTTGTTAATGATTCTTGATCAAGTTGATATATGTTGATTGGTTAATAGTTTAAAGGACTAAAATTGAAATCAAAATATTTGGGCTCACTAATTCACCCCCCCTCTCAGTGATTATACCTCTAAAAATTGGTATTAGAGTGGGTTCTTTAGAGGAAGCCTAACAACTTCAAGGTGATCCTAAGTAGGTACAAATATGGCTAAGTAGTTGAAGATAGAAAATCAATAGTGGAAGGTTGTGATCAAGGCACTTGAAAAATAGATATGTACTTTGAAGAAAGATGCTAAAGAGTATGATAATATTATTAATAACCTCAAGGATCAACTAGAAGATTCCAAGACAAGTTTGAGTTCAAAAGAGGAAAGTTGATCAAAAGAAAAGGACATCATGTGTGAAGAAGAAGTTGATCTAGAAGCTAACCTCATGGGTGCACTTGGTGAATTAAAGGAGAAAAAGAATAATAATTATAAGATGAGAAATATAATCAAAGGTCTTGAGCACAAATCAGTTCTCTTGAGGTATCTTTGATAGAGAAAACATGTAGAATAAAGGATGACATGGCTAAAGAAGCTAAGAGTGATAAGAAGATTATCCAAGTTCTCAAAAGTTAGTTAATGGCTGAAATTTCAAGTATAAGAGCTAAAGAGGATGAGAGCATTTAATTAGAAACCAAACTAGGTTCATTGATGGATGAACATGAGCAATTTGTTGTCAAGATAAGCAAGCTTGATGAAGATCAAAAGAAGTTAGATCAAGACAAGAACAATGAAAGAAGACCAGTTAGACAATCAAATGCTTCAAGGTATGCTATTTTATTTCATGGTCATTGTTATACATGTAATAAGTATGGTCATAGAGATAAGGACTATAGAATGAAGTCAGTAAAGTATGGACATTCATGGAGCTATGATAAAGGGAGTTTTTTGCCTAAGATTGATCACAGTTAAAATTTGTCAAAATGTATGAAAGACATTACTTGTTTTATTTGTCATAAGGTTGGACACTCTGCTAAATTCTATCCAAGTGGATGTAATAGCTCCTCAAGGTATCTAAAAGGACATGAAGCTTCCATTATGCATAATAAAGATCATTCTTGGTTATGGAGACCAAATACTATTAATGATAATTGTTGTTTCCAAAATCAGCTCAACTCATTTTTGGAACAACCCCCTGCGAAACTTGTCCATTTTGCCTTTTTCTCTCTAAGTTCATTTTTTAAGATGAGTTTTTCTTGTTCTCATGTTTGCTCAATTGGCATCGTTTGAAGTTCATAATGTCTCTTTGTTACATTTTCCCAAAAATGCAAAGGTTGTTACGGTCTCGATGTGACCAGGGGACAATCTCCCTTTTTCCCAGAGTTAGTCTTTTTCTTCCTTTTTCATACACGGGCGGCAAATTTTGCCGCCAATGAATTTTTCTTCATTCTTCATGAAGGAGTGGCAAATTTTACTGCCCTTGCATCTAGAATGCAGGAGCAAAATTTTTTTTCACCCCTACATTTTTCTCCTTCCCATGCAGGTGTGGTGAATTTCGCCGCCCCTGCATGTCCCTTTGATTTTCAGTGTAAGGGCGGAAAATTTTGCCGCCCTTACACTACCTCATTTTTCATGCACAACATTTATGGCCATGCACATTGAGTGGTTGGGGCCAATTTTTGCCCCATTTAATCCCTTTTTGACCCCATTTTGATTTATTTCTTCCAATCCTCCTCCTGTTCTCTACTTCTGGATGATCCAGCAAGCGGGAAGAAGCATTTTTTGGATTCAACTTCTTGTCGCATGTCATTTTCCAGGTAGGTCTTTGTTTTTTACATTTTCTTTCTTGTTTTTCCTCTTTCTTAGGTTTTTGGTTTTGTTTTTGTTTTTGTTTCTATTTTTATTCTCTCCCCCTCTTCTCTTCCTCCCGTCAGGACACCTTCCCCTTTCCACTGCGCACCTTCTCTCCTCCACCATTCCTCCCTGTTCAACTACCCTTCTTCTCTTCCTCCATGCTAGGGTGGTGAATTTTGCTGCCCTCCCTTCACTAAAACTTCCTACTCCATGTAAGGGAAACATTTTTTGCCACCCTAACTCTGCTCCCCACCTATCTCTTGTATCAGCGACAAATTTTTCCATCGATGCAGGTCTGCTCGACCAGGATGCATCGACGGCAAATTTTGCCACCGATGTAGGTCCTAGGTGTAGGGGTGGCAAATTTTTCTGCCGTTACACCTGAGTGTAAGGGTGGAAAATGTTTCTGCCCTTACACCTTTTCTTGCCATCATGCACGGGTGGCAAAATTTGCCGCTTGTGCCTTTTTTCCATCTCACATGCACAAGCAACAAATTTTGCCGCCTATGCATGTAGACCATCCCACATGCCAGGGTGGAAAATTTTGATGCCCTTTCATCTTTTTTCTCTATTTTCTCTAACTCTAGAGAAATATTCATTCCTTTCATTTTTTGCCTCCTCCCCATTTTCTTCTTGCTTTCCAACCCGCTTTCACCTCGGCCCTGTCAAGTGCCCTTTCTTGGTCATGATCACCCAACATGTAAATTCCCTAATTTGCCCATTTTTACCTAATTGCATGATCATGATTCTTATTGTAGTACCCCCTGAGGATTCTCATTCATCAATGCCCTCTCAACCAAGGCTCATCTCAATGACTAAAACTTCTCTAAAGAAGTCGAAGGCCATGAAGTACTGGTATTAAGGTGTTTTCCCAATCACCTCAATCACTTCTAATGTCGACGACATTAGAGATACAAAGATCGGCCACATGGATATGGCTAATTTTATAGAGAGAACCAAGGTGACCAACCCGAGATTGGAGATGAAAAGGATCATTGAGAGCAACATCCACCTAGTCTCCTCTTTTCCTATGGTGGCACATCACACAAAGTTCATCCTCCAGTGCACCCAATTCTATAACAGAGAGACAAGGTCAGTGTCAAATGCCAGCACCAACATGATAATTCAGTTGGACCCCAAATTTATTGATAAAGTTTTTATGTGCCCTCTTGCTATCGACATGCTAAAAATTGACTTCATTGAGGCACAAAAAGAGTATGACAAAGATCTCGAGAGGGTGAAAAAGGTGATGAATAACAGATGGCTCAAGACTCCCAGAACCAACTTGTCTAGATGGTCATGGAATTTTTTGAGAAGTGATTTTATAGAAGAAGTTAGTGACTTGATTACTCTTCTCAGTAGAGTAAGAGGTCTACCATCTTATTCATAATTCCATGAATGGATGTATCCCTTTATCAAAATAATTCTACAAGGGAAACAAGTCATCTTCTAGGGTGAGTAGATTAGCAATGCTCTTCATGCGCAATTGACAAAGGTGTCTACTACTTCAAAGTTTTATATGAATTCATACTTAGTGTACATTGCAACTTTGATGCGAACCTTTCTAGGTTTGACAACTGAAGGAGATAGAAGAACCACCCCAGTTTATTCATATTACCCTCAGCTGACACTGAAAGGATCAATCTGTCACTTTAAGAGGGTAAATGATGCCTTCTTCACAGTGTTTTTATGCCTTTTTGATCCTCAAATTGAACAAAAAAGAGTATCTGATGAACCATGGATGGTCGTCAATAATATTGGCTATATGTTTCTACAATTCCCCTCTTTTTGATATCTACAGGTTGGCTTTTCCAAGGCTATCCCTATATGCTCCCCTAATTTCCATCTGGCAAATTAGTCCTAATAGAGCTGTGTAGGTAGATTATTATCATACACACTAAGCAAATGGAACTAAAAAAGCTAGGTTTCAATTTCCCAATAGAAATTGGTAGACACTCAGTTTTGATTGCCGCTAAAGCAAGGGTAATGGAGATGGAAATGCAACTGGGCACCATGAAGTAGTTCAAGAGAAGGTCCAATTTTGACTAAAGGGGTGTCAAGGATATGATCTGAAGAAAGACTTAATTTCATGAGCCCATGATTGAGGACATCTAGGTAGACTTGAGAATAGCAGAAGCGATTAGAAGGATGGACTACAGTAGGTTGACTCTGGAGTAGATTAAATATCTAGGGCTTGCAGATATTCCCCCTAGTCTAGTTGATGATAAGAACATAATTAATAGTAGATACCTAGTTGAGAAGGTCACTGACTCTCCTCTTCCTCCAATTGAGTGGTCCTAAAAGGAATTGACTTCTTTAAGAAAGAGATTCGAACCAATATTGGCTAACACCAATGATTGGCTAGCGGCCAAAAGAATCACGTTAAAGGAATTCATCATAGGATCAGAGGATAAATTCCAAGAAGAAATAAGGAAGAGATCAAAGAACAAAACTAAGAATAAAGGTGATGTTCCTTCTCTGTCTAGGCCTCACAAGCTTAGAATCATCTTTGTGTCTAAGAAATCAAAGGTTGCTGAGGAGATAAAATCAATGACTAAGGGGGTTAGAGAATAAAGCACCCAAGAACATGCAGTAGAACAGATGGAGATAGATGACAGGCCTTCATAGCAGTAGAGAACTGAGACTCTATCTCCCCAAGAAGGGGCATAACCACTTGCAGGCATTTCTTCTTCACCACCTCAATCCCCTATGGCATCTCCTTTGCCTCTTTCTCCCATCAGTGTTCCTTCTTCTAGAGTTGCCTTTCCTTCTAGATTTATGTTTGGCAATCCTCAAGGCACTTTTGGAGACATCCTTTGCTCCTCAGGTTTTATCCTTAGTCTCTCTTCTCCTTCTTTCAATATCAGAGAAAGTTCCACCATTGACCAGCCAGTGGCTGATACAGTTTCACCTATTACACCCACTGCACCCGCTGTTCCCACTAGCAGTGCAGACGTTACCCCAGTGACACCAGCTATAGGGACTATTGCCATAGTAATTGCTTCTACTCTCCCACCTTGGTTATCAACTTTCACACCCAAAAGGAAGAAGCAAGCCATCTCTGCAGATGACTTTGATTTTGGCAAAATAGTGTCAGTGAAAACTAAGACCCATAAGATGCAACCCTAGAGGATTTTGACATGAGAAAATATTCCATTTCTCATGTTGAGTTGGGGAAAGTAACTCATGAGGGTGAAAAGAGTGACCTACAGTCTGAAATGGATATCATGGTCTAGAAATTTGACAGAGAAAAGGAGATGAAAGATTATTATAAGGCAAATGAAGAACAATTGACCGTGGTAGTCAGGAAATTCACTCTTGCTCTTGAAGCAGCAACCCCAAAAGCCTTTTCCATAGATGATCCTATTATCTAGAAAGCACAAAAAACCTACATGAAAGGAAAAGTGCTTGAAGACTATATAGAAGAGATACATACTCAAGGAATTTCCTTGCTTACAGAGGTTGCTGAGAAGACAAAGAAGATGAAGAAAATGAGAACAGATTTAGAAGACCTTGTCTCTCTTATTTCTCAAGATATTGATAGTAAAAATAAATATCTTAGCAAGTGGGTAGAGATGAAGGATCTAAAGAAACACACCTTGGTATCAATCGACGTCATTTCCAACAAAGATTCTTATGTTGAAATCAAAGAATCACTGATATACAAGATCTAGGTACTTAAGGAGCTGATTGAAGATCTCAAGTCTTTCAAAGATGCTAGTGAGAAAAGTGACACCGGCCTGTTGAACAGACTAGAAGAATTGCCTTGCGATCTCACCTCTAGAGATAATCAATCTCTTTCAATAGAAGAGATGATTCAAGAATTAAAAGGCATGATTTGAAGGGATTTCAAAGAAAAAACATTTTCAATGATTTCTGTGGATAACATCTTAGATACTCAGTTGACTCTGGATAATCTAAGAGCCAGGTTAACTAGTCATGCCAAAGTAATCACAAGATTGAAAGATGCTACAATCAGAGCCAAAGTGATCTTCAAAAACACCATTGCGCCAGATAGTATAGGAATTTATGTGTCTATTGCCATGTATGATGCTCATTTGAAGAAGTTTGGTGGCAAGAATTGAATCTTTCCTCTATTCTCTCTTCTTCCTTTCTTCTCATGTACTTTTGTCATGTAAAAGTACATGCACTTTTGTAATATGTAATTACATGTAAAAAATTTGGAAAATATCCCAAAGTCAATGATGACTCATCTTTGACTAGATATTTTAATATTTTAATCTTTTTCCAATTTTGAAGGTTTCTCCCTATATATAGAAGGAACCTCTTTTGTAAAAGATCTCTGGATAATTGAGAGCAAAAACTATGCTGAAATTGAGACACTTCTTGAGATTTTGTGCTCAATTTATAAATCATATTTTATCAAATGAATGAGAAACATGTTTATTTCAGACTTTGTGTTGGAGTAATTTGTGTTACTTAGGAAATAGTTCTTATGTTCTCTTTCCTGATAATCTCTCATCTGTTTGATTTAATAAGCAAAGTGTGTGTATTGAAATTATCTAAAGATGTTTCTAAAGGATAAAAGAAAGACTTTGAGCTACTTTTATCTTGGTAACCCTTTTATTCATTGTAGTTTTAGGTGAAGACTTTGGGCTTTGTTTCACTCTACTGTTACGTGTGTTTCGAATCAGTGAAGGAGGCAATGGAAGACTTTGTGCTTTCGTGGATTTTCTTGTGGACCTTGTTACTACTTCAAGAGATTTTCTACTCTGCATTGGATACCATTCTTGAAAGACGAGGAATGATTTCAACCATCGACCAAGACTTCTCTCTTTTATTCCTTGGACATCCTCTCTAAAAAAAGAGAGATGTATGGTGTTATACTACCTTGAGTATTATTTTTTGCTTACTTATATATACATATAGCATATAAGTCATTCACAGGGAACCTCCCCTTAATGAGAGGAGAGATTCATCTCATTAAGATGTGGTAAACCTACACTTTTTGTGGCATAAATCTCTTTATACTGTGGTTGATATACCCATTTTGTCATCAGTTAGTTGACGACAAAATATTCACCCAACACTAATCACACTAGTCCAAAGGTTGATAATAAAGTTGATTTAAAATAATGTGTTGCAGATCAGTCTAAACTCAAAAATAAAGTTGGTAAGATAGATGTAGAAGATAATAAGAATAAAACTATGATATGGAGACTTGAGGCAGTAAAGACTAAGGAGACTAATCCTGTTGTATCCAAGAGTCTTGATGGATTGGTTGCCAATGTGAAAGAAGGATCAAAAGTGGAGGAAAGTCAAGAGTTTCTATTGTCAACATTTGTTGACAAGTCTGAAGTAGAGAATATGTCAACTATCTAGATAGAAAAGGAAAATCAAAATTTAGTTCAAGTCAAGCTCAAGGAGAAAGCTAAGGTGATGATTGAGACTAGTTTTAAGCCTAAGAAGAAGAAGCAAAACTATCAATATAAGATGACCAAGGAGGAATAATAATATGAGGAGTTTTAGGCAACTCCTGGTTTCACATTGTTTGAGGAAATTATGGGTTAGGGTGTCTCTATCTACGTTTCAAGGAGACACTTGTCAGTCAAAAGAAGCTTGCTGGTGATCAGATATTGTTTGATGAGATGGCAAGAAAATAAGGTATGTTTATTCATTCATTTTATATATATCTTTTGTTGGAGAAATGAATCTTGTGAAGAATATCAGTGGTCCTATCTTGAGAAGTAGTTGGCTTGTTGATCATGGTTTAGATGCTCTAGTATAAAGTTGAGTTTTAAATATCTATATGCATATTAGTCTATGGTAGATGCTAGGTGAGCCTATAAGTTATAGGCCTCTCTTCTCAGCCTAGTCCTAGATCTTGCTAAGCCTATTAAGGCTTGTTGAACAGTTGTGTATGACATAGAAGTTCAGTGGCTTAAAGAGGTACATTATGTGAGGGGGAACATATGTGATGTGTCTCTATTTATGCTTCTTAAGTGACTTATTTTAGTGGAAAATAAAGTGCTATTGTGGTGTTCTTGAGATGGTCCTAAAAGACTAGAGTTGAGTATTATTAGCTGGAGTAGGTATGTCTAGGTGGAATATATGTTGTGGTGATGTCATCATGTTGATAATTATATATGGAGTAGTTTAAAGGGTTAGATTCAAGGTTACCAAATGGAAAAGGAGGATTTATGATTTGTCAAGGTGATATTTTTGAATAGAAAGGTCTGTTTACCTTATTCTAGCATGCTCCAAGTGGTTTTGTAATCTAAAGGTTTGTTGAAGTCAATTTGGAGATTTTTGTTAGCTCTTTGATTTCCTAGTTTATGCTTAAGAGCTTGCAGGTCCTAAAATGGATCATAGGGAGTCAAGGTTTCCAATGGTGTGGAAGCTAAAATCTTGGTACAAAAGTATGTAATGGCTGTCTCCAAGTGTATAAGAAGTTTTAGAGGTGGATGTTGACCATTAGGAGGTTTGTTGAATCTATTTGTTTTGAGATTTTAGGGTTTTAGGCTTTGATAGAAAAGTGGTCTAATTTATGAGTTTAGGTTTAAGGATTCTTAATAAGTTTAATGGGCTACATGGATTATCAAATCAAGGTTCATAGAGATTTGAAGGTTTGTGGTTCTCAATTTATTCAAGTTTTTATCAAGTTGGAGACCTAATTGGATAGTTGGTTTATGAAAGAAGTATATTTAAAAATATGAGTTAGTTTTTGAAATTTGGTGTCCTTGAGGGGGTGGATTAGAGTGATATATATATGAAGTTTTAGGTCCTGAAGATGTATCTACTGAAAGGTGTAGGCTCTACAGGTTCTAGGTAGGGCTACAAGGAGTCTAAGATAGGCCTAGTGTGAAGAAGAGTTCTTTTTGATCAGTTAATCCAAAAGAGAAAGGTATGTTTGTTTCATGGAGAATTATTAGGTTTATTTAGATCATTTTTATTATTTGGTGAGTGGAATGAATTTCTATTTATGGTCCTCATTGTAGCTTGAAAGAAAAGGCTAGTAATCCTGTGTGTTGATTCTTCATGGTGTATGGAGATTTGAAGATGATCAAGATGTGAAATGGATTATAAATATTAGGGGGAGTCCCTATTAGATATTTCTTGGTGAGTTCCATTATATTTTATTATTTTTTATGAACTTTCTTCATTGGTTGCAGTGCTTGGTTGAAGAGAGTGTTGGTATGGAGTAAGAGGATGTTGTCAAGGTAAGCTAAAGTAGGTTCAAGGTAAGGGGGAGTTTGTATCATATTCATATGATGGTCCTTTCCTATTTTATAGTATTTTTATGTCCTCAAGATTATTTGTTTCCCACTTTGTCATTGTGTCAAAGGGGGAGAAAGTTCCTGTTATGGGAATGTTTGAAGAGAGATAAGGAAGGTGAGCTGTATATTACTATATATGATATTTGTTGACATCAATGACAAAAGGGGATATTGTTTGAGAGTTTTTAGTGATGTCATGTATGTGTCCTTATGAGTGGATGGAGTGATTTTATATCCTAAGTAACAATGACAAAGTGTGCAATGTGCTTGTCCTAGTGTGCTTAAAGTTGGCTCAGTTGATATTCAGTTTTAGCATGATTAAAGATGTTCAGGGATGAGTATGGTGATTGGATTATGTGAAAGAGGTCCATAAGATATTATCTATGCTTTTAGATCTTGTGTAAATAAGTTTAATTCATCTGGTACTCCATAGTTTTCATCTAGATAGTTTGGGTCTAGTGGTAGAAAATTTGAGTAGGTAATTTGATGACATCACCATTGCCACATGGGAATGATTCAAGGGGAGTTGGTCATATGGTTGTAATAACATTATTCCATAGTTGATATATGCTAAATATCAAGTCATATGTCGAAGTGCGGTCAAATATATAAGGAAGCAAAGTTGGATTTTTAGTCATAATTCATTGTTTTCCCATACTTAGCCAAATTTGCATGTGTCTAGAAAGAGCCAAATAAGCATTTTAATGAAGGCATATCTTACATGTTTGGATGTTTAAAGAGAAGGTGATCATATGGGTTTGTTAATTTTTGTTCATAGTTTATTTTTAATAAATTTGAGATCATGCACTGAAGCATAATAAAAGTTATGTAGGATCAAAGTTGGTCTCCCAAACAAGTTCTAAGCAGAGTTGGCTCTGTGATAGAAGATTTGGAGAAGGAATTTTAATGGTGATATATCTCACATGTGTGAAGGTTATAGGATTATTTTTTATAGGGATGGATTATCCTATATAATGAGATCATATGGTCCAAATTTGAGATCATGCATTTAAGCGTAGAAGAAGTTATTAAGGTCCAAAGTAGGGTTTCCAGACATATTGCAGTTGGTCCCCATAGTAAAAATTTGCATGATGTTAAAGATATGGACCTAGTGGAGATCCAATGTCTTACAAGAGTTCATAAAATGAAGATATATGGTGTGTATCAATTCAAATAGGTTAAATTGTTTGCTAGTTATTAGAGTTAAAGATTAGGACCAAATGAAGATCTAATGGTGCACATGCATTTGTATAGATCATGATCTAACAATGTGTATTGATCAAGATGGTAAGAAGTATTTGAGGTTTAAAAAATAATAATAGGTATATGATAAGGATATAATTATGAGTGGGTTTTTGTATTATTGATCAAATGGTGAGCATTGCTAGTTAAAGACCTAACTGATCCATAGAGATTGATGAAGTGTGTTGAGTCAAAATTTCCAGATTACATGAGATGAGGTCAATTGTCAGATGTTTAACATTTGGATTTGGTAGACTATGTGTTAAAGTTTAGACAAGATCAATAGTGTGTAATTGATCTAAATCTGAGAGGACACAAGATATGAACATAGTGTTCAAAGTTTAACTATGACCGTTTGAATTTGAATATTTGAATTTTGCAAAGGAAAATACTAGTGTATGGTTTTCATACCATATCTTTTGATCTATGTAGAGTTTGATCATGGTGTAAAAATAAAATTGGTAGATAAATCCAAGGCACATATATAAATATGGATTTTAATATCTAAAAGTGTGTGCAAACAAAGATATTGAGCTTCAAAGTTGACTGGGTGTTCATGTTTATTTTGCAAGTGACTCGAGAGATTTATTCGAGCTTGTTTTGATGCCATTTCGATGTATCACAATGAATTAAATATTTGGGAGTGTTTTATAATATATGAGGGTGGTTTAAATGGTATTTATAGGTTTGAAAAATTGTTTTTTTATATGAACAAAGGTTAAGAAGTTGACTTTGTGTTTGTTCATAATGTTCTTGTGCACCAGGTCAGTGTTTGAGTTGTTTGAGCATATGTAGAGGTGAGAAAATATGATTGTGATCATTTTAGGATGTAAAAGGGACATAAGGAATGGACCCATGGATTTTGAAGTGGTCTTATTTTATTTTTTGGTTTGATGATGTGCTAAATGGGTGAATAAGTATCTATGAGACCTACAAGAGCTACAAGGGCTTTATTAAAAGGTGTAGTTACTTAAAGGTGACCCGTAAATGCTATGGAAAACCTATGAAGATTGTATTAAACTATTTATTCATGTGATAGTTTCTATAAAGGTTAAGGCATACCTAATAGCTGACCAAGATGGTGGTTATCATGATTGCTCTATAAATAGTGAAATCAAAGGTGGTGATTTCTAGGCTTGGAAGACTTGAATGAGGGAGTGCAAGTGTGGAGCCAAGTGAAGGAGATAAAATTTTAAATAGAAGGTATAGGTCAATGAGGAAAAATAGAGAGTGAAGAGGATTAGACATGCTAGTCTAAGCAAGGTGTTAAAGGTGATCACATAGGTCATTGGACCTAATAAGCCTAGAAGAGGTAGAATGGGTGAGTATGCTCAAGAGGCTATTTGAGAGAGACTTAGGAGAGAGTTGAGATAAGATTGTGTGTGTTAATTTTGGAGTGAAAGAGGGGTAGAGTGACCTATGGATGAGTTGATGAGCATATCAATTTGAGGACTATTTGTATGACATGTTGGTCATAATTTTATTGGCAGAATAATGCTCTTGCTATTTGAGTGTGAGTGAAGGTAAGGTGAAGATTGTGTGAGCTTGGTGGTTGATTTGAGAGGTAAATCAGTGTGTGAACTATGTTTATGAACATATGATCATGTTTTTTAAATTACAAAAGAGTTGTTGATATGAAGTATGCATTGAGTGTGTAGAGTTGAAGAGTGGGGTTAGTTGGGATATGTAATGTATCCTAATTGATCTTTGTCTATTGGTATAAGTATTTAATGTGCTTTGGCCAATAGGGAGTATTGGGTGAAAGAGTGAAGGTGAAGAGTGATAAATATATATCCATCATCAGGTGTTGAAGACATCAGTTCTAAGGTATAAGTGTTCAAAGGAGGATCTAAAAGAGTTGATCTTTCTTAGGGGTAGTTGCTCCTTATGAAATAGATGTTTCACTAAATACCTTTGGTCAAGAGGATATGATCAAGGTTTTATAGTATAAATAATTTTATCATTATCTTATTTACAATTTATTATAGGATAGTAGTCTATTTGTGTTATAGGCTTGAGAGTGGGTTTTATTCCCCATGAGGGTTTCCCACAGAAACTATGTGTTATATGTTTGATCTTGTGTATGCATTGAATGTATGAGCTCTCTTGTTAATGATTCTTGATCAAGTTGATATATTTTGATTGGTTAATAGTTTAAAGGATTGAAATTGAAATTAAAATATCTAGGCTCACTAATTCACCCCTCTTATTAGTGATTATACCTCTAATAAAATTGCATTGGAAGCACCTAGAAGATTAAGGTCTACCTCAAACAATCACTTGATATTGCCACCTTTATAAACCCATAGAAAATTTAGGTATGTTTAAGTAGCAATGAGAAATCCCTGATCCCAATCATTCTCTCTAGGTAGACAAACTCATTTTCATCTACTCCCAATAGCCCAACAACAAGTCTCCCCTAGGATCTAACCTGGCTAAGAGATTCAACTATCAATTTTTCTAGAGTTATCCATGATTTACCTAGAAACCCTAAGAAATATATGCCTTCTTTCTCTCCCTTTGGCAAAAATATTGAAGAAGAACATATCAAGGCTTTCAAAACTACTTTGAGAATCTTAAATGTAACCCATGAAGACATGACTTATAGACTATTTCCATTCACCTAGTAAGATAAAACCTATGATTAGGTTTTGAATATCCTAGAGGGTTTCATTACATCTTGGACCCATTGCCAAGATACTTTTTGGCACATTTTGGCCATGTCACTAGTGCATGTGTTGTTTATCAACATTTTGCCAGTATGAAGTGAGAACCCAATTAGCCAATCTGGGCCTTTAATGCTAGATTTCAAAATATGTATAACACTTGAAACTAATTACCAACTAGAAGAGATGTTATCTCTTGAAATGTAAAAAAATGCCCTAGACCCCATGACTATGATTTTCTTTTTTAGAGAAGCCAATGTTGGTATGTTGCCTTTGGCCTATGCTAAAGACATCAACATAGATGAGCAAGTGATTCCTTAGTTTCAGTCCTTCGACCCACTTAATCTTGGTATTATTTTTTAGGATTTTAGTCTAATTACGAATGTAAACCAAACTACTATGGCCCAAAACTAGAACTTAACCTATAATTAGTTGTCTTTGACCCAGGTTTTACCCAATCAACACCTAGGTTTCTTGAATAATTCTACCCCTAATCAACAAATATTGAATCAATCATTAATATTAGTTAATATTTCCATAACACAAGGCATCAATTTTGATTCTACAAAAATAGAATCGGAATAAATCCAAATAATAGTCCAAAAATTAAGTAATGAATTTCTAAACATGTACAAACGTATAGGGAACACTGGAGTCCAGAAAATATTTAGATCTTTGGATTCTAGAGGTACAATAAACCCTTCAATAGGTCTAGAGATAATCAATAACACCAGGTTCCATCCAATAGGGTACCAGAGATGAACATCATGGAAGAATCCCTTATTAATTGGTGTCTTGTGCATAACATTATGTAACATGGTGCGTTAGACTACATCAAATTCTATAAATACTTTAAAATCTTTAATTTATAGATGTACATGTAAGAGGGTTCTACAAATTAGGTAGAACCATCTTCCTTTACTAATTTAGGGCATCTAAGTGCAACTAATGTCTTTGAGACCTATGATTCTCCCTTTTTAGAGGAAGATGATAATGAACCAAAGGCCAACATCGATGAGATCCATAATTTATAGTAATATCATCAATCAATATATAATTACAATTTGAGTAAGTAGTTTATCACTACTTTGATGCCTCAAAATAAAAAATGTTACCACTTTTCCAAATCCAAAGGCTAATAATGATCCAATGCCTCCCAAGAGACATGAGTAGTTATAGATTACAGAGCCACCTAATACAAAAGGGTATAAAATCATTTAGGATATAAATAAAATCAAGGCCACTATCAATTTGCATGAGTTGGCCTAGATTATAAATCAAAGATAACTATTGTTTAAAGATCTAATTGGGAGGACATCCAATAAATCCAAGATGACCCATGACAATGTTATGGTATATAAAGACAAACTTGAAGTACCACCCTTCCTACTAACTATCTAAATCTTTGGAATAATATACATAATTTACTTGTTGGCTCAAGAGCATCAACCAATGTGATGTCAATAAACATTCACTAAAAGTTGGGTTTGATTCTTGATAAGTCAAAGAGAGTTATCCTTCAATTGGATAAGTATTCGATCATGTATATTGGTAAATTAATGAACATGTGCATCCAGTTGGCCACTGAACCATGTGTGCAATAGACCATTGATATATTGGTCATGGACATTCTATAAGTATACAGTCTATTACTGAGTCGAGATTGGTCAAAGACATTAAATGGGTACATGGCCATTGATTTCTCACACATGTGGTTTTCCTAGAAAGGCCACCAAATATGAGTGGACTAAGAACCGAAGATGAAATATCTAATTATGGAGTATAATGACACCAATGATAAATTAGACTTCATGTCTTCACACGTATGTATGTATATGTTTAATAATAGACAAGAGTATGTGTTACATGAATAAGAGTTTGAAGGTCCTTCTCAGCTATGGACTCTTCACTTTGATGGGGCTAGATCAAAACAAGATTCGAGCATGGGTGTGGCCCTCATAGATATAGATGGAAAGTAGTACTTAGATAATTACATAATGTAGTTCCCATTCACAAACAACTAGGTTGAGTATGAAGATTTGATCCATAGCCTTTAGTTTGCACTGAAGCATAATGTTAAGCAATTACATATTTTTTAGATACTCAAAATTGGTTGTTAACCAGATAAGGAATAAATATCAGTGCAAATCAAGAGCAAATATAAATTTAAACTCACTTATTTGAAGAAGTATAAACATTGAATATAGGACCTAATTGAGTCCTTTGAGATGTTCAACATCAAAGCCATCCCAAGGGAACAAAACCAGACAATAGACTCAATAGTAGCTTCAACTACCGATTTGGCACATCTCCAAGAGTTAAAGATGTATAAATTATTAGTGGAAATGGTTCCTTACTCTTATATCCTAGACAATGTGGACAACTTCTAGTTGTTGAAATATGATCAACAAATTATGCAATTCATGAATAATTTTGGAGATTTTGAAGCCTAGATAATAAATGAAGATGTTAGACTAATGTAGATTGAAGACAGAGGATAATATGACATTTTTAAACTAAAAGAGAATCACATCCCTTTGTGCATGTGCTCTTTAAAATGAAATTTTGATGTAGATCCTTAGGCCCAAAATAAAAAAACAACTCAAATCAATAGAGTTGGACTTCATTAAAGAGAATCTAAGAATTCACCAACATCCCTTGTTTGTAAATGTGGGTTTGAGTTACGTATAAAATGAAAATTAAAGGTTGAAGAGATTGATTTTAGAATATAAATATGTCATTTCATGGACATAGGATGATCTGAAGGTCTTTTACCCTAGGGTGATCACTCATATCATTCCCCTGAAGCCAAAACACAAACCTTTTAGGTAAAGATAGAGGCCAATGAATCCAATCCTAGAACCTCTCATATAAACTAAAGTATATAAGCTTCTAGATGCTAAAATTATTTACCCAATTATAGATTCAACCTGGGTAACCAATCTCATACCAGTCAAAAAGAAGAATGAATAAATCAAAATCTATTAATTTTTGAAACTTGAGTAGAGCATCAGAAAAGGACAAGTACCCTCTACCCTCTTTAGATGAGGTGAATCAAGTGGTAAGTGGATCTAAAATGTATTTCTTAGATGGATTCTTAAGCTATAATCAAGTATTGGTTAAGAAGAAGATAGAATGAAGCTTGCCTAGAACTTTCACATATTAAAATATGTTGTTTAACTAATTAATGCAGGAGCCACCTTCAAAAGATCAATGGATTTTACCTTTCAAGGATTGGTGGGGAAGTGCATCATCAACTACATGGATGATCGTACTATGTTTTCAAAATAAATATTTGATCATATAGAAAATCTGCAAAAGGTCTTCAACTTATGCAAAAGATATGGGGTCTCTCTAAATCCAAAGAAAAACATATTTGGAGTTACTAAAGGAAATATCCTAGGTCATATTATCACCAAATATGGGATCTCCATCGATCTATAATGGGTTTAGGCCTTTTCTAAATTGACCCCATTGAATAACAAGAAAGAGTTAAAATATTTATTTGGTAATTTAACTTTGTAAGGAAATTTATTTTTGGTTTTTTATATATTTTCAAGTCATTTAATGCTATGATAAAATAGGATGCCAAGATCAAATGGACAACTGAGGCCAAAAATGCTTTTCAGGACATCAAGGTTGTAATTGACCAAGCTCTAGTTTTGATTAATATTGATTTTAATAATTTTTTTTAAATCTTTATTCATTCATCTTAGAACATACTATTGCTACACTACTTACACAAAAGGTGAAAGATAATGAACATCCCATTACCTTCATGAACACCAATTTGAAGGATGTGAAACTAAAATATTCCATGATTGACAAATACATATATGACTTCATCAAAGCTATTAAAAAAATTAGGCATTGTATTGTAAGAATGAAATGTAGGACATTGTTCTAGACCTAATTACCAAACTTACACTGGGCCAAAATGAGTTGGGTGAAAGGAGAGGAAAATATATGGCCAAAATACAAGAGTTTGATCTTGAGATTAGACCAATAAATATGGTGAGAGGCTAGGGAATTGTCTATTTAATGTTTGAAACTAATCCACACATCAACATTAGATAAACTAATAAAATTTAGGTTGTTGGGGGAAAATGCTACTCATATATCATCCATTATCTACTCACAAGTACATGTCCCCTAAAATTAAAAAGATAGCAAAGATGAGCACTCAGGCTCAAATCAACTCATTACATGATCAAGAATGGAGTCTTGTATAGAAATAACTATGAAGGCATCTATCTAATATACATTCAAAATAAGAGGCTAAGGATATCCTAGATAACTTACATCTAAATATTAGTAGTGGACATCCCTTTGGTAAAAATACAACCCATAAGATTTTGAGGATGGGATACTAATGGCCTACAATTTTCAAGGATGTCTAAAATCATGTTATGATGTGCCATGAGTGTCAGGTCTTCATAAAGAGAGAAATTAATGCTACCATGTCTCTATAGCCAATCATTGAAGGATGCCCCTTTTCCCAATGGGGCATTGATTTTATTTGGGTGATAAACCCAAATTTATTAGCAAGACATAAGTTTATACTCACAGATATGAAATATTGTTCTAGGTGGACAAAAGTTATATCCATCAAGAATTATAGATAGATTGATGTCATCAGGTTTCTAAAAAAAATAAAAATGACCAGATTCAACACTCCCATTTCCTTAGTTGTTGATAATGCTCCATCTTTTCAATCTTCTAAATTTACTCAATGAGCCTATGAAAAGCAAATAATGATCAGTTCTCTTTGAAATACTACCCATAAGGAAATGGAGTGGTTAAGTACACCAAAAATAATTTTATGGATGACATTAAAAAATATGCATAAGATAAACCAAGAAAATGACATATCTTATTTAAATATGCGCTATGGGTAGATAGAACTAGGTACAAACAAGATCTCAAGGATTCACCTTTTCTACTAGTGTATGGACAACAACTTGTCTTCCCCATTACTCTCAAGATATCAAATTCAAAATTCATGTAAGAGTATATGGGTGAAGGTAAAAGCATTAAATATAAACAACTTGAGATGGTCCAGTTAGAAGATGTAAGAACTAAAGCACTACACAACTTTAGTAAATATTAGGATATTGTCAAGTGATGGTTTCACAAGAGATCCAAGATTAAGGCCTTCAAGATTTGAGACTTAGTGATATTATAAGATAAATCACATGAAAATAAGGTACAACATGATAATTTCACTCTTTTATGGATTGGACCTTATCATATATCATAAATCCTATGTAACAATGCCTTCCAACTAAAAGACCTTCAAGGTAACTAACTCACTTTTCTAGTTAATGGACAATTTTTGAAACATTAATTCATGGATGCTCTAATTGGGGATGAATTTAAGTAAACTATAAATATATTTTTAGACTATATTTATTGCTTTCTAGATTAGATTTACTATTTTCTAGAATAGTTTCCATGTTTTCTACATTTTGCTTTCAGGAAATTAGTTGTATGCTTTCTAGGATTTTTTTTAGTTTTTTTTAAATTACAAAATAAATCAGCCAATTTACTATATTGAAGTTACCACAGACTTTCCAAAAATAAAGGTACAATAAATAATAATTCACAATTGGTTCTCACAAGGATTTAGTCTAAGCAGTACCATATTATTTGGGATGGAGGTATGTGTTGTGATTGAATTAGGTTCTGCTTAGGTTGAATAAGTTTACCAAAATTTTGGGATTTCCTCTAATGTGCTCATAAAAATTTTAGAAATACTTTCTATTTGTAAAGGTTTATTACACTATTTCATGTTAAAACTTGTATGATAGGTCATAAACATAGAACTAGATACACACTGACAATGATGTATTGGAAAAATAAAATTTCTTATTCATACACCCAACCAATGGTGGTTCTTAATTTTTTTCTATTTGCATTTCATATATATATAAATATGTGTGTGTGTGTGTGTGTGTGTGTGTGTTTGTATTTATGTATATTAAAATCATATAAATTGATACAATATGGGTAACTTAATTAGTCTTTACTAGGGTTATGGATGCCCGACTAGTAGTAGAGCAAGGATTTGAGTGGAACTAGAGGTATCTCTGTCAGGGCTATGGATGCCTAGATAGAAATAGAGTAATGCCCAGACTTTCCCTACTATTTGGTTACAAAATAGGAAATCAAAATGAAACCTACAATGTTTATCCAAAACTTTGTTAAAACTTTCATAACCAAGGGGGAATTGATTTCACTCTAGACCACACACAAATCCAAGGAATGAAAAAGGTTAGTATGTTGCATGAGGAAGTAGGAGTTTGTTCCAAAGTTTGATTTTATTATTCTTTCTTTGCTAGATTTGAATATTTCTCATAACACATTGCTGAAATTCTGGGTTCTCAAAATACTTAGGAGTATTTTCCCTTGTGAGTCACATTTTGTTATGCCATAACACACACACCCCATTTTAAAATTTTAAATAGAGGCCCAATACTGAGTGAATATTATTTTGAGGTCCTTTGAAGTAAAATATTATGATTTTAGAATTTTAGAAAGCATGAATGCAAAAGACTTTATCTAACGCTTGAAAATATCATTTGATTATTTGGGTTATTGGTTGTTTGCTTAACATGACCCACAAGTTTCATCTAATGGTTGTAAGATGTTTTCAGGACTCAAAGGGATTGAATCTTTGCCTAAGCCATACTATATGATTTAATATTCCCCTTTTATTTCTTTAAGTGCTTATATACATAGTCTTATTTATGATTTATATGACTAATTAGGCTAAATTATTTCACTTGCAATAGGTTTATTGTTTATGTTGTGTCTTAAATAGAATTATCCCACACTTAGAAATATTTTTAGACCTTCCCAAAGTTTATCCTTACCATGCGATGTCAATCTGATCTTCTAGACCTATGAAAAAAAGGTACAAATCATCCCAACAACCTGGAGGTAACACTAGCAAAAACATTATACGGATAATGTTGGGCATGTAGAGTAATAAGATGCATCCACTATCACCATCTTGCTCATCTGGAAGTGACATCATCATGTACTTATATATAGATAATTCCAAGTAAGTGGAGTAATAAGATCCATTAATGTGTCACCATCTTTCTCAGCTAAAGGTGACATCATCATAGACTAATGTACAAACAATGTCAAGCAAGTAGAGTAGTGAGATCTATCCACATGTCACCATCCCATTCATATGGAATTGACATCATCATGGACCTATGTATAGATAATACCTATAAATTAGAGCAATGAGATTCATCCACATGTCACCATCTCATTGACCTAGATGTGACATCATCATGGACCTATGTGTGAAGAACACTAAAAAATTAGACTAGTGAGAGCCATCCATGTGCCACCATTCAACTCACTTGGATGCCCTAGATTTATGCACAATCCTTAAATCCTAATTATACAATGAATTAGGGAGATATTAACACTTGTCACTATCTCACTAACTCATGGCCTAAATAAATAAAGTATAAACAAATTACACCTCATCTATCAATGGAATAGTGACAGAAAAACATGTATCATTTAGAGAAATGTAAATAAATAACAAAGACACTAGCATTGAGTTTTAAAGAGTGAAAAAGAGACACCTATCATATTAAGATGACTAAGTATTTGAGAACTTATAGAAAAATCCATATAACATTAAAATGCCACAAAAGTTAGTTTTATGAAATTTAAATGAAAAGACTAAGAAGAAAAATCCATTGCTACACTTTATTTGCATGAATTAGAGAATTAATGCATTCAATTCTTGCACCCAACACAACCAAAATAATATATTTTGAATTTCCATTCTCAGTCTAACTACATTTTCTCCAAGATATCCAAAGTATTGTGAATACTGAGACCAACTACATATTATGAATCTAGAGCTCCATTTCAACAAAGAATTTATAAGCTTTTCATAGAGAAAAAAATGAAAATTTTTTACAGATGACAACAAAAGCTTCCTCATCTCAAATCCCCATCCCCTCTACTTACTAAATTTAAGGACCAACTGAGTTCATAGATACAATATTTGATTCAACAACTTTGAATCATGAGTTCAAACATTATTCAGAGATTTGGAACAAGGTTAAATCAGTCAAACCTTACAAAGTAGAGAATCAACTTTCCATCTTCATAGAGAGATACACATGAATTATTGGTGATCAAAGTAGAAAGCCTTCACAATGTAGTGAAAAAACTAGAGGCAATGCCTTGTATTGACTTACTATATGATTTATTCTTCAATGGTAAGGTTTTTGGGAAAATACTAAATTTTAAACTGGGCAAGACATCAATAGCATATATCAATGGGAATGCCTTTGAGAGGTTTTATAGGCTTCCCATTCCATGCATGCCATACATGTAAGACATAGTGAACTCATTGGCTGATAACATTAATACTGAGTTGAAGAAATAAAAGCAAGTCTTGCTCCCTGTACCCCCTCAATATTGGTTGAATGTAATACATAAGGTGGGATCACCTGCAAATGATTAATAAAATTTGAACTCATTATGAGTTAAAGAATGTACTTTTCAAGCATTGGGATCCTAAATAAAATGTTAGAGGACACCTCAAAAGATATGAGAAAAGGGTAATAATTAACTATAGGAACCAATCTTATGAGTATGACAACATATTTATCAATGTTGAGGATGATCTAAAGTTACTATCAAGATGTGTAGAGCTAATATGTCTATGATAGTAACGTAGAATATTCAATATGATCCTACCATCACCAAGGAGGATGCCAAAAATATTGAGAAGCAATAATAGGTTTCCAAACCCATTCATGGGACCCCTCCTCAAGTGGAAAAAAGAACTCAAGAAGAAGTTGGCCCATCTATGGTAGCTCATATTGAAGAGCCAAGAGTCCTTCTACCTCCCATGCACATACATCTACTGTAGCCTCTCCACAACACATAGTTGAAGAAGAAAGGCTTGTAAGTCCTAGTAGATAAAAAAATATTTTCTATGTTTCCCATCCCTCCCTTAACTATTGAAAAATAGGTAAATCTTCCCTATTTTTTTCTAACAACCCTATTATTTCTTCTCCTTTGATGTCATCAACAGAAATGCCACTTCCTATTGGGTAACCTATTTCACCATCCATCATTCTCCCATTAGTGACTACTTTGGTTGCTCCATCACCACTTGTCATTCCACCAATTATTCCTACCATTCCTATTCCATCATCACTTGCTACCACTACTACATCTCTATATCCCATTCCACTTTCAACTAGGCCAACCTCTACTACTACTAAAACAATTTTGACATATACAAGAAAACCCAAGACCCCACATATTTATCCTCTAAAGGAGGAAGTGAAAATGGAACCAAGTAAGGTTCCCAAAGAAAAGTGAATAGAAATAAATGGGAAATAAGAATAAACCCTAATGATTTCTATGAAAGTGAGTTAGAAGAAAATAGGATGGCCAATGAAGCAGACTGGATCTCTGGGATAAAGATTAAAGGGTCTTGGTCTATATTTAAGACAATTAAATCTGACTTGAAGGATGAATGACTATCTAAAGAAAGCAATCAATCAAGGGGAATAGAATTAATAGATCAATCTAAAGAAGTCAGTGGAGGATATGGTATCTTAGTTGCTACTGAGTTATTATTAGACCAAGAAGGAGATGCATAAGGAGAGGTACAATCACAACTATAAAATATAGTTTAGGGGTCATCCCCAAGTACACCTCTAAGCTCTCCACCTCAAGAAAGTGTAACAACTAGAACTTTAGCTAATCCCCATATGATTGTAAGTCCTAACATTCCACATTCTTTGACCATTATTGCAATCTCTATAATTTCTATCAGTGTAAATATTTCTTTAGATTTTTTTCATTCACTAAGCTCAATAACTCAGCCTCAGGCTATTATTGCATCACCAATTTCACCTAATTTATAAACCATAGCTCGACCTATTGATACAATTCTGATGGCCATTACAACTATGAATTTTGAGTTCACTTATACCTCCATTAATGACTATTTGAAAAATATATTGAATACCTCAGTGACCTATTCATTTTTTAATGGAACTAGCTCTCAGACCCTTGGGCCTAGCACCAAAGTTCATTTTGAAAACTTAGTGTCTATTTAAATTTTTGACACATTGGGCACTCCTCCCAAGATGTCATTTAAAATAGAGATGCCAATTGGTCAAGTTCCTTAATCAGACCCCCTAGTGGTTTATGTCAACAAGGAATCTAGAAAGGCTATATTCATAATAGATAAACCACTCTAGAAGTATATTAATAGTTGAAGGAAGGTCATTCCTCCTTTACCTACAACATGAACATCATCTCTCAAATTTATGCTACCTCCTCCACCAAACCCTCCATTTAATGAAGGAGGTGAGTTAACTCAACCATCCCAACCAATTTAGCCTATAATACAATCTAAATAAAGTTGCCCTATATTTCCCTTCATGGATTAGGCAACTATAAAAAGAAGAAGAAAAGGAAGGTAGGATTTATTCATCCATGAGTAACCCATACTCAAGTCCACTTTGATAGGTAAAAAAATTACCTTAAAAAATGTCAAGAGGAAGATTGTGATTACTAAGGGTCAACAAATAGAGCTAGAGTAGAGATAATACATCTTCTATCTAACTAATAGAAGGAAGGTAAAACCTTTAGACCCTAACATGATTAGTGAGGATCCTTATATTTTTTTGGATGCCACAATAGGAGTCATCAAGTAAATGTTCAAGATTTTTGACCAAGCCATCTAAAGGAAACCATAGGTTAGCACCATTCAGGCCTCTAGGGAGATTATAGATCATTTATAGGAGGTAGCTAGAAAATTATTTGACAAAATTGGGTTAATAAGCTATGCAAAGGTAAATTATCATCCCAAGTGGGGAAATGTCCTCAAATTATTTAATAAAATAAAGGACATTGATGGTAAGTTTCATTTTGTCAGCTAGGCAATGAGAAATATGGCTTATACCCACCTAAATCTAATAACAACCTCTGAGGTATCTTGGATGCAACATTACATTACTACTAATTTAGACATCCTATTGGAATGGAATTAGGAGATCCAAACTTTAGTCCAACATTTTAAGAAACAAGGAAGGAGGAGTTATCTCCATCCTTATTGAATCAAGAGTGGTTGAAGTGATAACACCACATGGGAAATTAGTGCCCAAGCCTATTTTTTAGAGTCTCTTGTAGGCAACATTGGATAATTTTATATAAAAGTTTGAAGGTACAGTATATAGAACCACAAATGAAATAATTCAATTGGTAAATTTTATGAGAGATAATATTATTGGGATTGAATCATTATATGCTGAGGTCAAAGTTACATTGGGCATTCATAAGAAACTGATGGATAAGTTCCCTCAGTTATTCAAAAGAGCCTTGCTCAATTTTGAGATTATAAACAATAAATTCTAATCAAGTCATGTGCTTTAAATCCAAATAAAATCAACAAAGCAAATAATGATGGCATCAAAAGTGTCTTCATCTCTTGCACATGGTACTCAACTTCCCAAATAAACATTTATACATACATAGATTGGGCCCTCATATATCCCACTGTTAATCAGAACACAAATTTCAATTGTAGATAAACTAATCCATGCATCCATAATGAGTTTTCTTCCAATTCTAGTGCATGTTCCATCAACAACTTTGGGTACAACTTCAGTTTCTTCCACATAAGCTATGTTATAGTTAGATTTCTTCTAGCAGTGCCACATCAACACTAGCTAATTATAAATATGTGTTTGCATGTTTTAATTGAGTTATAATTATAGTTCCTAACTTGGGTACCTTGCATGTATATATTGTATTTTTATATGAATAATTATATTTTGAGCAATCAATAGAGTACATGCATACTTTGCATGAAATTAACATACAATGCTATTTTAAGACTTGTATTTTTAGACTTTGCTTATGAGATGAGGCCTTCCCCATCCCAATCTTATATATACTTGTAACCTCATATTCCCAAAGGGAGGAGAATTTTTGGCTATTAAAATTAATAATAAATTATGAAAATTTCTACTAATGTGATTTTGATGTGTAAATCTTTATTCTTCTCCAATTCCATGGATTGTGTGGGACATTTTATCATTATGGTACCTTAGTTATTTGATTGTGCATGATTTATCTTTACAATCTAATTATTCACTTTAAGATATATTTAATTTGAATTCCTTTTTCATGCTAACTCTAATCCACCCTTGTAGATGTTCAATATCAATGTGAAAAACATGGCAACCTTTAATTTTGCATGTTTAAGTTTACTATGTTTTGGTTCCCTTAGACTCTTAATTATCTTTGATTGTTGGTGTGATACAATAACTTAAAACAAATATTGGTCTTATCTTTTCTTGTCCTTCCTTAGGTCAAGTGCTCGTCTTGAAAGGTTTTCATCTTGTGTGGTCCACAGGCCTCTTTTCTACCCTTCCTTTCCCTCTTTTTTGAGTTTATTTGAGAATCATATCAACCTTAGTTAAAAACATCATCCTTTCACCCATCTAAAGTAGAAATAGGTTCATCCATAGAAAACCTATCTATGGTTATAAACTTCTTCACTCACCTCTATTCCACTAATAGGTTGTTATAAAATTGAATATATTAGGGGCTACCTTATAAAGGTATTTATAGTGTGCATAAAAACCACATCAACATGTATCTATATTGATCATGGTGGGTGAAAATAATTATCATTTATCATCAAAATATGATTATAATAATGATAGTACTAATGTAATAATGCAAGACTACATGGACTAATGCATATGCATGTAAGTGAAATTATATGTAAATCTATAGCTCAGAAAGAAGATAGTTCTAGATAGATACAAGGTAAAATATAGATTAGGTTTTAAAAGCCTAAGTATAAATAAAATTTTAGGATGAGTTTGGACAACCATATAATATAAATGCTAGATTTGGCCCAATAGACCCAAGGAAAAATAATTAAGACAAAAAATTAAGGATATGAAACATAACTTAGAGGAATATTTTAAGGATAAATCAATTTTCAAATGAACATCTTAAAAATATAGAGATGCAATTATTAATCAAGTAGTTATGGCTCAAGTGGAAATCCTAGTTGATTTCCCAAGTCTAAAAATATTAAACCTAAGAACACTAATATTGTTATGAATCTAGCATGCATGAAAGAGATATGAAGGAAATGATGAAAATAAATTGAGACTTAAAAATATTACTATTCATCAATATGAAGTAATGAGAGGGATGAAAAAGAAGGAACCACCAAGGAAAAAGTATTCTCCTTACCATAAGAAAAACCCTTTTGTTAATTCCTAAAGATTAAGAGTTTTTGACATTTAAAGGTTTAGGAACCCTATTTAAAGATATGGTTTGGGCTGTTAGGTTGTGGAGTTAAAAGCTTCACTGATGCAAACATGGAGGAGGTGCTGAGTGTCACAGTAATTGGCATCATTCAGGCTGGCCGACATCGGTCAGGGGTAGACAAGAATATGCCAACATCGGTCATGGATCGGCCGATGTCGGTCATCTCCAGATAGACATCGACCGATGTCGGTCACCTGTGTGTTCCAAAACTGTTAGTTACACGAATAATTAGTTTGTTGAATGGCCAATTTGCATGTAAAGACTAATTTTAGTCTTGAGTCTGCATTTCTAATTATTGTAATTGGAAAGTCTAATTATTATTTGTATGGGATCTATTTAATAGACCCATGGGGGTGTATTGTAATTTGTAGAATCAGAAGGATTCTTCCCAAGTGTAAGATCTAGGTTGGCAGGTGTGCAAGACTAGGTTGATCTGTAGGTGTGCAAGATCAGGTGAGATCTATATGGTAAGTAAGATCAATTGATCTACAGGTGTGTGTGTGTGTGTGTGTGTGTGTGTGTGCGAGGTCAGTTAGATCTGTAGGTGTGCAAGATTAGAGAGATTAGCAACACAATAGGTATCAAGATCAGGTGAGATCTACTTGGAGTATGGGTGTGTACTCGGTGGTACTGGCAGCATTGTTACTGACTGGTTGAAATAAAAACTCTCTGTTTGAGTTGATTGGTTTGTAATTGAGAGAGAGAACTCTTGAGGGAGAATTAATGGTACACCCAAGAGGTGTGGGAAGAGTGTGATTTCTTCATTGTATTTCCTTTTGGAAGAGTATTAATACAAGATTGTATTGTCTCTGATATTCTGTGCTATTTTTGAATTCTAGTTACTTATTATTCTAGTTAAATTCCATGTTTATTTGCTTATACAAAGGTAATCAATTGTGCTCTTAATCTCGACAATTGGTGTCAGAGCTTTGTGAGCCTAGGTCCTATCAAGTGGTATTAGAGCTGGGTTGCTGGTTCACCAGGTGATACCACTATCAAAGTGGTATCAGAGCTAGGTTGCTGGTTCATCGAGTGATACCACTATCAAGTGGTATCAGAGCTGGGTTGTTGGTTTACCAAGTGATACCACTATCAAGTGGTATCAGAGCCAGGGTGGAGGTTCTCAGAGCTTAGTTAGGTACACTAACAGGTGGTCAAAGCGTGTTAAGTGTTTGTTGATTACAGGTCACTCTCAGGGGTTTTTGATTGAGTGGGAGTAAAGCAATGACAGAAGAAAGTACACTAAGAATGGAGAAATTCAATGGCAAGAATAATCAATTACTGAATTATGGAAAGAAAGGGCAGGTAAAGAAAGATTATTGGTTGGTAGAAGATCAACATGAAGTAAATAAAGAAGCAAATGATGTAGGGATTGTTGCACAGGTTGCTCTTATATGTTCCTTGGATAAATTAGAATCTTGGGTTTTAGATTCTGTTGCCTCTTTCCATGCAACCCGAAATAGAGTATTTTTCCATGATTATGTCCAGGGAGACTTTGGAAATATTTATTTAGGGGTTGGTGAGCCTTGTCAAATTGTTGGCAAAGGGAAAGTGCAACTGAAATTGTAGACGGGCAACACATGGGTGTTGAAGGATGTCATGCAGGTCCTAGTCTTGAAGAGGAGTCTAATTTCTTCAGGGAAGTTGGGTGATTAGGGATGCACAATAACTCTCATAGTGGATGCACTTGAATTAGCATGTGGTAAGAAAGTAGGTATTCTTTATCTATCTACTTATATTACTGATTCTCCTTCTGGTTTATCTACTTCAGATGTAGATGTGAAGATGTGGCTCTGTAGGCTTGGTCACATGAGTAAGAAGGGGATGCATGTTCTTAAGAGGAAGTCATATGTCTTTGATAAACTTAAGAACTGGAAAGCCTTGGTTTTCATGGAGGAGATGATGGACAGAGATCAGTCACAAGGGCTAAATAATTCTGAGTAGGATAGTTTGGATAGGGTTTTGATCCAAGGTGAGCTCACAGGTAAAAAGTCATCACTCACAAGAAAACATAGTTATTGACGTCGATCAAGTGGAACTGACATCGAACAGGTAGGTACCGATGTTAGCCATGTGTAGACTAGAGTCGGTGGTGTCATGTAGGTGGATACTGATGTCGGTCAGGGAACCAACATTGATGACTAAGTGGACACTGACATCGGTTAGGGAATCGACATCGATGATTAAGTGGAATTGACATTGGTTGGGTACATACTAGGGTCGACCAGAGAACAGATTTTGGGTGGACAACAAGCTATCAAAGAGTCTCAAATGCCCATATGGAGGACTGAAAGTGTAAGTAAGCCTCAAATTCATTATTTTCCTTCTTTATACTACATGAACTTGTTGCTCATTGATGGTCAAGAACCAGGAAGTTTTGAAGAAGCAATACAGGTAAAATCTAGGAAACAGTGGGAGCATGGCATGAATGAGGAATTTGATTCCTTGGATGAGAACCAAATGAGAGATTTGGTAGAGTTGCCAGCCAAAAAGAAAGCACTAAAAGATGAATGAATTCCTAGGTTAAAGAAAGGAGAGAATGGACACGTGAGACAGAAAGCCAGGTCATATGGTCTTGAGCAAGCTCCAAGACAGTGGTACAGGTTTGATAGGTGTATGACAAAGCATGGCTTTAGTCAATGTCAATGCAATCACTATATTTATTTTACCAGGTTGGATAATGGTCGTGACATTATCTTGTTACTGTATGTGGATGATATACTTATTGCAGGTTCATACATACAGGGATTTGTTGAGCTAAAGGTAAAATTAGTTCAGTGGTGTGCCAGGAAGGATTTAGGAGGAGCAAAAATCCTTGGCATGAGTATTCCTAGAGATAGAGAAGATCACAGGTTGATCTTGTCTCAGGATGATTATGTGAATAAGGTAGTGGAGAGGTTCAATATGTAGGATGCAGAACCTATTAGCATACCTATGGATGGACAGTTCACATAACAGTGTCCCAATTCACATGATGAGGTTGAGTACATGTGTACTAGGCCTGATATTGCCCTAGTAGTGGGAGCTATCAACAAGTTTGTGGCCAATTTAGGAAAGGAGCACTGAAAAGTAGTTCAATGGATTCTCAGGTATCTGAGAGGGACCAGCAGCAAGGATTCATGCTATGCAAGGTCAGGGACTTCTCTACATGGGCATGTAGATTCGGATATGGTAGGCGACTTGGATGACAGGAGTAGCATCACAAGATTTGTGGTGGTTGGTCTTTGAGATTGATATTGAAGAGGGATACAAGCCAAGAAACAAAATTAGATGATGTAAAGGTACAGGTACAGGTGTAACTATTTATCTCCAAGTGGGAGATTGTTAGGTTGTGGAGCTAAAAGCTTCACTGATGCAAACATGGAGGAGGTGTTGAGTGTCACAGTAACTGACATTGGTCAGGAAAACTGACATTGGTCAGGGGTAGACAAGAATCTGCTGACATCGGTCATGGATCATTCGATGCCAGTCATCTCCAAATAGACAGTGACCGATGTCGATTACCTGTGCGTTCTAAAACTGTTAGTTACACAAACAGTTAGTTTGTTGAACAACCAGTTTACATTTAAAGACTAATTTTAGTCTTGAGTCTGTGTTTCTAATTATTGTAATTGGAAAGTCTAATTATTGTTTGTATGGGATCTATTTAATAGACCCATGGGGGTGTATTGTAATTTGTAGAATCAGAAGGATTATTCTCGAGTGTAAGATCTAGGTCGGCAGGTGTGCAAGACCAGGTTGATCTATAGGTGTGCAAGATCAGGTCAGATCTACATGGTAAGTAAGATTAGTTGATCTTTAGGTGTGTGTGTGTGTGTGAGGTCAGTTATATTTGTAAGTGTGCAAGATTAGAGAGATCAGCAACACAACAGGTAGCAAGATCATGTGAGATCTACTTGGAGTATGGGTGTGTACTCGGTGGTACTGGTAGTATTGTTACTGACTGGTTGAAACAACTCTGTGTTTGAGTTGATTAGTTTGTAACTGAGAGAGAGAAATCTTGAGAGAGAATTACTGGTACACCTAAGAGGTGTGGGAAGAGTGTGATTTCTTCATTGTATTTCCTTTTAGAAGAGTATTAATACAAGATTGTATTGTCTCTCATATTTTGTGCTATTTTTGAATTCTAATTACTTATTATTTTGGTTAAATTCTGTGTTTAGTTGCTTATACAAAGGTAATCAATTGTGCTCTTAATCCTAACAATTGGTGTCAGAGCTTTGTGAGCCTAGGTCCTATCAACTGGTATCAGAGCTGGGTTGCTGGTTTACCAAGTGATACCACTATCAAAGTGGTATCAGAGCCAGGTTGCTGGTTCACCAAGTGATACCACTATCAAGTGGCATCAGAGCTGGGTTGTTGTTTCACCAAGTGATACCACTATCAAGTGGTATCAAAGCCAGGGTGGAGGTTCTCAGAGCTTGGTTAGGTACACTAACAGGTGGTCAGAGCGTGTTAAGTGTTTGTTGATTATAGGTCACTCTCAAGGGTTTCTAATTGAGTGGGAGTAAAGCAATGGCAAAATAAAATACACTAAGAATGGAGAAATTCAATGACAAGAATAATTAATTACTAAATTATGGAAGGAAAGGGCAGGTAAAGAAAGATTGTTGGTTGGTAGAAGATCATCATGAAGGAAATAAAGAAGCAAATGATGCAGGGATTGTTACACGGGTTGCTCTTATATGTTCCTTAGATAAAGTAGAATCTTGGGTTTTAGATTCTGTTGCCTCTTTCCATGCAACCTGAAATAGAGTATTTTTCCATGATTATGTCCAGGGAGACTTTGGAAAGATTTATTTAGGGGTTGGTGAGCCTTGTCAAATTGTTGGCAAAGGGGAAGTGTGACTGAAATTGCAAACGGACAACACATGGGTGTTGAAGGATGTCATGTAGGCCCCAGTCCTGAAGAGGAGTCTAATTTCTTTAGGAAAGTTGGGTGATGAGGGATGCACAGTAACTCTCACATCAGATGCACTTGAATTAGCACGTGGTAAGAAAGTAGGTATTCTTTATCTATCTACTTATATCACTGATTCTTCTTCTAGTTTATCTACTTTAAATGTAGATGCAAAAATGTGGCTCTGTAGGCTTGGTCACATGAGTAAGAAGGGGATGCATGTTCTTAAGAGAAAATTAGATGTCTTTGACAAACTTAAAAATTAGAAAGCCTTAGTTTTCATGGAGGAGATGATGGACATAGATCAGTCACAGGGGCTGAACAATTCTGAGCAGGGTAGTTTGGATAGGGTTTTGATCCAAGGTGAGCTGACAGGTAAAATGTCATCACTCATAAAAAAACATAGTTATCGACGTCAATCAAGTGGAACTGACATCGAACAGGTAGGTAACGATGTCAACCATGTGCAAACCAGAGTCGGTGGTGTCGGGTAGATGGATACCGACGTTAGTTAGGGAATCGACATCGACGACCAGGAGAAAACCGATGTCAGTCAGGGAACCAACATCAATGATCAGGTGGAATCAACATCGGTCAGGTGCAGACTAGGGTTGACTAGAGAATAGATTTTGGGTGGACAGCAAGCTGTCAAGGAGTCTCAAATGCCCATATGGAGGATTGAAAGTGTAAGTAAGCATCAAATTCATTATTCACCTTCTTTATACTACCTAAACTTGTTACTCACTGATGGTCAAGAACTAGGAAGTTTTAAAGAAGCAATGTAGGTAGAATCGAGGAAACAGTGGGAGCATGGCATGAATGAGGAATTTAATTCCTTGGATGAGAACCAAATGGGAGATTTGGTAGAGTTGCTAGCCAAAAAGAAAGCACTGAAAGACGAATGGATTCCTAGGTTAAAGAAAGGAGAGAATGGACACATGAGATAGAAGGCCAGGTCATATGGTCTTGAGCAAGCTCTAGGACAGTGGTACAGATTTGACAGGTGTATGATAAAGCATGGCTTTAGTTAATGTCAATGTAATCACTGTACTTATTTTACCAATTTGGATAATGGTTGTGACATTATCCTGTTATTGTATGTGGATGATATGCTTGTTGTAGGTTCATACATGCAGGGATTTGCTGAGCTAAAGGTAAAATTAGTTTAGTGGTGTGCCAAGAAGGATTTAAGAGGAGAAAAAATCCTTCACATGAGTATTCTTAGAGACAGGGAAGATCACAGGTTGATGTTGTCTCAGGATGATTATGTGAATAAGGTAGTGGAGAGGTTCAATATGCAAGATGCAGAACCGGTTAGCACACTTATGGATGGACAGTTCACAGAACAGTGTCCCAATTCACATGATGAGGTTGAGTACATGTGTACTAGGCCTGATATTGCCCCAGCAGTGGGAGCTGTCAACAAGTTTGTTGCCAATTCGGGAAAGGAGCACTGGAAAGTATTTTAGTAGATTTTTAGGTATCTGAGAGGGACCAGTAGCAAGGATTCATGCTATGCAAGGTCAGGGACTTCTCTACATGGGCATGTAGATTTGAATATGGCAGGTGACTTGGATAACAGGAGTATCATCACAAGATTTGTGGTGGTTGGTCTTAAAGATTGATCTTGAAGAGGGATACAAGCCAGGAAACAAAATTAGATGATGTACAGGTATAGGTACATGTGCAGCTATTTATCTCCAAGTGGGAGATTATTAGGTTGTGGAGCTAAAAGTTTCACTGATGCAAACATGGAGGAGGTGCTGAGTGTCACAGTAACCAGCGTCGGTTAGGCCAATCGATGTTGGTCAGGGGTAGATAGGAATATGCCAACATCGATCATGGATCAACTGACGTCGGTCATCTTTAGACACACAGTGACTGACGTCAGTCACCTATGCATTCTAGAACTATTAGTTACATGAATAGTTAGTTTTTTGAATAGACAGTTTGCATGTAAAGACTAATTTTAGTCTTGAGTTTGCATTTCTAATTATTGTAATTGGAAAGTCTAATTATTGTTTGTATGGGATCTATTTAATAGACCCATGAGGGTGTATTGTAATTTGTAGAATTAGAAGGATTCTTCTTGAGTGTAAGATCTAGGTCAACAGGTGTGCAAGACCAAGTTGATCTACATGTATGCAAGATTAGGTGAGATCTACATGGCAAGTAAGATCAGTTGATCTATAGCTATTTGTGTGTGTGAGGTTAGTTAGATCTGTAGGTGTGCAAGATCATGTGAGATCTACTTGGAGTATGGGTGTGTACTCGGTGGTACTGGCAGTATTGTTACTGACTGGTTGAAACAACAACTCTGTGTTTGAGTTGATTAGTTTGTAATTGAGAGAGAGAACTCTTGAGGGAGAATTACTGGTATGCCCAAGAGGTGTGGGAAGAGTGTGATTTTTTCATTGTATTTCCTTTTGGAAGAGTATTAATACAAGATTGTATTGTCTCTCATATTCTGTGCTGTTTCTAAATTCTAGTTACTTATTATTCTGGTTATATTACCTGTTTAGTTACTTATACAAAGGTAATCAATTGTGCTCTTAATCCTAACAATTGGGGTCAGAGATTTGTGAGCCTAGGTCCTATCAAGTGGTATCAGAGTTGGGTTGCTGGTTCACCAAGTGATACCACTATCAAAGTGGTATCAGAGCCAGGTTGTTCGTTCATCGAGTGATACCACTATCAAGTGGTATCAGAGCTAGGTTGCTGGTTCACCAAGTGATACCACTATCAAGTGGTATCAGAGCCAGGGTGGAGGTTCTCAAAGCTTGGTTAGGTACACTAAGAGGTGGTCAGAGCGTGTTAAGTGTTTGTTGATTACAGGTCACTCTCAGGGGTTTCTGGTTGAGTGGGAGTAAAGTAATGGCAGAAGAAAGTACACTAAGAATAGAGAAATTCAATGGCAAAAATAATCAATTACTGAATTATGGAAAGAAAGGGTAGGTAAAGAAAGATTGTTGGTTGGTAGAAGATCAGCATGAAGGAAATAAAGAAGCAAATGATGCAGGGATTGTTGCACGGGTTGCTCTTATATGTTCCTTGGATAAAGTAGAATCTTGGGTTTTAGATTATGTTGCCTCTTTCCATGCAACTCGAAATAGAGTATTTTTCCATGATTATGCCCAGAGAGACTTTGGAAAGATTTATTTAGGGGTTGGTGAGCCTTGTCAAATTGTTGGAAAAGGGGAAGTGCGACTGAAATTGTAGACAGGCAACACATGGGTGTTGAAGGATGTCATGCAGGTCCCAGTCCTGTAGAGGAGTCTAATTTCTTCAAGAAAGTTGGGTGATGAGGGATGCACAGTAACTCTCACAGTGGATGCACTTGAATTAGAATGTGGTAAGAAAGTAGGTATTATTTATCTATCTACTTGTATTACTGATTCTCCTTCTAGTTTATCTACTTCAGATGTAGATGTGAAGATGTGGCTCTATAGGATTGGTCACATGAGTAAGAATGGGATGCATGTTCTTAAGAGAAAGTCAGATGTCTTTGACAAACTTAAGAACTAGAAAGCCTTGGTTTTTATGGAGGAGATGATGAATAGAGATCAGTCACAGGGGCTAAATAATTCTGAGTAGGTTAATTTGGATAGGGTTTTGATCCAAGGTGAGCTCGCAAGTAAAAATTCATCACTCATAGGAAAACACAGTTAGCGATGTCGGTTAGGTAGAACTAATGTCGAACAGCCAGGTACCGATGTCGATCATGTGCAGACTAGGGTCAGTGATATCAGGCAAGTGGATACTGATGTCAGTCAGGGAATCGACGTTGGTGACTAGGTGGACACTAATGTTGGTTAGGGAACTGATGTTGGTGATCAGGTGGAATCGACATCAGTCAGGTGCAGACCAGGGTCGACCAGAGAATGGATTTTGGGCAGACAACAAGCTGTCAAGGAGTCTCAAATGCCCATATGGAAGACTGAAAGTGTAAGTAAGCCTCAAATTCATTATTCACCTTCTTTATACTACCTGAACTTGTTACTCACTGATGGTTAAGAGCCAAGAAGTTTTGAAGAAGTAATGCAGGTAGAATCTAGGAAACAATGGGAGCATGACATGAATGAGGAATTTGATTCCTTGGATGAGAACCAAACGGGAGATTTGGTAGAGTTGCCAGCTGAAAAAAAAGCACTGAAAGACGAATGGATTCCTAGGTTAAAGAAAGGAGAGAATAGACACGTGAGATAGAAGGTCAGGTCATATGGTCTTGAGCAAGCTCCAGGATAGTGGTATAGGTTTGACAGGTGTATGACAAAGCATGGCTTTAGTCAATATCAATGTAATCACTGTATTTATTTTACCAAGTTGGATAATGGTTGCGACATTATCCTGTTACTATATATGGATGATATGCTTGTTGTAGGTTCATACATGCAGGGATTTACTGAGCTAAAGGTAAAATTAGTTCAGTGGTGTGCCAGGAAGGATTTATGAAGAGCGAAAATCCTTGGCATGAGTATTTCTAGAGACAGGGAAGATCACATGTTGATGTTGTTTCAGGATGATTATGTGAATAAGGTAGTGGAGAGGTTCAATATGTGGGATGTAGAACCAGTTATCACACCTATGGATGGACAGTTCACAGAACAGTGTCCCAATTCACATGATGAGGTTGAGTACATGTGTACTAGGCCTGATATTGCCCCAACAGTGGGAGCTGTCAATAAGATTGTGGCCAATTCGAGAAAGGAGCACTAGAAAGTAGTTCAGTGGATTCTTAGGTATCTGAGAGGGACCAGTAGTAGGGATTCATGCTATGCAAGGTTAGAGACTTCTCTACATGGGCATGTAGATTCGGATATGGTAGGTGACTTGGATGATAGGAGTAGCATCATAGGATTTGTGATGGTTGGTCTTCAAGATTGATCTTGAAGAGGGATACAAGCTATGAAACAAAATTAGATGATGTACAGGTACAGGTACAAGTGCAACTATTTATCTCCAAGTGGGAGATTATTAGGTTATGGAGCTAAAAGCTTCACTGATGCAAACATGGAGGCGGTGTTGAGTGTCATAGTAATTGGCATCAGTCAGGCCAATTGACATTGGTCACAGGTAGACAAGAATCTGCCAACATCAATCATGGATCGGCCGATGTCGGTCATCTCCAGATAGATAGTGATTGACGTTGGTCACCTGTGTGTTCTAGAACTGTTAGTTACATGAATAGTTAGTTTGTTGAATGGCTAGTTTGCATGTAAAGACTAATTTTAGTCTTGAGTCTACATTTCTAATTATTGTAATTGGAAAGTCTAATTATTGTTTGTATGGGATCTATTTAATAGACCCATGGGAGTGTATTGTAATTTGTAGAATCAGAAGGATTCTTCCTGAGTGTAAGATCTAGGTTGGAAGGTGTGCAAGACCAAGTTGATCTGCAGGTGTGTAAGATTAGGTGATATCTACATGGTAAGTAAGATCAGTTGATCTTCATGTGTGTGTGTGTGTGTGTGTTAGGTCAGTTAGATCTACAAGTGTGCAAGATCAGGGAGATCAGCAACACAACAGGTAACAAGATCAAGTGAGATCTACTTGGAGTATGGGTGTGTACTCAGTGGTACTGGCAGTATTGTTACTGATTGGTTGAAACAACTCTGTGTTTGAGTTGATTGGTTTGTAATTAAGAGAGAGAACTCTTGAGGGAAAATTACTGGTACGCCCAAGAGGTGTGGGAAGAGTGTGATTTTTTCATTGTATTTCCTTCTGAAAGAGTGTTAATACAAGATTGTATTGTCTCTCATATTTTGTGTTATTTCTGAATTCTAGTTACTTATTATTCTCATTAAATTCTATGTTTAGTTAGTTATATAAAGGTAATCAATTGTGCTCTTAATCCTGATAATTGGTGTCAGAGCTTTGTGAGCCTAGGTCCTATAAAGTGGTATCAGAGTTGGGTTGCTGGTTCACCAAGTGATACCACTATCATAGTGGTATCAGAGCTAGGTTGCTAGTTCACTGAGTGATACCACTATTGAGTGGTATCAGAGCTGGGTTGATGGTTCACCAAGTGATACCACTATCAAGTGGTATCAGAGCCAGGGTGGAGGTTCTCAGAGCTTGGTTAGGTACACTAACAGGTGGTCAGAGCGTGTTAAGTGTTTGTTGATTACAGGTCACTCTCAGGGGTTTCTGATTGAGTGGGGGTAAAGCAATGACAGAAGAAAGTACACTAAGAATGGGGAAATTCAATGGCAAGAATAATCAATTATTGAATTATGGAAAGAAAAGGGTAGGTAAAGAAAGATTGTTGGTTGGTAGAAGATCAGCATAAAGGAAATAAAGAAGCAAATGATGCAGGGATTGTTACACGGGTTGCTCTTATATGTTCCTTGGATAAAGTAGAATCTTGGGTTTTAGATTTTGTTGCCTCTTTCCATGCAACCCAAAATAGAGTATTTTTCTATGATTATGTCTAGGGAGACTTTGGAAAGATTTATTTAGGGGTTGGTGAGCCTTGTCAAATTGATGGCAAAGGGGAAGTGTAGCTAAAATTGTAGATGGGTAACACATGGGTGTTGAAAGATGTCATGCAGGTCCCAGTCTTGAAGAGGAGTCTAATTTCTTCAAGAAAGTTGGGTGATGAGGGATGCACAGTAACTCTCACAGTGGATGCACTTGAATTAGCATGTGGTAAGAAAGTATGTATTCTTTATCTATCTACTTGTATTATTGATTCTCCTTCTAGTTTATCTACTTCAAATGTAGATGCGAAGATGTGGCTCTATAGGCTTGGTCACATGAGTAAGAAGGGGATGCATGTTCTTAAGAGGAAGTCAGATGTCTTTGACAAATTTAAGAACTGGAAAGCCTTGGTTTTCTTGGAGGAGATGATGGATAGAGATCAGTCATAGGGGCTGTATAATTTTGAGCAGGGTAGTTTGGATAGGGTTTTGATCCAAGGTGAGCTTGCGAGTAAAAAGTCATCACTCATAGGAAAACACAGTTACTGACGTCGATCAGGTAGAACTGATGTCGAACAGCCAAGTATCGATGTCGGTCATGTGCAGACTAGGGTCAGTGGTATCGGGCAGGTGGATACCAATGTCAGTCAGGGAATCAATGTTGGCGATGAGGTGGACACTAACATCGGTTAGGGAACTGATGTTGGTGATCAGGTGGAATCGACATCAGTCAGGTGTAGACCAGGGTCGACTAGAGAATGGATTTTGGGCAGATAGCAAACTGTCAAGGAGTCTCAAATGCCCATATGGAGGACTGAAAGTGTAAGTAAGCCTCAAATTCATTATTCACCTTCTTTATACTACCTGAACTTGTTGCTCACTAATGGTCAAGAGCCAAGAAGTTTTGAAGAAGCAATGCAGGTAGAATCTAGGAAACAGTGGGAGCATGACATGAATGAGGAATTTGATTCCTTGGATGAGAACCAAACGGGAGATTTGGTAGAGTTTCCAGCCAAAAAGAAAGCACTGAAAGATAAATGGATTCTTAGGTTAAAGAAAGGAGAGAATGGACATGTGAGATAGAAGGCCAGGTCATATGGTCTTAAGCAAGCTCCAAGACAGTGGTACAGGTTTGATAGGTGTATGACAAAGCATGGCTTTAGTCAATGTCAATGTAATCACTGTGTTTATTTTACCATGTTGGATAATGGTCACGACATTATCCTGTTACTGTATGTGGATGATATGCTTGTTGCAGGTTCATACATGTAGGGATTTTCTGAGCTAAAGGTAAAATTAGTTCAGTGGTGTGCCAGGAAGGATTTAGGAGGAGCGAAAATCCTTGGCATGAGTATTCCTAGAGACAGGGAAGATCACAGGTTGATGTTGTCTCAAGATGATTATGTGAATAAGGTAGTGGAGAGGTTCAATATGCAGGATGCAGAACCGGTTAGCACACCTATGGATGGACAATTCACATAACAGTGTCCTAATTCACATGATGAGATTGAGTACATGTGTACTAGGCCTGATATTACCCCTGCAGTGGGAGCTATCAACAAGTTTGTGGCCAATTTAGGAAAGGAGCACTGAAAAGCAACTCAGTGGATTCTTAGGTATCTGAGAGGTACCAACAGCAGGGATTCATGCTATGCAAGGTCAGGGAATTCTCTACATGGGCATGTAGATTCGAATATGGCAGGTGACTTGGATGACAGGATAGTATCACAAGATTTGTGGTGGTTGGTCTTCAAGATTGATCTTGAAGAGGGATACAAGCTAGGAAACAAAATTAGATGATGTACAGGTGTAGCTATTTATCTCCAAATGGGGGATTGTTAGGTTATGGAGCTAAAAGCTTCACTGATGCAAACATGGAAGAGGTGCTGAGTGTCACAATAACTGGCATCAGTTAGGCCAATCGATGTCAGTCAGGGGTAGACAAGAATCTATCGACATCGGTCATAGATCGGTCAACGTTGGTCATCTCTAGACAGATAGTGATCGACGTCGATCACTTGTGCATTCCAGAACTGTTAGTTACACGAATAGTTAGTTTATTGAATGACCGGTTTGCATGTAAAGACTAATTCTAGTCTTGAGTCTTCATTTCTAATTATTGTAATTGGAAAGTTCAATTATTGTTTGTATGGAATATATTTAATAGACCCATGGGGGTGTATTGGAATTTGTAGAATCAGAAGGATTCTTCTTGAGTGTAAGATCTAGGTTGGTAGGTGTGCAATACCAGGTTGATCTGCAAGTGTGCAAGATCAGGTCAGATCTACATGGTAAGTAAGATCAGTTGATTTGCAGGTGTGTGTGTGTGTGTGTGTGTGTGTGTGTGTGTGTGTGTGTGTGTGTGCGAGGTCAGTTAGATTTGCAGGTGTGCAAGATCAGGGAGATCAACAACACAATAGGTAGCAAGATCAGGTTAGATCTACTTGGAGTATGGGTGTGTACTTGGTGGTACTGGCAGTATTGTTATTGACTGGTTGAAACAACAACTCTGTGTTTGAGTTGATTGGTTTGTAATTGAGAGAGAGAAATCTTTAGGGAGAATTACTGGTATGCCCAAGAGGTGTGGGAAGAGTGTGATTTATTCATTGTATTTCCTTTTGGAAGAGTATTAATATAAGATTGTATTGTCTCTCATATTCTGTGCTATTTCTGAATTCTAGTTACTTATTATTCTAGTTAAATTCCGTGTTTAGTTGCTTATACAAAGGTAATCAATTGTGCTCTTAATCCTGACAATTGGTGTCAGAGCTTTGTGAGCCTAGGTCCTATCATGGGCCAACTAGTGAAGCAAGTAAATTATTAAATTCTATGGAATGCATGAAATGTAAAGGTGTCTACCTTCCCATGAATTTTTATTTATTCCTTAGGACTAGTCAAAACCATCAACCATTATGAGGATTGGGTACTTGCATGAAAATGCAAATAAATCAAATAATGTATATAAGGTATCGTACCCTAGTATATTAACTTACCACACTCCAATGGAGCTCTAAATCTAATGTGAGCCCAACTATGGAGTTTGATATTTTAATTAGAGTAGGGGGTGTGCCAATGATTTTTGATAGGATCATGCTTTTTATGGTTGTGATTTTTATTTTGAGATGTTTCAATTTAAATTTTGATAATTTTATATTTTGAGTTTGTTTATTTATATATTATTTTAATTTTTCATGTCTTCCTCCATATGTATTTGAAAGTAAAATAATGGCTTTGTATTAATACATCACTAAGAGAGCTTACACCTATATGGTTAGATAGAAACATAAGACCTAAATGCTTAGATACTTCTATAATTTTACCTTATCATAGAGTGAAATATCCAACCTTGGTGTTAACCATAGTGAATGTGGTCTAATATGGAGATATTATGGTGATTGTTTTTCCCTAGTAAACTATATTATTTGATAATACAATGACATACAAAATTGAAACTTTGTCAATAGAATGGAAATTGTGGGTAAGAGAGATGTATATGGACTATAATAGTTTTTTTAACAAATAATATGACAAAATTTGGGATGAAAAATGATGCTCTCTAACCTTTCCAAATGTTTCTAAGACACACTTGGATATGATTAGGAGTGAAATCTTATTGTACTAATGGGATAAAAGAAAAGACAACACAATAAGGAAGATATAAAAAAAAAGGCTTGTGATAAAGTATGATAAAATGGATCCAATAGGATAAGGTAAAATTAGTTAAAAAGGAACCAAGAATATTGAATTAAATTAGATAAAAAATAATAATGAGCTAAGATATTGAGTTTAGAAAAGAGATTTTTGAGAACTTATGAGAATTCTTAAAATGCTACTATCATGATGTTGAATGCAATGTTGTAATTAATTAAGATAATATGATTTCTATATTAATATGAAATATGTAAGTATATATTCTATGATATGGAATGAGATCGTAGAAATAATTCTAGCATGAGATGCAAAATATGCTACATATTTAACAAAAGGTTGTAAATAACTTATGACAACATACCTTAGGAAATAATACTTTTTCATAGATTGAGCATTAATTGGCTCATTGAATATGTGTCATTCATTTATTTGGAGCCAATGGGTGCTTGGTACAATGATATTTTTATGATATAGAGATGCCACTACTTTTGGGAATACTTTACCTACTTATTATGGGTGTAGTCAAATTTTAGTACTCGATCTCCAAGTTCAAATTTCTTGTGCTTAATTTTTTTTAATGTTATTTAAAATTTTAATTTTTGTATTTTAGATTATTATGTAGGTAATTCATGTTTATTTCATCAAGTAAGTTTAATGTATGAATGTGATATTCATGAATTTCATTTTTAGGTATAATTCAGTATAATAAACTGCATAGAAAGGTTAATTCAACTTCTAGTAGTGAGATGACTTCAAAATCACATAATAGAGAGAATGGATTTACCCAAATGACAATTATAATTTTATTATGGTATGCCCATAATACAAGTTAAACCTTAAGATGTTAATCAATGAGAGTTTTTTGATGTTTTTTTCTAGAATTTTGTTGAGGATTTTATTTTTAAATTTACTTTTCCCAATGAATTATGGTTGATAAGAGATGGAAAAATCATGCTTCATTTTGAATTGGAACATAAGTATTTAATGTATTTGTTTTTGGAGTTTTCACGATTATAAAATATGATGGTGTGAAGGATACAAAATATATAGGAGATTTTTTTGAGCACAAATTTATAGACAATAACTTTAGTTACATTGGTAATGCACATAAATTCAACCTAGTTGGTGAAGTACTCAATGGATGTATGATAAATGTACTTCTAGCTTATGATTTAGGTAATATGTTTATGAGGTCTAAAACCTTCATGAAAAAATGCCATAGATTTTTAAATGTTCTTAGTTTGGTAGGAAGTGAATGAATGAAATCATCATGAATTTGATATGATTTGCATATTTTGGTGAATTATATCGAGTTTTTTATTCTAGGGTAGGTCAAGAATAACCTAGTCATAGAAATTTTTGAGTTGTAGTATGTCTACAATAATATCCCCATAAATTCATCCATGTGCTTTCTCAAGAAGAGAAGATACCTTCCCTTTAGTAAATGTTAGAGGAGGACACATTCAATATTTTGATAATAAAATATTTAATTTTTTAAGAACATAATTGAAATATTTATTTCTAATTTGTGTCTTTCATCTATAGCTGTTGTTGGGCAGATAAGTTTGATTTTCAATGAATTGGATGAAATGTTTATGTTAGGTATGTGGAGCTAAAAGCTTCACCAAGGAGCATAGACAAACAGGTTCGGGTCTACACAGACGCCGGCGTTGGTCAGGAGCGACCGACGTCGGTCAGTTGCAGTTACAGAGGCGCCGACGTCGGCAGTATGGTCGGCCGGCGACGGTCACAGGCGAACAGGCAGGAACCGACGTCGGTTACCTGCGTGTCCAGAAAGCTATTTCCGAGGACAGAAGCGAGGGTTTGCATGATGAGTTTGAGTTGTGGACTCAAGCTCGCGTCTCTATTGTTAGCAATATTATTTTTAGAGCCCTTGTTGAAGAGGCTTAACTGTTTGTTGTAAGAGCATGCTCAAGTTTCCTATTTCTATATGTAGGAGAGATCTTCTAAGCTATTGTATGATGATGAGAGAGTGTAATAGAGTATGAGTAGAACATTGTGAATGTTTGAAGGACTGTACTTTAGAGAGAGCTCTTAAGGAATAGAGATCTAGTGAGAGATCTTGTGTGCATCTGAGAGAGGTGTGGAAGAACAAAGTTCTTCATTTGTATTCCTATTGTAAAGAGTTTTTAATACAAGTTTTCAGGGTGTTTTCTTGTATATCTTGTTCTGTGCTATTTATCATTTCAGTTACTTATCTATCTGATTATTTCCGCATTCATTGCTTTCATAAGTGTAATCCATTGTTGGTTGATCCCCAACAAGTGGTATCAGAGCTCAGGTTCACTAACAGGTGGTTCAGATCTGTGTAGTGTGTTCGGATTACAGGTTGCTCACAGGGATTTCTGTTTGAGTGGGAGAAGCAATGGCAGAGGAAAGTAAGTTGAGAATGGAAAAGTTTAATGGCAAGAACTATCAGCACTGGAGAATGCAGATAGAGGACTATCTGTATCAGAAGGATCTTTACTTACCGTTAGGTGGGATAGCAAAGAAGCCCAAGGACATGGAGGATGAAGAATGGGAAGTTCTTGACAGAAAGGCTCTTGGGTCTATAAGACTGAGTCTGGCCTCCACTGTGATATCTAATTTGTCACAGGCAAAAACTACGGTAGAGTTAATGACCACGTTAGCAAATTTGTATGAAAAACCCTCCGCTTCAAATAAGGTATATTTAATGAAGCAGTTGTTTAATTTGCATATGCAAGAAGGTGGATCTGTTTCTAATCACTTGAATGATTTCCACGGTATTGTTAATCAGTTAAGTTCTGTTAATATTGTATTTGAAGATGAAATAAAGGCTCTTTTAATTTTATGTTCTTTGCCTGAAAGCTGGCATGGCTTGGTAATGGCAGTTTCTAATACTGCTTCTGCTTCGAATATTTTAAAAGTAGAGGATGTGGTTAGTGTTATTTTGAATGAGGAAATTCGCAGGAAAAGCACAGAAGAGACTTCTGGGACATCCGGGAACGCTTTAAATCTCGAGAGCAGAGGAAGGCAAAAAGAAAGGAGCAAGAGGAGATCAAGATCTAAGTCTAAGGGAAGAGGCAGATCCAAATCTAGGAATGGCAGAAGGCCACAATGCTGGAACTGTGGAAAGTTGGGGCACATAAGCAGAGATTGCTGGTCAAAGCCTAAGGAGGATAATCAGCACGAAGGAAAGGAAGAGACAAAGGTTGCAGGTATTGCACAGGATGCTCTTATTTTCTCTTTACATAATAACATAGAATCTTGGGTATTAGATTCTGGTGCATCTTTCCATGCTACCCCTAACAGAGAAGATTTCAGTGACTATGTCCATGGAGATTTTGGGATAGTGTACTTAGGGGATGATGAGCCTTGCAAGATTATTGGCAAAGGTAAAGTGCAGCTAAAGATGCAGAATGGCAACACATGGGTGTTGAGGGATGTGATGCATGTTCCTAGTTTGAAGAGAAATCTGATTTCTGCAGGTAAGCTAGGTGATGAGGGTTGTACAATAACTCTCACAGCAGATTCTTGGAAAGTGACCAAGGGTGCACTTGTTATGGCCAGAGGTAAGAGAGAAGGTACTCTCTATTTGTGTAATTGTATTACTAACAAATCTCCTTTAGTTTTATCTACTTCAGATGTGGATGCTAAATTGTGGCACTCAAGGCTTGGCCACATGAGTGAGAAGGGGATGTCAATCCTTAAGTCTAAAGGTATGCTTTCAGATTTGAAAAGTATGGATCTAGAATTTTGTGAGCATTGTGTGTTTGGAAAACAGAAAAGGGTTAGTTTTCTAAAGACTGGGTCTACTAAGAAAAGGCAGAAGTTGCAGCTTGTTCACACAGACATGTGGGGACCGGCTCACGTAGCCTCTATTGGCGGATCACAGTACTATGTTACATTCATAGATGACGCCACAAGAAAGGTATGGATCTACTGTATTAAAAATAAATCTGATGTTTTTGAGACTTTTAAGATATGGAAAGCCATGGTTGAGAATGAAACAGGCAAAAGATTAAAGTGCTTGAGATCTGATAATGGTGGTGAGTTCTGCAGTCTTAAGTTCAAATTGTATTGTTACATAAATGGGATCCGTAGGCAAAGGACGGTTCCAAGGACACCTCAGCAGAATGGTATTGCTGAAAGGATGAACAGGACTATTATGGAGCGTGCAAGATGTATGAGATTGCATGCAGGGTTGCCCTTAGAGTTTTGGGCAGAAGCAGTTGACACCGCAGTGTACCTGATCAATAGAGGACCCTCTACAGCTCTGGATGGTGGAATTCCAGAAGAGGCATGGACAGGTAAAAAGGTTGATCTCTCATATCTCAAAGTTTTTGGTTGTGAAGCCTTTGTGCACGTAGATAAGGAAAATAGAAAGAAGCTTGATGCTAAGTCTACGAGGTGCACGTTTATAGGCTATGGCTCAGATGATTTTGGTTTCAGATTTTGGAATCTAGGAACTAACAAGGTAATCAGGAGCCGTGATGTTGTTTTCAATGAAAGAGTGATGTATAGTGATCAGACAAGGAAGCTAGATCAAGCTGGGTAGAGCAATAATGAGTTGGATGAAATTATGGTCCAAAATGAGCTCGCGGGAAAAAGAAATAATCACTTACAGGAAAACACAGAGACCGACGTCGGCAGGTTTGGCACCGGCGTCGGCAATACAGAAATCGATGTCGGTCATACAGAGACCGACGTCGGCAGACCAGGCACCGGCGTCGGCCAGGAAGAACCGGCGTCGGCCAGTAACAGGTCTACAGGTGGCCGAGGTCGGTCACTGTCAGAAAATTTAGGTGGACAGATTGTTGAAAACGAGTCCAAGACACCAATCAGGAGGTCTGAAAGGGTAAGTAAGCCTCCAATTAGATATTCTCCTTCTTTATATTATTTATTGTTAACCGATGGTGGAGAACCAGAAAGTTTTGAAGAAGCTTTACAGGTGGAGTCCAGGAGTAAGTGGGAGCATGGCATGGTTGAGGAGATGGAGTCCTTAAGAGAGAACCAAACATGGGATTTGGTTGAATTGCCAGCTGGTAAGAGAACACTGAAGAATAGGTGGACTTACAGGTTGAAGGAAGGCGAGGATGGTCAGATGAGATACAAGGCCAGATTGGTTGTAAAAGGATTTGCACAAAAGCCAGGTATTGACTTTGGCGAGATTTTTTCTCCAGTTGTTAAGATGACTTCTATAAGGGTTGTACTGTCTTTGGTTGCTTTTGAGGATTTACATCTTGAGCAGCTAGATGTTAAAATAGCATTTCTTCATGGAGATTTAGATGAGGAAATTTACATGGAACAGCCAGAAGGTTTCGAGGTCAAGGGTAAGGAGAAACTAGTGTGCAGGTTAAAGAAAAGCTTGTATGGCCTCAAGCAAGCTCCAAGGCAATGGTACTTGAAATTTGACAGGTTTATGACTGAGCATGGCTTCAGTAGGTGTCAATCAGACCATTGTGTATATTTTAAGAGATTTGATAACGGTAGATACATTATTCTATTGTTGTATGTAGATGACATGTTGGTTGCAGGGTCTCACATGCAGGATATCTCAGAGCTTAAGGTGAAGCTAGCTCAAACGTTTGCTATGAAGGATTTGGGAGCAGCTAAGAAAATCCTTGGCATGAGCATTAAGAGAGACAGAAAAAATCACAGGTTGATATTGTCTCAAGAAGATTATGTGGACAAGGTGTTGAAACGGTTCAACATGCAAGATGCGAAACCGGTAAGCACACCTTTGGCAGGACATTTTAAGTTAAGTAAAGAACAATGTCCCAATTCACATGATGAGGTAGAGTACATGAATAAGGTTCCATATTCTTCCGCGGTAGGAAGTTTGATGTATGCAATGGTGTGTACTAGACCAGATATTGCCCAAGCAGTGGGAGTAGTAAGCAGGTATATGGCCAATCCAGGAAAGGAACATTGGAAAGCAGTACAATGGATCCTTAGATATCTGAGAGGAACCAGCAGTAGACACTTATGCTATGGAGGTTCAGATACTTCTCTACATGGCTATGTAGATTCAGATATGGCAGGGGATTTGGATGGCAGGAGGAGCACCACAGGTTATGTTTTTACTGTAGGTGGAACGGCAGTTAGTTGGATTTCTAAGTTGCAGAAGGTTGTAGCCTTGTCAACTACAGAAGCAGAATACATTTCAGCTACAGAAGCTAGCAAGGAGATGATATGGATGACACGGTTCATGGAAGAGCTTGGAAGGGAGCATGGGAGTTGCAGATTGCATAGTGACAGTCAGAGTGCAATCCATTTGGCTAAGAACTCAGCTTTTCATTCTAGAACCAAGCACATATAGCTAAGGTACCACTTCATACGGCAGGTATTGGAAGATGGTGAGTTGAAGCTGGAGAAGATCCATACAGACATGAATCCTGCTGATATGCTAACAAAGCCGGTTACTAAGGAGAAGTTGAATCTTCATTCAACTTCTATTGGTCTTCATAATTAAGTTGAAGATGGAGGAGCTAGAAGATCTTGCTGTACATGTATTGGTGCAGCTGGTTTATCTCCAAGTGGGAGATTGTTAGGTATGTGGAGCTAAAAGCTTCACCAAGGAGCATAGACAAACAGGTTCGGGTCTACACAGACGCCGGCGTCGGTCAGGAGCGACCGACGTCGGTCAGTTGCAGTTACAGAGGCACCGACGTCGGCAGTATGGTCGGCCGGCGACGGTCACAGGCGAACAGGCAGGAACCGACGTCGGTTACCTACGTGTCCAGAAAGCTATTTCCGAGGACAGAAGCGAGTGTTTGCATGATGAGTTTGAGTTGTGGACTCAAGCTCGCGTCTCTATTGTTAGCAATATTATTTTTAGAGCCCTTGTTGAAGAGGCTTAACTGTTTGTTGTAAGAGCATGCTCAAGTTTCCTATTTCTATATGTAGGAGAGATCTTCTAAGCTATTGTATGATGATGAGAGAGTGTAATAGAGTATGAGTAGAACATTGTGAATGTTTGAAGGACTGTACTTTAGAGAGAGCTCTTAAGGAATAGAGATCTAGTGAGAGATCTTGTGTGCATCTGAGAGAGGTGTGGAAGAACAAAGTTCTTCATTTGTATTCCTATTGTAAAGAGTTTTTAATACAAGTTTTCAGGGTGTTTTCTTGTATATCTTGTTCTATGCTATTTATCATTTCAGTTACTTATCTATCTGATTATTTCCGCATTCATTGCTTTCATAAGTGTAATCCATTGTTGGTTGATCCCCAACAGTTTATACCTAGGGTTTTGGATTATGGTGATTTCTTAAATGTGGAAATGAGGGAGTATTCTTTAGATGTTGTGATATGAGTTTTTTTTTAAAAATTGACAGGAAATTTGTTATCATGCAAAATGTTTAGAGGAGGAAATAGTGATGCTAATGAGGTAAGGGAATAAAAAATTGCATTTTTTATCTTGGTATTTACTTGATAGTGAAATATTTAAATTATTTGGCTAAATTTATTTCTAAGTCATGATAAGATTTTATGTTGTTATTTTTGTATTGGTATTTTCCACTTACAAAGAGACAACTTAATTGTGAATTTAATAAGGCATGTAGGAAGGCGATGTCCATGTCAATTATGGTTTTCATGCCAAAGATGAGGGATTCATATTAAACTATATTTTTGGTGACATCAAAGTTAAGAGAAATTTTAAGATATATATTTTCACAAAGGGATCTATGAGGACACATCCTATTGTAACCCCTAATATGTATTTAGATTTTTCAAAATGTAGATTCCATGTATATTTGTGTAATTCTATGGTAGCTTCTTATTGATTTTATTTCTTGGATTTTTTTTATTTTTTTAGTTTACTAAATTCTATATCAGCCTTTTTGATTTCTAGAGCCTCAATATCAACTATTTTTTGTGAAAGTGATCCCTTAGTGAAAGTGATCCCTTAGTGAAATTTCTTGTTTGGAAGATAAATGAACACTACATCTTCATCTATTAAGGTATCTAGAATTTACCTATTAGTCGGATTAGGCATGGTCACTAGTTGGCCAAAAATGACTCATTCTTTGATAGCATTTTTAGTGATGATTTTGAGGTCAAATTCCATGGGAAGGGACATACATATTCCTATCCAATTTCTAACCTAAAATACATTTACATAATGACGTATGTAGTTTGATATAGAACATAGTGTCAAAGTTTTTCAATAATAAGTATATGAATTTGAAATAATTCTTGACATTGGTGTATCTTGTTTCATATTATATTATCACAAAACTAATTTAGTAGATGACATATACTTTTCCAATTTAATAGTTTTGTGTTAGCATTGACCCAACTATACAAAGATAGATGATGTGTATAAGATCAAAGATCATGTAGAGGATGGTGGTCATGAAATCACAATAGTGTGTCCCACATTTTTATAGGTTCAATGCAAATATCCATTCTGTTGGACCTCATGGTGACAAACTTTCATTGTTTTTTATAAGATTCATTCTAGAATGTAATCAAGAGAAACTAGTTTCTTGTGATCATGTTTTTAGACATGATTATTTATTTATATATTTTTTTTTATTCTGAATTTAAAAGTGTTGCACAAAAATTTGAAGAAAACTATGTTACAATTTTATTTTAGACATCAATGGCTAGTAGCTTTCTTTTGTCACATTTCTATGTCTTTTTAGCTTGAAATCTCTTTCTATTGAGATAATTATATTATCTCCTCATAAAATATTTGAATTTTATCAGATTCTAGACATCTAAAATATAGTAGGGGTTTCTAAATATCCAATAATTCATAAATAATTCCTAAGTCTTATTCATGGGTTCTCATTAATACAATTATGGATGCATCTTCATATCTATCTACTTTGCTACTTGTAAGTTACATACAAATCATTGTTAAATTAGTTCACAATATTTTGAACAAATCCCTTTATATAATATTATTGAACTTTCTGGAGTGATTGGTGAAGAAGCCCATAATCCATTATTTAAACAAAATACTTTCACGTAGGATTATTGAATATTTCGAATTTATTGGTAAAGAAGGTCTTATTTCTTGCATTTTGCTAATTTTTTTCTTTCTATATCAAAAAATCCTTATTTGATTGTATTGTCTAACACCATATATAGATCTTAGTATATACATTAATTATGTCATGAAATACATGAATTGTAATATATAACTATAATATATAATTATCAAACTAAGTAATTTATATGATGGCAAAATAAATTGTTAAATATTAAATATCTTTTTAGAAGATGTTGTTGCCAAATATTTTTGTTATGATGTCAGTTATTTTATAAAACTATAGAACTTTTCATAGTTCCTTCTTATTTCAGTTTTAGGACTTCCCTAGTAAATTATTTTATTTCCCTACATGATAAAACACTTAGATTTTTAGTTTCATAACAAGAAATTTTAAAGTAATAAGAGTTAATATTAAAATAAATGATAAAGAATGATCTAACAATTATGATACCATAAAAAAATGAGCAATACCATAAAATGCTATGTATAACATAAATGACACCTTCACATTTTCTGTTTGTCTTTTTCAAAATTATCTACAAATAAACATTTACTTCCATATTTTTTGATGTATAAAAAGTTTTTTCTTGACAAAGTCTTATATAATATTCATTCCAAACTGTAAATGAACCCTTACATTATTTTAAATTCATTGTATTTAAATTTCAATAGTAGATCACAAATTATTCTATCTAAGAGACTCATAGCTTTAACAAGCACTCATTATTTTATCCTTCTCAAACTTTTCTTTCCTTTCCAAACAAGCTTTATCTATTTTCCATGTAAAAAAACCCATACTCGATCACACACCTTGATATCAAATAAGATGTTAAATACATTTATTCACTACATACAATATTTTAAGGGCAATGTTACAAATAACATTTTTTATTTATAGTTTATTTCTAGTTCATTGACCATTAAAATTGGTTGACCTATAACAACCTTTGCTCTAATGTCAAACAATAATTATTCATTTACATATTCAATTTCTCATTTAACCATTTAGTACAAAAAAATATTTTGTGTGATCAAGTTTCCACTTGACTTTGCATTGGAAAATGGTGATGATGTTTAGGGGAGAATTAGGCATGCTACCGAAAAGACTCATTTTGGTGTTATATGCTGCCAAACATTTAATGATGATGTCCACGACCATATTATATATTTTATTTATTATTTCATACCAATTCATCATATTCTTTGGTGTTCTTATAATTTGTTATGATTTTTTTAGTTTCTTTCTTTATTATTGCCTATCACCCAAATTATTACTATTTATATATTTTTTTCACTTTTTACATTAATCATTTCATTTTTTAATAAAAACTAACCAAGTCATACATTTTATCATTTTCTTCAAGTTTGATCATTAGCCCCTCAATTTTATATCTATTTTGACACATTTTTCTAATTGATAAATTATGTCACAAATTTTATAATTTTACATATTAAACTTATGATTTCCAATTCAATCCTCTTGATTGTTACATATTCACATTCTCTACGAATCCTTTGTGATTATGGGTCAATTTGAATTATAATGAATAAATTAATGTGTTTTTTGTATTTAATATTTGTCTGAGTTTATGTTAGTTTCTAAACCAATATCATTTAAATTTATTTAGTGCAATATATGGCATATAAAAACCTCACCAATAAACTTATCAGACCCAACAACCTAGAAACCAACTATTCATTTTACCTTAAGCAACTCCATATTATCCCAATTTACAAAAGGGGACCATTTTATTTTTCTCGTTCTAAATCTTCAAATGAGGGTGTTTGACCATGTCGAATGGGCCAAGTTTGGTCTTCAATGGTCAAGTGCCCACTTGACCATGGAGGGATAAATTTAACATTAATTTCTAAAAAAAAAATGCCTTGTTTGCAGTGGGAAACATCAAATATTTAAGGAGAAATTCATATTTTAAAGTTGAAGACATCACTCATTTTTAGATAAATTTGTCTCATTTTTAGCATTAAATACAATATTTGTTGAAAAAAATCCATTTTAAGGAAATTTTGTATCATTTTCAAAGTATTTTCAAACTTTGATGAAATTTATTACTATATTTTAAATATTATATCATATCTCTAAATATTAATAAAATCAAGATTATGATCTTTAAATTAAAAAACTATTTAAAATGTTGTAAGTATTTAATATAAAAACTGTAAAACTTCTAAAAAGATATGAAGTGTTACATAAATATAATATATGAATGTTTAAAACTTTAAACTATTACATAAAGGTAATAATATATAAAAAAAATTTGTAATGTTGTGAAAAATTTGAAAATAAACTCTATAAAATAATAATACATCTATAAAAAAATTGTACATGTACGTTAATAATAAGTTACTAGTAAATATAAAATACATGCGAAACAAATATCAAAATGGAAACAAAAGACTTATTAACATTGAAACCTATGAAGAAATATAAAACCAAAACTACTATCACAATAGAAATAACTATCATAAATACCTAAAAAATAATAACAATTTATAATGTAATGATGACTGTAAAAATTTAATGTAAAGAAGAGATAAAACCATAATGGAAAACTAAGCATAAGAAATAATTACAAAACCCTAATGTACTAGTTTAATATAAAAATGAAAACATAATTTTAATCTAACAAAAGTCAAATTGATGTGAAAAAGGAAAAATTTAAAAATGCCTAGCTTCAAAGGAAAATGTAATAAAATTATAGTAAGTAGTTTCCCTTATTCAAAATTCAATCTAAGAGTTTTACAATTATGATATTGCATCCTCTTCTCTACTTCTCATCTTTCTTTCCTTTTCTTTTTTGCATCTCATAATATTCTTCAAAAAATTATGGGAGAGACAACTGCACAATAAAGATATATTTTCTCCCTCAAAAAACTCCATTGAATATTCAAGTCTCCCTCCAAAACCCCCTTAAATTTTTATTTAAATTTAAAATCTCCCTCTTAAAATACCTCAAAAAATTTCAATGAAATATAAAATCTCCTGCTAAAACATATAAATTTTATTTTGAATGGCTTCAAAATTATTTATTAAATCCCTAATTTAATACATTTTTGGATCCATCTTCTTAAATTTAGTAAGCAATTAACATAAAATATGTTTGCCTTCAAAATTTTAATTATAAAACCTTAATTTTTAGGCCTTTAATCTTATTATTTTTATATTTAATAAAAATATATAAAACATTATATCAGTATGTTCTAACAAACATTGATGGACAACCACCATATAAAATGAAAAAGAAATAAGAATCATGAGATAAGCCCCACATTTGGACATTCCAAGAACATGGTCATATGGGCAGCCAACTAATCTATAATTTTATAAGGATTATGTCTCGATGGAAATTAAATACATATGTATTATTATCCACGCTTAAAATACTTGAATTTATCACATGGAAGTGGGTTCAAAGTGTTTTATAGTGTGCATTAGAAAGAATACAATAGTTTCAAACCATACATAACTAGAGAGAAATTAAAACATTAGATAACATGAAGGATTTTAACCTATAAACCCCAATATAAGGAAACCAAGCTAGAAGTTACAATTGCACATTGTATTCTTCTTCCCTTTAATGAATTTAGTTAATACAAAGAGATCATAAAGCATACACCTCCCTCTATTTTATCTCCTATATTCTTAATATTATGATGTAATTATTCCAAACAACATAGAATAGTAACAATCATACAACTCACTACTCAGTGCTCCTCTCACATACAATCATCCTCCAATACTCTCATAGATCATAAATCTATTATCAATTATCATTCATAATTAACTCTCTCACAAAACTTATTAAACATTCTTGAATATGTCCCTTTGAATAAACAAGAATAAAAAATTCCTCAAAAAATAGCAGACTAATCGATTCATATATATAGTTTAACTATTTAGTTGATGTGAGAGAAACCACCATTTGATGTATAGTGGTGGTTATATAACCACCCAAAAATTTAAAAAACTACCCATAAGGGTTTCAAAAATACTTATATAGGTATTAAAATTTGGTCTTCATTACTTGACAATGACAAATTTGACAAACATTTATCACATAAATTGAGAACTCAAATAATTTCCTAATCCACCATTCTCTCAAATTTGCATGCTATCATATGAGTCAACCCTTACATTATATTTTTACATGCCTACATGAACTCAAACTTAATAATATCTTGAAATAAAATCTCTATACTTGTAGTTATATTCACCTAACACAAGTTGGTTCTACTAGACTCAGTCAGTATTGTCAATCGATAATGGCTTTTTATGGTTGGTATTGACCTTCTCCTAACAAAGACTATTTTATAAAATTAAATGTCACATTAATTTTGGCTGATTATAATAATGTGTCATTATCATGAGAAATTATTTGAATACACACACACACACACACACACACATATACATATATACATACATACATACATACATATACATATACATATACATATACATATACATATACATACACACACACACACACACACACACACACACACACACACACACACACACACACACACACACACACACACACACACAAATTAAGGTCTTATTCAAAACTGGAACTTGGCACTTAAATGATATATACCTATACACTATTACACATTGAGAAAATATTCCATATTATTCTCAAATTGAAGACATACAACTAGGAGTAGTCATAAGACAAGTATAAATATCACTAAATATAAATAAAATTTAACATTTTTAACTATAAAATTTAATCACTAGCTACATATATATAGTGAAGGAACATAATTGCATAATCACACTAGGTGGGATAACTACGTGTGTCTTGATTTTCCTCCTCGAAGTATGATGTAAGAACATCACTCGATATGAAAAATTATGGATTGTTTTTATTATTTTTAAGTCTTATGGGGTATTTTTATTATCTAAAAATCATTTAGGATTTATTTATATGTCTTAGGTGTTCACAAAATTTGAATTGGAGCTCTCTAGGCATTTTTCTTGCCAAAACTCCAAACTCAAATTTTTGAATTTTTTTCTTTAGTTATATGGTATTTAACATGATTTTGATAGGTTAAAATGTTATATGTTAGTTTTTTTATGGGTTTTATAAGTTTAAGGATGCTTATTTATGGGTTACCACCTTTATGATTTTATATGTTATGTTCAAACTTTTGTAACATCCAAGAATGCAAGTTGTTCAAGCATGAGCTTACATAGAAGTTAAACAAGATTCAATTTGAGATTTTATAAGGACATAAAATTTCATGAAGAGGGTATATATATAGGAATTATTAAATGTGATAATAAAGTATATTTCTCCAATAAACAATAAATAAGGTTTAATTTACATGGTAAAGACTAATTGCCATAAATTTTGTGTAAGCTCATGAGGAATATGAATGCCGATAAATGAGAACAACTCTTAGATCATGTTGTGATTTAAATTTTGAATCTTGGTAAGTGAAATAAATTTATAATATTTAATTATTTATATATTTTTCATTAGAAACATTCATATGTAGGTGGAGAAAGAGAAATTCAGGCCTTAAAAGCATATTATTTGACACAGTCAAGAACAATGAGAGGTAAGGTGTCTTGTTGATTCATTTAAAATACTTTGATCATGGAAATGGTGTTGGAAGGTTGTAAATAGGTGAAAATAGTTTTTATTCAATACTTAGAACCCTACATAATTCAAACTCTCACTAAAACCTCAAGTTGATTGAACACAATCCATAACTTTATTTTTTTGAGTATAGTCAAGGTGTAAATGCAATTTCTGAGTCTTTTTATGATTTATTTGGGTGTTATTACAATTTAAAAAATTGTATAAGGTTGGAAAAAACCATATTCAATAGGTTTTAGTCCTTGAAACACACACTTTCACTTGAAATCATCAAACTTTCATCTCTTGGCCTATGTAGAACCCTCCCTTAGGGTTTTCAACCATTTTATGATCTAGTTATTTAGATAAAATTTAAAACCTTCAAATTACACCTGTAACTTGGTTTTATTGTTATAAAGATGAATACAGTGTTTTCTTGGAGTCTTGGAACATGTAAATGATTTTAGAGCATAAACTCAATTTTATAGTCCAAGAGACCTAATTGAGGCCTAGTTTAGAGAAGGGCAGGTTGAGTTACTGCATCTACCTTAAGTGTTAGCTCATAAAAAATTATAGGGGGTTGTATGAAATTAATGGGTATCTAATTTTTTTTGTCCTGAACCCTTTTGTACTTTTAAAACCAATTGAAAAAGTGCTTTAGGAGGGCTATAAGGAAAGAAAGTAATTTGAGATAACTTGCATTTTGTTTTGATGAACTCTCTCCCTCTACATCAAAGTATTGGATACATAGGAAAAAAATATTTAATATGTATGCAAAAACCAATAATAAAACATGGGTTATTGGGGTTATCTCATCCCATTATAGTTTCCCCAATTTTTTAGGTTATAGCCCTCACAAGCACACATGGTTTTAAGGTAAATGAGACTGGTTTTGGGAGTTGCATGCATCATAAAAGTTAGAGATCATGAATACTGAGAAAACACACACACACACACACACACACACACACACACACACACACACACACACACACACACACACACACACACACACACACACACACACACAATTTAGTGACCATTTAGTCATTGTTCATTATTTATACACAGTTCAATACTGAATAACATGTCAATATCTATTGATGATATTTACCCTATTTAACACAAATGACACTATGCAAACAAATAATTAGTTCTAGAATCGAATGAATCACATGCAGGATTTATCCTTATTTTCACTTCTAAAATATAGTGATAGTCATAAAATCACCCAAAAAGTTTAAGTATTCATCCCTTTGTAATACTTACTATATTTAATATATGCCACTTGTCAAAATAATACAATATTTCTCAGTATTTTACATTCAGATGTATGTTTGAATGCCATATCTTAATATATGAATTACATTAAAAAATTATATAATAATTATAATAAGTAATTCATTCTTAATAAAAATTAGGATAAAACATATTGATGAATTCGTAAACATATTAAACAATGCAAAACTCTAGTTTTCATTTAGGGTTTAATCCTTCCAAGGTTTCAAATTTTTTGTCCTGGGGTTTTAAATTTCATTTCTGATTTCCTTACCCACAAAAATATTTATCAAAATTTTCATCCTAGGGCTTCATTAAACTAACTTTTTATTTCCATAAATGAATTATATTTTCACCTCCATCCCTAGATCATCATTATGATTTCATCCTTCCAAGGTTTCATATTTTTTCTCCTAGGTTTTAAATTTAGTTTTTTATTTTATCACACAAAAAAACATTTATCAAGTTTTTTGTCCTAGGCTTTCATTGATCTAAATTTTTATTTTCCATAATAATTACCTCGTTATTCCCTAATAATTCACATTAATCATGGGCATAACAAATGAACATTATTGGTTAACATAAGGAATGAAGTTACCCTTTTTCATATTATTTTACATACATAGTGTATCTTATTTGGATCAATTATGTAAGCAAATGGATAAAAGGATCAAATCTGATATTAAAGCTAAAATTAAGAATGGACAATCTCAATCATATCTTTACAACATTCAATTCGATTTGCCTCTTGTTTTTAATAAATAACAAAAGACGTGATTGATTCATCTTATTACTCCTAATTTCCAAAAAGTAAATAGCTACCATTCCACTTCTAATCTTGGCCCTCAACTCATATTATATCTTGTGGTCCATGTTGTCACAACATGAATGGGTAAGGTGACCTATCAAGCCGTAAAAACCAAAGGACCTCATCAAATTACTCCTCAACCCTCACCACCATAGACCAAACATGTTAATTAATTAAAGGATTATGATATCATGGATCAACTAGAAAATACCCATACCAAAATTTATTTGATAAAATTACTTCAAACAATGCTTGTTTACAAACATATTATTTACACAAAATTACATGATACAAATTTACCAAATGATTTAGAACCACCTTATGTGGCTCTATTATCAACACATTTTGATGGGCATAGGAACTTATCTCTTTTGAAAAAGAATACTTACCTCCTAAGCACATTATATTCAACATCTACCATTGTATATTAAAGTACAAGTGCAAAATAAGATACGTAAGTGGGCTTTGGTGGATAATGGATCAATGCTAAACATTTATAATATATAATTTTTTAGCCTACTTGGTATTTATGTAGAGGGTCTTAACTAATCAAATATGAATATTCAAATATTTAACAATACTTTGTGAAAATTACTAGATCAAATTACACTGCATATTATAGTGGGTCATCAAATGATAACTACAGACCTTAATTATAATATTTTATTGAGGATTCCATGGATTCATGAGATGAATGAAGTTACTTATACCCTACATGCATGTTTAAAATTTAGTCTTTAAGGATTTTATGTGTGTGTGCGTGTCCTTTGGATCAAGAACCATTCAAGTATTGTGCATTAACTCAACCCAAGGATCAGTACATTCCTCATATGTAACCATACTCTCAAGAATCCAAACAAAGTGAGGCACTAATATCTTCTTTAGTTCCAATTTTATCATTGTGAACAGATCTTAACCAATATGGATTTAGATTTAAATATTTAAAAAAGATGGGCTATATAGGACAAGGATTGGGAAAACATGTATAAGGCATTGTTCATCCCATCCAAGCATATACTAAAAAGGGATAACAAGGTCTTGATTATATATAAAAATCAATAAATAATAAGAAAGGAACACCCACACATGATACTATTTATACACACTTCAAATCAAAGCTAAAACCAACATGGGAAGTTCATAATACATTTACACTATAGCTAGTCTATCTTCATCTTATTTACGGCATAACTTCTCCATATATTTTGACATTAGCTAAAATTTTAAAAAATAAATATCTCCTATAATACCTCATGGCATACAAGGATATCCCTCCCTTATTATATAATAATAGGTTTCCTTGAGTAAATTTTACCTAGGCATATTTTGGAGATAGTGAAGATACTCATGTCTATATCCAAGCACATGGCCCAGATACCATCCCTACAACACCATATACAAATGATATATCAAATATAATTAAGGAGTAAACAATAAAATGTTGTTATGAAACATATGAGGACCCTGATTGATACTACTAGCATTTATGTTACACAAATATGAAGGAAATTCACTTACACAAGTTTTACATGACTAACCAAAAATATTCGCATAGGCTTACTCATATATGTTAGCAATTGATCACAAAATTAAATTACATAATATTTTACTTTATCCAAATGCTAAGCTAGTGAAATAAAATATTTGAAAAATGCATATGAAAATAGCTTTATTTGTAAAAGAAGAAATGCAAAGACTACTAGCTGTAGGATTTATTCGATCCATCATTTATTGTAAGTGGGTCTCTAATATAAGTATTAGTTGCAAAGTGTAATAAAAAATTTAATATTGTACATATTATCAAGAAATAAATAAAGATTATCCAAAAGATAAATTTTCATTAACAAATATTACTATGATTTTGATTCTACAACTAGTTATGATATGTTATCATTTATGGATGGTTTCTTAGGATACAACCAAATCAAAATTATTTTGGAAGATCAAGAAAAGACTTCATTTAATATACCACTGGAAACATTTTGTTATGTGTTCATTCCCTTTGGATTGAAAAATGATGGGGTTAACTATTATCAATCCATGACCTTTATCTTTCATAATTATATACGTAAAATAGTGGAGGACTATGTGGACAATCTACTTGAAAAATAAAGAAAACATCAAGATCATGCTATAGATTTGTAGATTTTTTTGAACGATTATGAAAATACAAAGTGTGCCTAAATCTTAAAAAAAATGTTTTTGGGTATCTTTAGGGAAATTGTTGGGACACATAATATCTCATTGGGGAATTGAAATAGACCCTCAAAAGGTCAAAATCTATCTTAGACATGCCTCCACTAGAAGGACTAACACAACTACAATCATTACAAGGAAAAATCTAGGAAATAAGACATTTTATGGCCCAAATAATAGATGAGACACAACCCTTAACATGATTACTCAAGAAAGATACAAAATTTGATTGGATTACAAAATTTCAATATATTCTCGATGCAATTAGTTAATATCTACTTAATCCACCTATTCTCATGCCTCCAACATTAGACACACATGTATTATTAAACATATCAAAAATAGATCATGCATTAGGGAATTTATTAGCATAATATGATGACAAATATAGATAGTGTGCCATGTATTACATTAGTTGTAAACTTATTGACTATGAGACATGTTACAATACTATGGAAAAGTTATGCCTATCTCTTGATTTTGTAGGCCAGCTAAAGAATGCTTGTGCTAAAATTCCTTTATTCCAAGAAATTAAGGATGCTCCCATATGTATTAAATTTTTATTAGATCTATGCATTAAAAAACTGGTAAGAGAATAAAATATTCCAAGATTGTCCATGTGGTTTGACAACTTGTAGACATCATGTTGGAAAACACTATCCTAGCTAAATAGTTTGATCCACGAAACTAGTTATTGACATTTACATAAATGGTACCCTTATTCAAAATACCTTAATTGAATAATGGGAAACCATTAATTTCATGACCAAGTAACTTATGAGGAAACTTATACTTGTAGGAATTTTTGAAACCCCCATTGTTCTACAATTGACAAACATATTTACTGTAAACCTTGAAGTGGTAATTGAAGATCTTTTTATCACAATAGTCTCATGGGAGTCCCTGGACAACTTCATGATATTACAATTGAAATCCAACATGGGAGGATATATTATAATATTAGGGAGACCTTGGTTAGCTACACCTAATGCATTCATTGGTTGTACATCAGGGAACATGCTCATTTCTAAAGGAAACAACATAAATTTTTTTATTTTATATCCACCATCTCAACCTTCATCTGAGGTAGAACAATATTTGTGGGAATAAGTTGAGGATGATGACCAAGTTCCATTACAAACCCTGCTTACCATTGAACACAACCCTTTATTTCAAATACAAGAGATAGATAGTCTCTTTTGAAATCATGAAAATATTTTCAAAGTTAACCAACATGAAAATAATCTCCTTGAATGCATGCATTATCCCCTTAGAAATATCTTCCCAATAGAGTAATCCTCAGACCAAAGGGAGGATCTTATAACTTTTCATCAACTCTTACCACACCATTTCCACCTTGGCACTATTCTAGGGAACATTAAGTATATGATAGCCCTATCCAAAAAAAATGACATACTACTAGGAAGATCCCTCAATATCAAAAATAAAATGGATCCCCAATAGGAAACCCAACTAGTCACCATGATACAAAAACATAAAATGATGTTTGGATGGTATTACCATGATATGCAAGGAATACACATAGATTATGCACTCAACATATATACATTAAATAAGAGTGGAAATTATTTGGACAACCATAATGAAGATTAAACCTTGTTGTCCAAGAAATTATAAAAATTGAATTTCAAAAACTCAAGGATGTAGGCTTTATCTACCTCATCTACGATAGCTAGCGGGTATGTCTACTTTGTCATTATCAAAAATAATAATGGTGAATGGTGCATATGTGTAAACTTTAGAGAGTTAAACACTACCATAAGGAAGGATCATTTCCCTCTCCCATTGATTGACAAGATTCTTAAAACCCTCTTTGAAAATAAATACTTCTTGTAGTCATGTAAAATGCAAAATTGGATGACTTAGGCATGGCTAATGACATCCAATCCATAGGTACTCTTTCTTGCTCGCACAACCCTTATAGGCTATTATTTCACTAATTCTCAATCATTTTTAGCATTCTAGACTTAGCTCTTTTAGACCTAGGTAGCCCTTTTAGGTCTAGATCTATCCCCCAGGTCTTAACCCCTTAGGAAAATAACACCCAAATTGGACAGGAGCATTGGAACCTAGGGTATCTTATTTTTGACGTTGTTGTCCAAGTGCATTTTTACCTCTAACAATCAAATTTTATTAATCCTTATCTTTTTCCTTGTCAGCCTAATACAAGTTCATTTAATCTATGATCATTAATTACCCTATAAAAGGCCATTCAAAGTCCATTTAGAAGGGTTGACACTCATTTACAAGAAAGAAGCAATAATACAAGTAAGTACACTCAAGCACTCTTCCCTATTATATGCATACAACCTTATAAGAGCATTTAAAGCCTATTCAAGCATTCATACTAGTCCCTAGTCATCCAAAGTGTATCTAGTTTCACATTTAGCTGCATACATCACACATAATGACACCAAACACTTCAATGGAAGAACTACATTAGTTTGATCCTGTTGGCCATTTTTGGCCCTCATATCAAAATTTTCCTAAGTATGAAAAAGGGAGATTTCAAGAAAGGAAATGGAAAGTCTTAGGGAGGACTTCAAGTTTTCCAGTAGTGACAATGTTAGGTTTCTGAGGGCATAGTGCATTTTGGGTTTCCAGTAGTGCTTAACTTCTAAATGTTTTATAAGTAGAAGTAATTTGGGTTTACGAACCCCAATTACTCATGGACAATGTATTTTGGGTTCTCCAAGGAGAATTACTTGATTAATTCATAAGTTGTGAGCATTCAAAAGCCCAAAATAAGTAAAAGGACTTGAAAAACCTGATTTAGTATTGAGAAGTAGTGCTTCTCAGGTTCTTCAAGAGATAAGTCTTCTTCATAAATCTGAAGGGCTTTTCCTTCTCCAAGTGGATAGTTGCAATTTTCTCAAAGGGTATGAGACCCTTTGAAAGGACCATTTAAAAATTCTTGAAGGGTATCTTTCCCTTTGAGAGGATCATTTGTGGAAGCCCAAAGGGTCTCTCACCCTTTAGGAAAGTCTATTTTGAAAATTATGAAAGGTAATTTTTGAAGATAGAGGACAAAAAGTCTAAAGGAATTCCTTCAGACAAATTTTCTAAAGAAATTCCATCAAGATATTTTCCCAAAAGAAAAGGCCAAAGGAATTCCTCTGAAGGAATTCCTCAGGAAGAAAAGCTTGAGACCAAGTGTCCAAAGGAAATGATGGGTCAATAGATGTCAAAATTAGGATAAGTGACTAGCCGTGGAAGTAATTGGGTTGGAAAATCTTGAAGTATTAAGGCTTAGAAATATCAAAGTGAGAAGACTTCAAGATGGACAAGTACAAAGTAAGTAAGCTTAGGGAACTCTAATTAATTTGCATAGAGTAAATTAGGTTTTTATAATTACTTTACTTAAAAGGATTTATAAGTAAAAGATCTAGAAAAGTCTAAAGTTGGGGAGATCAAATAACCCTAACTACTCTACATAGAGTAAATTGGGACTTTCTAAGTGCTCATCTTAAGCTTGGTCCAAAAATGTGAGAATCATGAAGCAATGTATGAAAGGGTGCCACATGGCTTAAGCAGGAGCAAAAAGGGAAATCAATGACGACAAGTGGCATAAAGATGACCAATGAGCATTGGAGAGTCCAAGTGGATGGTAGTTATAAATATTAAAGGCTCTCATCCATCATAGTTCACTTCCCATAGTCATTGTTTGATGATTAAATACAACATGGCTTCTCAGATGTACCAAAGGAAAACTTAAAGATGAGAGGGGCTCAAGAGGATTGTGTAATGATCCTGAGTAGTGAATTTAGGGGCAATAAGGAAGTACAACATGAGAGTTTCCACTATTAGAGACTTATTCTTTCTTCCCTTCACTCTTCCCCTTTTTCTATATAAATAGAGTCCTTGGATCCAAATAAATCATCCCCAGATTGATGATAGAACTACTCTATAAAAATCACTTTGTAAAAGACTCTTTTGAAGAAATACAAGAAAGACTTTTTTGTTTCTAGTTAAAATAAGTCTATAAATTTAGTTTCATTTATAAAATATATGATTTCATTCATCACCTATGATTTTTTACAACACCTTGATTTTTATCTTTTCATTTTTTTGCAAGATTGCATGAAGTGTCTATGTGTTGAGCTCTCCTTGAAGTGTTACCAATTCATAGTTTCTCTTATAGATATATTTTTGTTATCCTTCAAAGCGTAAGGATTCCATTTAACCTCCATGTAAAATCTCCATGCCTATGGGCTTGAGATAGAACTAGAATAGTCTATGTCTTATTTGGGTTCATCATTAGTTGGATCTTTTTCCAGACCAAGTGGATCACTTCTTTTTGGTGCATCACCTCTCTTAGCTTAGATTTCCTTTTCAATCATCCTCTTACCCCTTTTTATTAGCTGATAGTATATTTTAGTGTGAGATCAAGAGATAAAGTGAAGCACATGAGGAACTAGCCTCATAAAAAATCCTAGAGGTTTAACCTCACCATATGATACCCATATCCTGAGGTTGACCCCATGCTTGTAGTTGGAAGTGAGGGAGCCTAAATAACTCTCTCACAAGGGTGAAATTCTAAGATATAATAGTTCTGACATGCCCAGTGGGACAACAACCATTTCATTTTCATTTTTATCAAATATTGGTCAAATTTGATGTTATTTTGATCATTTTGCAGCTGTGGTAGCATTCATCCTTCAACATTTGGTGACTCTAAAGAACACCCAACTATCTAATGGTAGAGTAGTAGCTATCTTTCATGCCAAAGGTGAGTATAAGATTGACTTCTATAGGTATTCATTTTGATTTTTTTGAATTACCTTTAAACCTAGCAAGAAGGTTAAGTTTCACCCATACTCACCCTTATGTAGGGCACCCTTCTCCTAGACTAGTCATAACACATACTTACACAAGGAGACCTTTGGCAACCCCTCTTGTTTCTGTGATTCCCTAAAGAGATTTTTTGGGATTCAGTGGCCAAATCCATTTGAAATTACCATAGTATGATCCTATGCCAGTAGCATCCCTTAAAAGTGTTCCTTATTACATAGGAGACCAAGTTGTAACTCCTATTGAGCACATAATAGACATAGCCAACATTTTCAACATTCATAATATCATAGTAAATAACATGGTTGTTAGGATATTGGTTGTATCTTTCAAAGAAAAGGCATTAGACTGGTATAGGGGCCTTGCTCCTAATTGTATCCACTCATGGGATGAGCTGAGAACAACCCTATGTAAAAAGTTTGTAGATAAGAGTGATCATCTGTCACTTATAGAGAAGTTGACCACAATCAAGAGAGCTACTTATGAAGTCATGCAAGACTTCAATATGAGATTATAGAAGGCATGGGATAAAATACCAATAGCTGTTACACCATATCTAAACTTTGCTTTCTTATATTACTTAAAGGCTCTCAATAGTGACATAGCTATAATGATTTAATCTATGGGAGGAGACATACTGCCAGATGCATACAAAGTGGCCATTAGGGTAAAAAATTGCCTAGTTCATGCTGGTAAGCTTACTCCCAGACCCCCAATGCCTCTTTTTCCAAAGATCAAACCACCTCTTATATTCATTCCTCCACTTGATGTTATACTTCTAATGCCAACAATTATTGTTGTGCCTTCACCTAAGTAAGAAAAGGCCTTTACTAGTGGATCCAATGACTCCTAAAAGTATAAGAATTACTTGGAATTAAAAAGCATGCTTCAATCCTTAGGGAATGATGTGGTCAATGTCAAGAGGTAGTAAGCTTAAAATAAGCCTCATCAAGCTTAATATCATCCTTATCAAGATAATAGGCCACCCTACAAAGGAGGTTTCCAAGGATAGGGGCAACCTAATTATGCTAGGTAGCATAATTATAATCCAAATTTTGTAGGCCCTTCCAAATCCTTGGTCTCAGTTCAAAACAATGTGGCTCAGGAGGCTGAAGGGGTAATGCTTTAGAATCATTGTTTTGGGCAATCTATTATCCCAACTAATGGCTCCAACCAAGCATTCAATGATCAATGGTAGAAGGCTATTACTTATGGATATAAATAGGCTCTTATGGCCCAAAACACAAAGGTTCCCACACTAAAAAATCAAGAGTAGCCTCCATAAACAAGGCTCAGATTAAGGGTCAAACTAGCTAGAAGCCTTAATGGTCATCAGTTAGCAAGAGGAGTGTTATGCATCCAATCCACAAGCTACTCCCAGTTTCCCCCACACCTTAGTCTCAGTGAACATAAGGTTTAAGAGAAGGAATATGGGTGACAATCAGGAACCTTTCAAAGAACCTCTTATCACCACTCTATCACTGATAAAGCTAGAAATGATTACTCCCAAAATCTAGGCAAAGGCTGGGGGTACACCAATCAACATTGTGAAGCAAATGAAGAAATCTAGTGTGAACATACCAATGTGGGACATGCTTTCCATGCCTAGTAAAGTAGACATTCTTTTGGAAGGTTTGTCCAAGATGAGTGTTTTTACAACTACAAGTAAGCAACCAAGTAAGAAAACTGAAGTCTTCACTAATGTAGCCAAGAGTATTTTGGGATAAAGTTCAAGTAGTGTGACTAAGACCCCCATTCTACATCTCATTAATCATCGATGACTCCTTGGTGCACAACTACTTGGTGGATAGTGGGGCCAGCACCTCAGTCATGCCAAAGTTTATTTCTAACCAATTGAACATCAAGTATGAGCAGAACACCAAGGGAGTCCTGTAGCCTGATGGTTCTTCCACAAAGACATCAAGTATCATCAAGAATTTGAACCTAACCTTGCATGATTATCCTAACATGTTTGTGGTGCAAGACTTGCTAATCCTAGATGTCACTCCTCACTTTGTATTATGTCTTTCTAGAGAGTTTACAACCAAGATTGGGGGTTACCTTATAACAGATTGGTCTTACATGGCATTCTTAACAAGGTATGGGACTAAGGTCTCAATCAAGGCTGAGCCCATGGCATAATTCCATTGAACCCCATTATCTAAATAACATAAACCTTAATTGTACCATACTTGATGAGGATGAGTTTACAATTGGTCAGGAGTTGAACACTCATCTTGAAGAGGTTCTAAACTTGTTCTTGGATCAGCTATGGAGAGATAACTAATTTTTCAACCCTTTGAAATCTGTTGAGGAAAGAGACATGGGTGTTTATCTACTACATGAAGAGAATCAACCCATACCTTCCTTCATTGGACCTAAAAAATACCCCAATGGTTTATGGAAGTTGTTCTTTGATGGATCAAGAACCAAAAATGGTGTAGGTGCCAAGGCAATATTGATTTCACCCTCAGGTAATAATATTTTCTCTTTTTACAGGTTCCATTTTAGCTACTCTTCAAATGCACTAGAATATGAAGGCTTGATTCATGGCCTTGGATAGGCCACCAAAAGAGGAATCAAACCACTACAAGTTTATGGGGACAATGAACTCATAGTAAATTAAGTTAGAGGCTTGAAAATCATAAAAACACCCTTTGATGAGGTCCTAAAAAAATGGAGTGTGGGACCTAATTGAAGATTTTGAGGCCTTTGACATTCAATCTATTCCAAGAAATAAAAACCAACATGCTAATAAGCTGGTAGTCATGGGAGCTTAGTTTGACATTCCAAGTGAGCTAAAAGAAACCAAGGTTTATCCACATGTCAAGGTGTTGATAAGGCCATCAGTGCCAGATAATGAAGCCCACTGGTAGGTTTTTGAAAGTGATAATAAAATTACTTGCTTCATATAGCAGGAAGCTAAGTTTTCCTCCTCCAACCAAGCTAAATTTCAACATCAATATGAGGATCAGATTGTTTAGCTAAAGTCAAACAAAATTCCTAAGGGGTTGGTTACACTTGAGGGCCTTTTTCATGAAGGAGATCATATGAGGAAAGACAAGGTAGTAATATCAACTGATGAAGAAAACTATGAGAGGGTCCTCATCTTAAAGGACAAGCTTCTAAAGCTTGGGAAGGTAAGCAACAAGGCTGAGAGGCATGATTTTATATCACTTTACCAAGAGTATGCAGACATTTTTGCTTGGGAGTACAATGATCTAAAGGGTTTTGATCCTAAGCTAGCTTAACATACCATAGAGTTGGAGACTAATGCCAAGCATGTGAAGCAAAATAAAAGGCCCATTAACCATAAGATTGAAGAGTTGATAAGGAAAGAGCTAACCAAGTTGATCAAGTCCAAGATCATCTTTCTCATCAAACATTCATCTTGGGTAGCCAACTTGGTGCCTATAAGAAAAAAGAGTGGGGAGATTAGGTTTTGTGTCGACTTCAAATATTTGAACAAAGTATCCTTGAAGGATCAATACCCTCTACCATCCATGGAACAACTTCTCCAAGTAGTTATAGGATTAGAACACTTCTCTCTGTTGGATGGATTTTATAGCTACATCCAAGTTTGGGTGAAAGATGAAGATTGGTAAAAGATTACCTTCACCACCAAATGGGGCATGTATGCATAACAAAAGCTTCCCTTTTGTATATAAAATACTAGTGCAACTTTCTAATGAGCCATGGACATGGCTTTCTAGGGGATGCTAAACCAAATGGTGTTGGTTTACTTGGATGACATCACAATTTTCTCCAAGAATGCCAGTGACCATATGGACCACCTAAGGCTGATTTTTGAAAGATGTAGAGAGTATGAGATTTATTTGAATCCCAAGAAGTGTGTGTTTTCCCCACATGAAGGCAAACTACTAGGCCACATCATCTCAAAGGAGGGACTATCTATTGATCCTAAGAGAACAAGTGCCATCTTGGCCTTATCCTTGCCCAAGCATAAGAAGGGACTCCAAAGTTTCTTTGGAAAGATAAAATTTGTGAGAAGATTTATCCCCAATTTTCAAGTTTGGTTAAACCCATCACTGCTATGCTGAAAAAGAATCAAGTGTTCACTTGGTCAAATGAAGGCAAGTCAACATTTGAGGTTATCAAGCAAGCCATCACTCAAGTACCCACACTTATGAATCCTAATTTTTCAAGGGATTTCATATTGTATGATTTTACCAACATTGATAATATATCAGCTATGTTGATGTAAAGAGATAGTGAAGGACTTGAGCAGCCATTAAAAATTTTTAGTCAGGGGCTTAAAGACTATGAGGTGAGATATACCTTTATAGAAAAGCAACTCCTTGTAGTAGTAAGGAGAAGTTTTGGTTAATGCTATCCAATAGAAAAATCCACCTTATGTAGTCTCATCATGGAGTAAGATACTTCCTTCTTAACAAGGATTTGAGCAAAAAAAGAGCTGGTTGGATTACTAAATTCATAGAGTATGATGTGAAGATCAAGGTCACTAAGTTAGTAAGAGGTAAAAGATTATGTGAGCATATGTATGATGACCTTCATGAAGATAAAGAGATCATCTTGGTAACACAAGATAACTTAAAAGCAGATGCACCTCCACCTCACACTAGTTGGCTCCATGATATGATGAACTTTTTGCTAATAGGTGAGTACCCTCAAGGTATGGACAAAGAAAAAAGAAGGTATTTCAGACTTCAGTCCATACCTTATGCTTTAGTTGATGGGGTTTTATTTAAAATAGACCTCAATGGAGTGATCCTAAGGTGTGTAGATGATGATAAAGTAACCAAGCTTTTAGAGCATTTCCATGATGGGCCTATAGGAGGTCATTTTACTCTAAGGACTACTGTAGAAAAAATTATGAGGGTTGGTTACTACTGGCCTAGCCTCTTCAAAGATGATTATACATGGATGAGGAGGTGCCAAGACTATGCTCACTTCACAAGTAAGCAAAGGTTAGCATCTTTCCCTCTCAGCCCGATTCAAGTAGAGCAACCATTCATGTAGTGGGGTTTGGACTTCATTAGAGTAATCAAGCCCCCATCAAGTACAAGGCATAATCGGGTACTTAATGCAATTAATTACATCACCAGGTGGATTGAAGCCATTGCATTGAAAGAAGTCAATAAAAGTGTAGTTTTAGATTTTTATGATAGCATTATGACCAAGTTTGGTGTTCCATCCACTATCATATCTGATAATGCTTTGGCTTTCCTTGGTTTGAAAACAAGTGAATGGGATCTCAAAATTGGCATCTACCTAAACAATTCCTCAAACTATTATCCTCAAGGTAGTGGGATATATGAGTCTACAAATAAAAAATTGTTGAGGATTATCAAGAGGACCATGGAGGAGAATCAAAGGATGTGGCACACCAAGTTGAAGATAGCCTTTTGGGCTGATCAGGTAACTCCTAAAGCTGATATTGGCGATTCTCCATATGTTATAATATATGGAAGGGAGGCCAAGTTACCCATTTCTCTTGAGTTACCTACATTAGAACTAGCCCATTAGCTGGAACTGCTAGAAGATGAACCCATGAATGTGAGACTGGCAGAACTCATAGAGCTTGAGGAGACAAGAGACCTTGTAATGAAGATGCTAGAGGCACATCAAGCTTAGGTCAAAAAGGATTTTGACAAAAGTGCTACATCAAGGAATTTCAAGGAGGAATACCTAGTTCTCAAAAGGGATTCAAAAAAGGCCTAACTGGGCAACCATACCAAGTTTTATAGCTTGTGGAGTGGCCCTGATTTGATCTACAAATGCAAACAACATAATGTTTTTTAGCTCACCCAACTAGATGGGGAGGTATTACCCATCCTAGTCAATGGGATTCATCTAAAGCCATGTTACTAGAAGAGTTTGCATCCATTGTATGTTATTGTACATTTTGTATAGCTTTTCATGTTTTTCTCTAAAGTGCCTTGTGCACTTCCTTTTTATTTGTGTGTTTTCCCTTCCCTAAGTACCTTGGGCACAATTTGTTTCATTTTAGTTATTCTTTTTTGCTTCAAGGGAGATTTATAGATAAAGATAGTTTTGTACAAAAGCAGTGACTCCATGCCCAATGGATCGAATGAAGCAAATGCGTTGGGTTCTCAATCATATCAAGCATGCTTCCCTATGAATTGCTAGAAATGTTGGCCATTTTTGGTCCACATATCAAAATTTGCCTAAGTATGAAAAAGGGATATTTTAGGCAAGGAAATGACAAGTATTGGGGAGGACTTTGGGTTTTCCAATAGTGCAACTTCAGATTTTTGAGGGCACAGTGCAAATCAGGTTTCCAGCAGTGCTTAACTTCTAAATGTTTTATAAATAGAAATAATTCAAGTTTACGAACCTAAATTACTCATGAAAAGTGTATTTTGGGTTCTCCAAGGAGCAATACTTGATTAATTCATAATTTTTGAGTAGTCAGAAGCCTAAAATAAGTAAAAGGGATTGATAAATTTGATTTGGTCTTGAGAAGTAGTGCTTTTTGGGTTCTTTAAGAGACAAGTCTTCTTCATAAATCTAAAGGGCTTTTCCTTCTCCAAGTGGAAGTTGTAATTTTACCAAAGGGTATGAGACCCTTTGGAAGGACCATTTAAAAATTCCCAAAGGGTATATTTCCCTTTGGGAGGATCATTTGTAGAAGCTCAAAGGGTCTCTCACCCTTTGAAAAAGTCCATTTTGAAAAGTTTGAAAGGTAATTTCTAAAGATAGAGGACAAAAAGTCTGAAGGAATTCATTCAGACAATTATCCAAAGAAATTCCTTCAGGAGATTTGCTTGAAATAAAAATTCAAAGGAATTCCTTTAAAGGAATTCATCTTAAATAAAAGACTAAGACCAAGTGTCCAAAGGAAATGATGGGCATGGACGTCAAAATTAGGATAAGTGACTAGCCGTTGGAAGTAATCAGGGTTGAAAACTCTAAAATCTTAAGGCTCAAAAATAAAAAAGTGAGAAGACTTCAAGCTGGACAAGTCTAAATTAAGTAAGCTTAGGGAACCTAAATTACTCTACATAGATTAAATTAGGTTTCTCCAGGCACTTTACTTAAAAGGTTTTATAAGTAAAAGTTATGGGAAAGTCTGAAGTTGGGGAGATCAAAGAACTTGAATTACTCTACCTAGAGTAAATCAAGATTATGTAAGTTCTCGACATAAACTTGGTCCAACAACATGAGAATCATGATGAAATGAATGAAAGGGTGGCACCTAGCTTAAGTTAGAGTCAAAAGGGCTATTTAATAAAGGACAAGTGGCACAAAGATGACCAATGAGCATGGGAGAGTCCAAATGGCTAGTAGCTATAAATTTTAAAGGCTCTCATCCATCATAGTTCACTTCCCATAGTCATTGTTCTATGCTTAAATGTAACATGGATTCTCGGATGCACCAACAGAAGACTTAAAGACAAGAGGGGCTTGAGAAGATTGTCTAGTGATCCTAAGTGATGCATTTAGGGGCAATAAGGAAGTACAACATGAGATTTCCCACCATCGGTGAATTATTTCTTCCCCTTCTCTCTTCCTCCTTTTTTATATAAATAGAGGCCTTGGATACAAACAAATCATCCTCAGATTGGTGATAGATCTACTCTATAAAAATTGCTTTGTAAAAGAATCTTTTAAAGCAATACAAGGAAGACTTTTCTATTTTTGGTTAAAACAAGTGTGCACATTTGGTTTCATTTATAGAATGTATGATTATCATTCATCACCTATGATTTTTTATAACACCTTGATTTTGATCCTTTCAATTTTATGAAAGATTGCATGAAGTGTCTGTGTGTTGAGCTCTCCTTAAAGTGTTACCAGTTCATAGTGTCTCTAATAGACCTATTTTTTTTATCATTCAAAGTGCAAGGCTTCCCTTCAACCTCCATGCAAAATCTCTATGCCTATGGCCTTGAGATAGAACCAAAATAGACTGTGTCATGTTTGGGTTCATCAGTAGTTGGCTCTTTTCCTAGACCAAGTGGATCACTTATTTTTGATGCATCACCTCCCTTAGCTTAGATTTCCTTTTCAGTTATCCTATTATCCCTTTTCCTTAGTTGATAGTAGATTTTAGTGTGAGATCAAGAGTTGAAGTGAAGCACCTAAGGAACTAGCCTCATAAAATAGCCTAGAGGTTCAACCTCACCATAGGATACCCACACCCTGAGGTTATATCCATGATTATAGGAGCCTAAATAAATATTTCACAATGGTGCAATTCCAATCTATAATAGATCCCTCTTCTAAGTATTGGTATGTAAGCAGCATGTTGACACATGGGGTGTCAAGTGCATCCACTGTATCCTTTACACACTAACCCATTCTATCTCTTTCCCAAATTTACATTCAATTCAAGCACAATTATATCCTAAGGGTTTTAAAAATTGAATCAAACACACAACAAGCTCTATAAGCTTCTGGGCCTAAAAAATTCATAAATAGGGTAATACAGGCCTACTAAATAGAACCTAGAAAGCTTTCAACCTTAGGACAACAACATTAGAATAGGACTACAACACCAGACAATAGGGTGTCCACTTTCAATGCTCTTTTCAAACCTAGAAACAAAGTTCAATAACCTATTCCAACTTATTTTCTAGTCTTACTCCTCCAATATCAAGCCCTGTCTCAGTCTGGATCAACTAGAATAAGCTAAGTTCTATTTTCTCTCACATCCTGCTATATTTAGAAAAGACAAAAATAATATCTATTTACACAAATAAATAGGTTAATTAAAGCATATTATTCACTAATTTACATTGCTCAGACCCATTTATTATTTAGGAATTAAATGCCTAATTTCCTAAAACATTAAAACATTTGGTGAACCCAACTTACTTTGAAATTTTTCACAAAAACCCTTGAGATAATTATTTATGATTTTTTTCCATAATTTATTTATTTTTATTGAATTTAAAAATTATAAATCTACCAATTCATTACAAAAATATCATATTTTGTTCAAACCCTAGTTTGCACGGACTAGGTCCTTTTTGTATACAAACACTAGGAAAAATATATTGCTAATTTTAGAAACATTTTTTTATTTTTCCTAAATTTTTCAAGCAAAATTCTAAAAATTTATCTAAAATTTTCAAATTACTACATTAATTTTTAAAAAAATCATTGAAAACCCTAGTTGCATCAACTAAACTCCTAGTTATTTTCCAGTCATTTTCCAATCATTTTATAAATATTTAGTTACATATCATACTCAAAAAATAAATTTCAAATTAAAAGATTCATAGTATTTTGCATAAATATTTTTTAAAAATACTTAGTTGCATATACTAGCACCTATTTGCTTCTTGAGGTATCACCTTAGATGTTTGCCAGCTCAGTATCCTTTTTGCAAAAATCCCAATTCACTATTTTTTGGACTTTATGTTTCTTGTATTCAGTACTTTCCATTTCTAGCACCTTTCTTATTAAAATATATTTCAATAAATTTAAAAACATTTCAAATTATTTTCCTACTTTACCAATAGCTCAATATACTAGTTTTGATGAAACTGATAAAAGAGAACTTCAAGAACTCTTAACCAAACATCCAGATATGCAATATGACATGCTTATAATTTTACAAGAAGGAAAAAAAAATTAACCAATGGGAAATCTTTTCAAACCATAGAGTATCCAATTGTAAATGACAATACAGGGGCAACTATGTCTCAACCACCCCCTATAGCAGCCCAACCTTTTTCTATACCACCAGTTGTAACTAGTACATCCCTATCTTTTGATGTGATATCCCTTGTGAAAGAGATAAGATAACTTCAATCCAAGGTGAAACATCTTAATCAAGGTGTTTCTAGACCTACACAAGCATTAGATTCTTTTGATCTACTGCATACACCATTAGTACGTCACATTGCTTCTATACCCTTACTAGCAGGTTTTATTCAACCCAAGCTCTCTCTATATGATGGTAAGGGTGATCCAGAGACACATTTGAGAGAATTTCATGTAGCATATTTGGATTATGTACCCAATGACTGGTTACTTACCAAAATATTTCCATGGAGCCTAAAGGATTATGCTTTACAATATTTTTATAGTCTATCGAATCAATCAGGCATATCCTTCAATCCTTTAGTAGACATGTTTCTAGCACATTTCTATATCAATATTAGTGACAAGGTTTCATACGCACATATTTCACAATAGAAGCAAAGGTCAAATGAGGCCCTCACAGATTATGTTCTTAGATACAAGACTATTCTGGCTAAAATAACTAGCCCATGGCTGATCAAGAGCTACAAGACATCTTCAAATAGAGCCTTCTACTAGCATTGCATGAATCTATTATGTTCAAAAGATTATCTTCTTTCATCAAATTGTGTCATACACTCAAGGGAAGATAAGTCAAACTAATTTCAATGGGAAAACTTAAGTATTTAAGTATCTCATACACAACCAACAAGAGTAATAGAAAAGTCCCATACAAGGTCAATATCTGTGACAATAAGAATCAAAATCAACCAATAGTCAATGTGGCTTCAGATGCCCCTTAGCATGTGGTTTTATTATCACCTCTTCATCATGTATTTACCATTTTATCAGTTTCTCTAGTTAGGGTTTTACAATAGTTATTAGAATGTAACATCATCACTCTCCCTCCTATCTAGGAAGTAGATCCAATAAAGCCTCTTCCATAGGGATATGATCAGCATGAATTTTATGATTTTCATAGGGCACCAGGCCTCACCATAGATAGATGCATCAATTAATGACATAAGATATAGGACTTGATAGATGATAATCTATTTGATCTGGGTACTTCAGTTGAGCCTCCAAAGACAAAGCCAACACATGATAAAGCTTTGAAAATATTTTTAGATCCATTTCCATAGCATTCAAAATAAGAGAAAGAGGACACATCAAGAGTTCATCATATATACCATACACATCCTCCACCAACTACATACTAGGCACCTTTAATTGAGGCACACAATTTGAGAGGTATGATAGGTGTGTATGAGTCTAGAGTTCTAGCCATGCCTTTAACATCTTTTCTAGATCAGGAGATATGGAGGATAATATAGGTTACAATGTACTTTTTATTAGATCACATATTCATAATCATCCTATTCATAGTGTACTCATTCACAATGGTTCTAGTCTTAACATGTGCACCTTCATACTAATTCAGCATTTGGGTTATTCAAAGCAGGATATCACTCTAACAGACATAATAATTAGTGGTTTCAATGGGCATATTCAAAGATCATTGGGTGAGATAGTAATTTCATTATAGGTTGGTCCTACATATATAGGCACACCATTCACTATAGTTCCTAGCATAGGAGTTTTTGACATATTACTTGGTCGACCATGGATTCAAAAACTTAGGGCAATATCTTCTATAGTTCATAGATGCATGAAGTTCATTCACATTAATCAAGTTATCATAGTTAATGGAGTTCCTTATGAGTCACCACTCCTCACTTTAGAGCCATCTACCAGCTTATAGTCACCAGCTCTAGTTCTTCCACGAGTTTCAATTTTTCTTCTAGTTTCAGTATAGGTTCCACTTAAGATCCAACCATAATTGTGACATCCATCACTAGTATAGAGGGTTCATACACCCCCATAATTTTAGGATTCTAGATAAATTCCAGTGATAGTATTCACACCTAGAGTAGTTACATTGAGGTCTCATACAAATACACAAATAACACCTATTTAGAGAGCCCCTTCTACTTCTATATGGGTCCCTAAGATCCGTATAGTTTCATCCACTTCTCAAAGTTACAGGGGGATCCCACATTCAACTTTGAATTTAAAGAATTTAGAGCAGTTACAATGTACACAAATTTTAGCTTCATAATCTCAGACATACACCTGTGCCTCATGATCTTGCACGATTCAATTATTCAATTCAAAACACCACAATAAGGAGGCTCATCTGAGACTGATCAATTAGTATCATTTCTTCCCAATATTTCCTATACATAGCTTATATCAAAATAAAAAAATAATATAAAAATTCAAAATACAAAAACATTCAAAACATATCAAAAATACTAAAAACATTTTGATTGTATGCATCATCCATGTTTTATAGTACTACTATCATGTTAGGACTTACATTTTTGTTTCATGCTATTGTATGACAATTTTTCTACACTACTATGCTTCACTTGATCTTCTCTAAATGTGTGTAGTGACACTTAGATACTTGATTGCTTCATTCTACCCATTGAGGGGGTACTCCTACTTTTAAATTTGAGACACACATCGATACAAACACCCACTGGGAGCATCTTCTACATGATTACACCATCTAGGTTATGTCATTCCTACACTACACACTCTAAGTTATCATGCTAATGTACATTACTTTATAGCTTACATAGAATATTATATCAACATTTTACTAGTATATAGAACTTATGTATCACTTAGCATATACCTAGTATTTTACTACACATGTTTTGCATACTTTCACATTTTATTTGATTAGTTAGATGTGCTTATATCTTTCCAACTATTACATGCTTTCTCTACTTAGCATAATTTATGTTATTGCATTTCCAATTCCAACTTGTCTCCTGCTTGTGCCTTAAGACATTTTCCAATGTCCTTTACTTCTATTAATGTGTGTGCCTTAGGATACCTATAAATGTCCTTTTCTTGTACTCTTCCATGTGCTTGTGTCCCTTATGCGAACTTTGCTTATTTCACTTATATGTATATGTGGAATTTGAACATGCCTTCCATGCTTTTTTTCTAGTTTTAATAGCATGTGTTTATGTCCCTTGTTTGCATGGCCCCTTGGCCATCCTTGTATACGTCTTGCTTCTTGCTTTGTTTTTCAATGTGTTCAATGCCATGATCCATATCATGCATTTCCCTTGCTTTCTTGGATGCCATGATGGACATCATACTCCATCCCTCCAACTAACAACTAATATGTAACATTTCTATTTCAATACTTTACACATGATTTAACATTGTTATATCTATCTAGGCATACCCCTATTGGTCTAAAAATCTATCAATACAAACATTGCTATATCTTGAAACATATTGTTAAATATCAAATGCTATATCATATATCTATACAACTTAACACAATTACAAGACTCTTTTCTTCTGATTGCAATCATTACAAGATCATCATTCATACCCTTAGACGAGGGGGAATCAAACATGGGTTTTGTCATAGATACCAAAGCTCATAACAGTTGAAATAACAACATTCAGACCACTCAGTATAGAATCTAGAGGTCAAATCAATCAAAACAAAGCAAAACAATAGTGACAATTCTAGATTAGTAAGCAGTTTTCACATTGAACAACAACATCAGAAATAGACAATAGTGCCAAACACAAGGGTGTACACATTTTGGCATTCTTATCTAGGTAGAAAAACACTCAGGTTTTCTAAAAACAAGCAAAAATTTTAGTTCAAGGATAATTTTTACACTTCTAGATCAGTCAAATTCTATAGTTTCAATAGAGTTTTCTCAGATATAGGGGGTTATCATGCATGAAATGATAGTTCTCAATTTTATTTTAGATTAGGAAATTAGCATATCTTTTAGATTACAATCCATATTTCAAACATTAGTGACTGGGGGTAATGTGCATAACACATTGATCTTCTTTTATTTATGAGTTTAGTTTATTTCAGGCATTCTCAGTAGTTGAGTGCCTTACTCCATCTACAGGTGGTTAACATCATTTTTGAGTTGAAATTTCATATAAGTTTAAATTTTTGAGTACCTGAGTTCCTAAGTTGGCTTCCATATAAGCCTAGTATATTAGTTTTGGAGTGGCTTTCATACAAGCCTAACCTCCATCTTTCAAAATGGCCAAGAGTGGACTAGTTTCTAGCATGCATTCAGGCTATCCACACCACATTTTAAGATTTATATAATATCTATGGGCTCCATGAGCCATTTCATATGACATCTATTCAATACCGGTATCACTTCATATCTTCACTTCATAGGGCAATGATGGAGCCAAAGGGACAACCTTTGTATTCTTGAGCCACCTATTCAGAGGGATTGGACACATAGTTTAGACATTGATTAACACATGCATGATTCATTAACTTCACTTAGTTGGTGATGATGGAGCCAAAGGGCTAGCCTTTACATTCTTGAGCCATCTTTTGGGGAATTGAGCACTCAGCTCTGTTCATGATATTACTCTTCATTCAACACATAATCAACACAATCCAACATCACAAGTTTTATATTGGTTTGCATACTCAATGATGTGTATTTGTTCCTTTCTCTTCCTCTTACTCAGCTTTTATATGTTATTATTTTAGATATATCATATCTAGTAAGAACTAATCTAATTTATGTTTTCATTTATAGATTCACACTTCACAACATGCTCTCTATTCACATCTAACATCACATATCTTCATGAGATTCTCCCTCATAGGTAAGTTTAGGTATGCTTTTTTACTTTTCTTTATCCTAGTATTTCACTTTATTGAATCACTATAATAAGTGGGGGGGAATGTAGTCATGTAAAATTAAAAATTAGATGACTTAGGCATGGCTAATGACACCCAATCCATAGGTCCTCTTTCTTGCTCACACAACCCTTCTAGGTTATTGTTTCACTAATTCCCGGTCATCCATAGCCTTTCAAACTTAGCTATTTCAGACCCAAGCATCCCTTTTAGGCATAGATATATCCCCCTAGGACCATAGTGCCCAAATTATATAGGAACATTGGAACTTAGGGTGTCCTATTTCTGACGCTGTTGTCCAAGTGGATTTTTACCTCTAATGATCAGATTTTTATGAATCCTTATCTTTTTACCTATCAACCTAATACAAGTTCATTTAATCCATGATCATAATTACTGTATAAAATGCCATTCAAAGTCCATTTATAAGGGTTGACACTCATTTATAAGAAATAATAAAGAATACAAGAAAGTACACTCAAGTACTCTTCCCTATTCTTTGCATACAGCCTTTCAAGAGCATTTCAAGCCCATTCAATCATTCATACTAGTCCCTAGTCATCCAAAGTACACCTAGTTTCAAATTTAGTTACATACATCACACATAATTACACCAAGCACTTCAATGGAAGAACTACATTAGTTTGATCCCTCTTCTGAGTATTGGTATGTAGGTAGCATGCCCACACACAGGGTGTGAAGTGCATCCAACATATCTTTTACACACTAACCCTTTCTATCTCTTTCCTAAATTTCCTTTCAAGTTCAAGAACAAAGAGATCCTAAGGGTTTTTAATAATAAATTAGACACATAATGAGCTCCATAGGATTTTAGGCCTAAAAAAATAATAGATAGGGTAACACAAGCCTATCAAACAGAACCCAAAAATCTTTTAGTTTTAAGACAATAATGTTGGAATATGACTACTGTACCGAACAATAGGGTGTCCACTTTTAGTGCTCCTATCCAACTTAGAAAAAAAGTTTAGGAACCTATTCCAACCTATTTTCCAGTCCTACTCCTCTAGTATCAGGTCTTGTCTCAGTCCAGATCAACCCAAATAAGCTAAGTTCTATTTTCTCTCACTTCCTACTATATTTAGAAAAGGCAAAAATACTATCTATTTACACAAATTAGTAGGTTAATTAAAGCATAGTATTCACTAATTTACATTTCTCAGACCCATTTATTATTTAGGAATTAAACACCTAATTTCATAAAACAATAAAACACTTCTCTTTCCTTTATGGTTTTAGTGGATACAACCAAATCAAAATTGCCTCAAAAGACCAAGATAAAACAATGCTTATATGCCTATGGGTCACTTATGTCTACTTAATCCTTCCATTTAGACTATGAAATTCTCATGCCACCTTTCAAAGGGATATATTAATCATTTCGTTGATCTTGTTTCTATGCAAAATTGCTTTCTACATTCAAAAAAGAAATAAGAAACTAAAAGAAATGGTCAAGGCTAGAAGATACCTGATAAAGTTGTGCACACCAAAATCAGACGTTGGAAGATTCTCCTCTTTGGCTGTGGAGGAATGACACCTGAGAAGAAAAGAGACTGAAACACGGAAAAATGTTAGTCAAAGATATGGTGGGCTGTCAAGTGAACGCCCGATCCTAGAAGTACGAAAACTTCCTAGAAGGATATCAACCCACTGATAAAAAAGTAGAATATTGGACTAAAGTAGATATAATGAAAGATAAAATGACAGAAATAAAGGACAAAAAATAAAATGCGTACCTAATAATGAAGTAAAATGTTCTGTGTAGTCGCCAATGTCGGTCTCTATAGTGCCGACGTCGGTTAGGAAATTGCCGATGTCGGTTAAAGTGCCGGTGTCGGTCAAGGTAGTGACCGGCATCGGTTGGGGCAAGTTCTGGATGAATTGCAGAAGGTCTGACAGAGTTGGGATAGGGTCTAGTCAAGGTCGGGACAGGGTCTGGACGGGGTCGGGACAGGGTCTGGACAGGGTCGGGACAGGGTCTGATCAAGGTAATGTCGAGTCTGGACAGGGTCTGGGGGTTTTGGTCGAGTCTGGATGGAGTTATAGACTGGGATAGTGGGCAGAGTTGTAAGGAAGGGACTCAGGGCTCAGGTCTACGCTCTGAAGATCCAGGGTGATATAAATAAAAATAACAAACAAATAATAACCAGAAAGAAATAAAATAAATAGAAGAAATAGTTACCTATCAGAAGACACAATAAAAGCCATGATTGAAGTCGTTGAAGTGTTGCTGTAAGTTGATCGAAGCGAATGCAGATTGGTTGAATGCTGGAGTTGGTTGATCGCCAGAGCTGATTGATTGCCAGAGTTTTGTGAATGTCAGAGTTTGGGGGTCGATTCATTGATTGATTCAAATGGTTTTGCTGATGAAGGTGAGGAACGGTTCGAGAGACGGTTCGATAACCAATCAGGAAACTGAATGATAACTGAAAATGGGTAACGGTAAGGTGACCAACGTCAGTAGGATTGCCGACGTCAGCCGATAAGTGACTGACGTCGGTGACATCGGTCGGGTAACGACCGTCGTCGGCAGATGCACAATGGGGATAGAGTCTAGCTTTAGCTCTGTGCTCATTTTTACATGCTGCCAGGGTCGAGGCTAGTGGAAAAAGTGATCGACAAGGGTTAAATAGGCGAAGAAGAATAAGACGGGGGATGACCAGGGGAGTCGACACGATTTCAGTGTCTACAGATCTATCTCATGATCGTGTGGAAATATATATAAATGAATTCATTATCTATGGGAAAACTTATATTGAATCCATCACCAACTTAGATAAATTTATCTAACACTATCAAGATAATACCTTGTCATTAAGTCAAGAGAAGAGTTACATGATAATATAATAAGGTAGTATACTAAGATGTCATATTTTCAATTTAGGAATTAATGTAGACTCTACTAAAATAGAATTGATAAAGAGCTTGCCTACACCACAAAGCAAGGACATGTGAGAGGATTCTTAGGACATGTTGGATATTACCGTATATTCATTAAAAAAAATAGAAAGATAGTAGTTTCATTATTTTTTTTGATAGGAAAATATGCTAACTTTGTATGGATTGATATATTATAGGAAGCTTTTCAAACTCTTAATGACTTGTGACAACACTTGTGTTGGGAGGGCTAGATTGAAAGCTACCCTTCCACATTCATACTAAAGCATCTGACATATCACTTGGGTCCATCCTTGGGAAACATGATGGGTCAATAAACTATGCCATATATTTTATCAATAAAAATATACATCCATCAGAACTAAACTACATAGTCACATAGAAATAATTCCTTGTAGTAGTATATGTTACAAACAAATTCAGACATTACATTATTGGTTATCCTATTTTTTTCATACTAATCATTTTGATATTAAATATTTAATGAACAAACAATTAATAATTCATAGGATAATTATATGGTTGTTATTACTATAGGAATTTAACATCACTATTGTAGATAGACTTGGTAAAGATAACATAGTTACATTTTTTGTATAGATTACAAAATGATGAAAGTAGAAAATTAGTATATGGATCATTTATTGATGAACATATATTTTATTTGAGTTTAAAAATCCTTGGTTTACAGATATATATAACTGTCTCATTGATGGTAAGACTCCACACTTCTTACCAAAAGACAAATGCAATTTGGTGAGCATAAGCATCTCATATTCATGGATCTCTGGGTATCTCTTTCACACTAGGTTTGATTTAATCATCTGCAATTGTGCCTAAAAAGATGAAATATTTGATATCCTTCAATATTGTCATAATGAACCATATGGGGGACATTATACAAAAAATATGACAACCTATAATATTCTTACTGTTGACGCTGGAGATTGCACCCGATGGCAGGAAAATAGGTTCCTGCCCTCTCCCTGCAACATGAAAACTCCTCTCTCACCTATGGGACAACGAAGCAGGAGAGGAGAGTCTCTAGGTATGGGCTAGTTCCCTCTGATGTATCTTGTTTTTTCCAGGCAAGGCAAAAATAATGGATATATAGCTATATGCAGCTATAAACTGGGGGGGATGAAAAGGGAAGAAAGTGCAAGAAAGCAAACAGCCTACTCTAAAGAGGTGATACACCAAAACTAGATGACCTTCCCACATTCACACTCGAGATCAGATAAAACAACATACATACATTGAGACTTGGCAGAAAAGACCAGGTTGCTGGAATGACAGGGAGGTTCTAATGAAAAATACAGGAAACAGGGACTCACCAAGATGCTGTAGAATGCATGCTGTAAGTGACCTCCTCTATTTCTGCACCCCAAATGGAACTCTTCACCTGTAAGCTGCAAACTGACACTTTGTAGATAACTGGTGTGTTGGTATTTAAACCTATGAGAGCATTTAAAAGAAAATGACTGAACACAAATTAAACACACAAAACATACACAGGGTATCCATCCAAGAAAGAGGTAAAAACTGTATTTTATTGATTCAGGTGGAAAATTTGTAGAGCTGTGCTCTTTACAAAAATGGAGAAGATCCTTTTAAAATGACCAAGTCTGCCAATTTATATGGAAAATCCAAGAGGAGACTCATTGGCGCTTTGCTTGCAAGTGGCTACTTGAGTCTTCATTGGGAAAGGGAAAAACACTGTAGATGACATCAAAAAACTATTGGGACCATGCTTGTTGTCTTGTCCTTTCTCCATTTTGTCTTATCTGGTCACTTCGTGGACTGCGCTTGGTCTCGCGGGCTATTTAAAGTTCTGCAAGCTTTGTCCCCACTCAATGTTGTTTGCAGTCATTTTGCAGTTGACTGTTGTGAGCGGTTAAATTACCGCTCAATGTTGTGAGTGGTTAAGTTACCGCTCAATGTTTCCCTAGGTTTTATATTGGCTGTGGGCTTCTAAATGTTTCGCATGGATGGTTTCTGCCTTAGCAGCTTCTCTACGGGCTTCTTTATCTCCTCGAGCTCCCTTACAAATATTTTGCAACTGGTCCCTTGGGTCTTCGGACTACTTCTCAAGCTTTGGTAGCCTCGCGGACCTTGCTTTGTCTCGTGGCTTTGAAAGCTCCACGGGCCCTTTTTTCCACTGCCTGCTTCACACGGTGATTCTGTCACTGCCTGCATGTTGACTACCATGCGTGGCAATATCACCGCTCACGGCATGTTTGGCTACTGTGCATGATGAAATCACTGCTCACGGCACGTTTGGCTACCGTGCACGATGAAATCACTGCTCACGGCATGTTTGGCTACCGTGCACGGTGATTTCACCACTCACAGCATGTTTGGCTACCGTGCGTGGTGATTTCACTACTCACGGCATGTTTGGTGGGCATTTCCTATTTCGTGCATGGACTACTTGTGTTTTTTAGTGCGCCCAAACTTAGACAGTTTTTGGATGAACCGAACCCTTTAAACAATTTGAAGACCTACTCAAATTTATTTGATTGAAACCCCTGTCCTCCACCAGGCATTTGAACTTGGGCTCCCCATCATCCAAGGACAATGAACGTCGAACCAGACCCACTGATGAACTATGTTGAACCAATGACTCTGACGAAGGATGAACCAAGTGCCGAGGAACCTCTTGTATTGAACCAAGCCTGAACTGGACATGTCAAACTCGAAAATGGACCTTGCAACTTGAAAATGACTGGCTCTAAAATGCGAGGGAGAAGTTGACCAAAATTTTGCTAGGGGAAAAATTGGTCAACAAATTGGTGACTCACAGGGGAAGTACACTTGTCGTGCTTAGAAACCAGTTGCTTCTGAATATCCATTGGGCACGGAGTTAGATGGTAACTTTGAAAAGAGTTCACAATAGCCTTGATAATCCCAGAATCACACCTGAAACTTTCACCCCTATACACAAAGGGAAACACACAAGACTAAAAATAACTAACTGTGCAACTGCACTTAGGGAAAATAGGAAAGAAAATAAGGGAAACTATGTATAGCCAAACCAAAACTCAGTGACAATGCTTCAGATGTATCTCATTAACTGGGATACGCAGTTTTTTGTTGTCCAACTTGGAGAGCTGGAATGCGTTATGATACTTGCACTGAGTAATCATGTAAGGACCACTCTAGAGGGCATCAAATTTTGCATGTTTTCTGTGCTTAGCTCTATCTTCGTCCCATTTTAAGACAATGTCTCCTTCAGCAAAATTTTTTGATGAAGATTTATTGTTGAAATGTCTTTTTACTTGTTGTTGGTGACTGATCATAGAGACCATGGCCCAATTCCTTACCTCCTGGAGCTCCATTAGTTTGCACAATCTGACCTCCATGCTAGTTCCTTCTTCTAACTGTAGCTGATGGGCAAGATCTAATGCTGGCAGTTCAAGTGAGATGGGAAGCCTAGCTTCCCTTCCATATACAAGCGTATATGGGGAATTTTTGATTGCTCTCTTTGGAGTGATTCGATCGGCCCATAGAGCTATCTTCAACTTGGCATGCCAAGTTTTTTGATTTTCCTCCATGGTCCTCTTTATAATCCTGATCAGATTTTTGTTAGTGGACTCGGCCAGCCCATTCCCCTACGGGTAATAATTTGATGAAGTGCTGAGGTATATACCATACCTTAGCGCCCATTCACTAGTTTTGGTTCCCAGGAAAGCCAAGGCATTATCTGAGATTATAGTGGCCAGGACCCCAAAACGTGTCACTAAGTCCTCATAAAAATCCAGGATTGCACTTTCATTCACTTCCTTCAAAGCAATGGCTTCCACCCACCTAGTGAAATAATCCGTAGTAGTAAAGACCCATTTGTGTTTGGCACTGGAGGGAGGATTGATCATCCCTATGAAATCTAGGCCCCACTGCATGAATGGTTGTTCAACTTGAATGGGCTGTAGGGGCATGGTAGTGAATCCCTGCTTTCTATCAAAAAGTGCATACTTATGGCACTTCCTTACCCAGGCATGGGTATCCTTAAAAAGAGTGGGCCAGAAATAGCCAGCTCTCATTATTTTTGTTGTTGTGGTCTTAGGGGCAAAATGGCCACCTGCTGGCCCATCGTGAAACTCAGCCAATACCTTGTCCACCTGACTGGGGTCAATGCATCTTAGGAGAACCCCAGAGAGATCCTTCCTGAATAATACTCCATCAATCAAAACATAAGGAAGGGACTGAAGTTTAAAATACCTTCTTTCGGCCCTCCCAAGACCCTGTGGACATTCGCCCATAAGAAGGAAGTGCCTCATGTCCAACGTCAAATCTCTTATGACAGTTGGTTCTTCTGTAGTGGTTGCATCATGGATCAGCAAGCTGTCTTTGCCCTTTTGCCTCAAATTTGCTGCTAGCTGTTCACACAGGCCCCTTCCTCTCACCAACTTGGCGATTTTGATGTCTATGTCATACTCCATCACTTTGGTGATCCATCCCGCTCTTTTCTCATTTAAGTCTCGATTGGTCAAGAAATCCTTGACGCTAAGATGTGGAACCATGAGATGGATCTTACTGTTTGACAACATATACCTGAATTTCTTTAGGCTGTGCACTACTGCTAGGACTTGCTTCTCTACATAGGTGTACCTAATTTCAAAGTCCTCTAACCCTTGGCTGAAGAAGGCGAGTGGTTGTTCGAGGTCATAACTGTTTGCTTGAGTAAGCATAGTAGATATCACTTCTCCATTGCTAAAGGTATAGAGATTGAGGTCTTTATTGAAGTCAGGGCTGATTAGAGCAGGAGCCTGGGTCAAAGCCTATTTGATGGCTTCAAATTTGTCCTTTTTTGGCATTGTCCACTTGAATTCTTCACCTTTCCTTAGCATAGAGGTTAGGGGTTTAACTATTTCAGCAAAGTTCGGAATGGACCTCTGAATGAAATTTATCCGGCCAAAGAAACTCTGTAGGCCTTTTTTGTGCTTTGGTAGGGACATCTCCAGAATGGAGCGGACTCTCTCAGGGTCAATAGACAAACCTTCCTTGGACACAATGTGGCCAAGAAGTTTCCCCTCATGAACAACAAATACACATTTCTTTAGATTTAGGGAGATGCCAAATTCCCTGCACCTCTCAAAAATCTGCCTGAGGTGCTCCATGTGCTGTCCCGCCTCCCTGGAGAAAACTGTTATATCATCAAGGTACACCAGCACGTTCTTATTTATCAAATCAATGAAAACCATGTCCATGGCTCGCTGGAAGGTAGCACTAGCATTGGATAGCCCGAAAGGCATCTTCTAGTAGGTGAACGTTCCCCATTTAGTGGTGAAGGCTATTTTGTATTGGTCATAGCCTCGCACCAGAATTTGATTATATCCTGAATAACCATCAAGGAGGGAGAAACGTTCGAAACTAGTTACCTTTTGGAGGATCTGCTCCATGTTCAAAAGGGGATAATGATATTTTAAAGAGACTTTATTAAGGTCTCTAAAGTTGATGCACAGCCTGATCTCCCCATTTTTCTTTCTAACTGTAACCAAATTGGCCAACCATGATGAATGTTTGATCAGAAATATAATGCCAGACTCAATCAACTTGACCAATTCTTTCTGCATAAGGAGTTTGATCATCGGATTAATAGGCCTCTATTTTTGTGTGACTAGTTTTACACCTTCCTCTAATTCAATGGTGTGCTGGGCGAGTCTTAGATCAAAGCCTTTCAAGTCACTATAATTCCAGGAAAATACGTCAGCAAACTCCTGACACAGCAGAATGAAAGCTTGCCTTTCTTGAAACGTGCAGACCTTACCAAGCGCTAGCAGCTTGTCCTTGAAGATTTCAACTTTTTCATAATTCTCCTCTCTGGTAGTGATGCATGCTTTGTCATCTCTTAGTTGGTCATTTCCGTTGAAAATACTCTCAAGTGTGACCAAACCCTTAGGGAGTTTATTGTTCTTTAATTGAACAATCTGATTTCCATATTACTGCTGCAATTTTGCTTGATTGTGGACTGCGAACTCAGCTTCTTCCTACAGGAAGAGAGCTATCTGTTGGTCACTTTTGAATCCCTACCAATTTGTAATATTGTCTAGAATTGAAGGCCAAACCACCACTTTTAAATGGCACGAACCATAATCTCTGCTTATTTATTTTAAAACATCAAATTGGGCACCAACAGTTGCCAGCCTGCTTATTCTGTTCCCTGAGAATCGAGGTAATGTTAAGAGCAAGGAAATCCTCCATCAAGTCCCAAACTTTGTGCTTGTAAGACCTTAGTAAAGATTTCTTGGTTAGGTTCAGGCCTTTTATTTGGTTCACAATTAGTTCACTGTCCCCCAAGATTTGAAACTCCTTGATCCCTCTCTTTCTTGCCCACTCAAGTCCATGAATCAAAGACTCATATTCTACAACATCACATGTGCAAGAGAACTAGAAACAAAAAGCTAAAAAGTACCTTTCTTTAGAAGGGGAAACTAACATTGCCCCACCACCAGCGTCCAGTCTAATTTTGGAACCGTCGAAGTATAGCTGCCATAGGCCAAGGTCTTCTTTGTCTTCCTTCATTATATTGGGCATGATGGCACCTTCTTCATGCAAGAAATATACGCCAAGGTCTACTTCCTCAATAAACTTATAAGGATTGTGCTCGAAGTTATCACTTCCCCACTCATCCAAGAGTAGATCTTCGACTCCTTTAAGAGCAAAAGATGAAGATTGGTCCGTCTGAGACTCTTCTGGATCGATGATAGTGTAACTGACATTCACCACCTTGGGTGAATAGGGATCTAGGTGGTCCTTGTAGAGTGGCTTGGATTTGATTTTCACTTTGGTCTCGTACTTGGTTCTAAAAACCAGATATGACCAATTTGCTGCTAGATAGCCACCTATCTTAGACGTAAAGTCCCTAGACAAATAGATTGTGAAATATGGAGGAACATCTGCTACCACTATATCATGGGGGATTGGGAATGTCAGGCAGGCATGCAATATTAAACTCAATCCTTTTAGGATTCTGACTATCTTTTTAGGCGTCCCATCTAGTTTCAAGACTCCTTTATTCATTACTTCATACTTTAATCCCATCTTATCAGCAATGCACTTTGGCATCATTGAAGTGCTAGCCCCGTTGTCGATTATGCAATTGTGTACTAAAAAATCCCCTATGATCAAAGATACATAAAAGGGGGGAGTCCTTTCTTATTTCTTTAACTGACCTAAAGCAGAAGGCTATCCATTCGTCATTAGGACATTATTAGTGTCTGCTGGGATGGCCTGCCGATCTAGCTCATGTAATTCTTTCTTCAAGACCTCCTTTTGTCCTGGAAGAGACAATGAATCCCATAGAGAAATGCTCACATGAAATTTCTTCATTTGATCAACTATATTAACTTGGGGTTTGATTCCCTTCATGCTTTCCTTTGGGCTAATCCCGGCTAGAGCTGTAGACTGAGGAGCTGGAGGTGCAGACGGTTGACCAAAAATTGGGGCCCTTTAAAATGGGTGTGGTGGAGGATTCGTTGCTGCCTGAGGGGAAGCTTGCACTTCTCCAACTGCTCTTCTTTTAAATCTCGTGTTGGCTGCAATGCAATCAACTTGATTATCTGTAGTGCCCCCATGATTAATTGCACAGAGCTCACCTTCTTCATGATTTATCAGGGTAGAATCTGGCTGAGTTTGATTGTTACTCGTGCTAGGCTAAGGTGGAAACTCAAAAAATTGGGAATGATCAGCAGCTTGGTTTTTTGAATTCTAAAAAAAATTCATCATGTCATTCGTATGGACAGCTTGCTCTTGACCATGTCCCATGGTCGAACAACCTGGCTGCTCTTGCACTAGATTGTTTTGAGTAGGCACCATGGCTTTAGATGACGAAGAGGGGCCTGAGTTATAATTTTGATAAGGCCTGGTCTGAGTAAGATGACCCTGTGCTTGATTATAACCTTGAAAAGGGTTTCTAGGTGCTTGACCATAATGTTGATAACCTAAATTTGGCTTGTTATTTTGAGCTTGTTGCCTTTTAAGAGCTACAAGTTCATTTGACATGTTTTGTAACAAGATTTTAACCTCATGTAGTTCATTCGATGGAACAATAGCTAGCTTCTCAATGCTAGGCACAGGGGCTAATGTGGGTGCAACGGTTTGTATAGGGGGTAGCATCTCTGGGAAAAGTGGCCTGTGGGGCCTAGGGGAGATTTTCGCAACTTGAACCAAGCAATTTTTGGCTGCTATGGAAATGTCATAAGTAGCTGGCAGTATATGTCCTCCCATAGATTGGATCATCACAACAATATCACTGTTTAATGCCTTTAAATAGTACAAGAAAGCGTAGCTAGGAGTCGGTCTTACCAGGATGGGAATTCTGTCCCAAGTCTTTTGAAACCGCATGTTGAAGTCCTGCATATACTCGTGTGGAGCTCTTTTTATAGTCATCAGCTACTCCGCAAGAGAGAGGCAATCACTCTTTTCCCCAAAACAATTAGTCAAATGGGTGCCCAATTCATTCCAGGAATGTATTGAATTCACAGGCAAGGTGTCGTACCAGTTGAGAGCTTTCCCTTTTAGAGACAAAGCTAGCAGTCTGATGGCAATGTTTTCTTTTGTTATATTGTGAATATTGCAAAGGTTGGAAATATTCTTGATATGCTCAACAACTGTAATAGGTCCCACTCTGTCAAAATAAGGTACATTCTTGAGAGATGTTCCTGGGATTGGATCGTAGCGTGGGAGGTTTAAGGGGCTCTCACCGCAGAAAGTTGCAAAAGGCAATGCCATGGCAGGAATGGGCTGTAACTGTGGCTGAGCTGGGTTGATGTTCCTAGTGACAAGTCTAGGAGGAGTTACTAATGGATAAGGGTGAGTTTTTTCAAACCTAAGCCTTTTATCAAAGTTTAAAGGTAGCTCAATGAAAACAAAAGGGACCCCCCTTGAAGCTGACCTTGTGGTGACTTTTGGCATAGAAGTTTAAGTGACTGGTCTTAAAATAAAGAACTGAGCTCTCCCCAACGGAGTTGCTAGATGATAGAAATCTTTGAAATGACTGTAGCAAGACCAGCATCAATCCTGAAATACTACTGCATTGGAAACTGATAAAATTATAGTCCCACTGGGCATGCCAAAACTATTGACGCTGGAGATTGCACCCAGTGGCAGGAAAATAGGTTCCTGCCCTCTCCCCACAACATGGAAACTCCTCTCTCACCTGTGGGATGGTGAAGTAGGAGAGGAGAGTCTCTAGGTATGGGCTAGTTCCCTCTGATGTATCTTGTTTGATCCAAGTAGTGCAAAAATAATGGATATACAGCTATAGATAGCTATATGTAGCTATAAACTAGGGGGGATGAAAAGGGAAGAAAGTGCAAGAAAGCAAACAACCTACTCTAAAGAGGTGATACACCAAAACCAGATGACCTTCCCACATTCACACTCAGGATCAGATAAAACAACATACATACACTGAGACTTGGCAGAAAAGCCCAGGTTGCTGGAATGACAGGGAGGTTCTAATGAAAAATACAAGAAACAGGGACTCACCAAGATGCTGTGGAATGCATGCTATAAGTGACCTCCTCTATTTCTGCACCCCAAATGGAACTCTTCACCTGTAAGCTGCAAACTGACACTTTGTAGATAGCTAGTGTATTGGTATTTAAACCTGTGAGAGCATTTAAAAGAAAATGATTGAACACAAATTAAACACACAGAACATATATAGGGTATCCATCCAAGAAAGAGGTAAAAATTGTATTTTATTGATTTAGGTGGAAAATTTGCAGAGTTGCGCTCTTTACAAAAATGGAGAAGATCCTTTTAAAATGACCAAGTCTGCCAATTTATATGGAAAATCCAAGAGGAGACTCATTGGCGCTTTGCTTGCAAGTGGTTGCTTGAGTCTTGATTGGGAAAGGGAAAAACACTGTAGATGACATCAGAAAACTACTGGGACCATGCTTGTTGTCTTGTCCTTTCTCCATTTTGTCTTATCTAGTCGCTTCGTGGACTACGCTTGGTCTCATGGGCTATTTAAAGTTCTACGGGCTTTGTCCCCGCTTAATGTTGTTCGCAGTCATTTTGTCATTGACTGTTGTGAGAAATTAAATTACCGCTCAATGTTGTGAGTGGTTAAGTTGCCGCTCAATGTTTCCCCAGGTTTTATATTGGCCGCGGGCTTTTGAATGTTTCACGTGGACAATTTCTACCTTAGCAGCTTGTCTGCGAGCTTCTTTATCTCCTTGGGCTCCCTTAAAAATATTTTGCAATTGGTCCCTTGGGTCTTCAGACTGCTTCCCAAGCTTTGGCAGCCTCGTGGACCTTGCTATGTCCCATGGCTTTGAAAGCTCTGTGGGCCCTTTTTGTCGATGCCTGCTTCACATGGCAATTCTGCCACTGCCTACATGTTGACTGCCATGCGCAGCAATATCACCACTCATGGCATGTTTGGCTGCCGTGCATGGTGAAATCACCGCTCATGGCATGTTTGGCTATCGTGCATGGTGAAATCACCAATCACAGCATGTTTGGTTGCCGTGCATGGTGATTTCACTGCTCACGGCATGTTTGGTAGGCATTTCTTATTTTATGCATGGACTGCCTGTGTTTTTTAGTGTGCCCAAACTTAGACATTTTTTGGATGAATCAAACCCTTTAAACAATTCGAAGACCTACTCAAATTTCTTTGCTTGAAACCCCTGTCCTCCACCAGGCATTTGAACTTGGGCTCCCCATCGGCCAAGGACAATGAACGTCAAACCAGACCCACTGATGAACTATGTTGAACCAATGACTCTGACGAAGGATGAACCAAGTGCTGAGGAACCTCTTGTATTGAACCAAGCCTGAACTAGACATGTCGAACTTGAAAATGGACCTTGCAGCTTGAAAATGACTGGCTCTAAAATGTGAGGGAGAAGTTGACCAAAATTTTGCCAGGGGCAAAATTGGTCAACACTTACCACTGATTATAGTTAGCCTACTATACACATAGATGTTATTTCATACACTCATCAATGTGATAGACGTCAATGTATGGGGAAACCCACATGTTTAGATGAGATGATTATTTAACCAAAACTAGTTTTGGAGCCATTTAAGAAATGGGAGATTGACTTTATTGGTCCTATAGATCCACCTTGTCAAGGTAAGGAGTACATATTTATAGGCACTGAATACCTCACCAAATGGGTAAACGTAAGATCTTTGACTCATGCATGGGATGAAAAGGTAGTTAAATTCCTATATAGGGAGATCTTCACAAGATATGGAGGTCCACAAGAAATAGTCTCTAATTAAAGACCAAAATTCATGTTTAATTTAATTATATCACCTATACAATAATATGAATTTAGGCATCATAAGTCTTCTCCATATCTTTCGTAATCCAATGTCTAATTTGAAGTCACCAATAGGGAGTTAGAGAACATTCTTACCAAAACCATAGTTATAAACCAATGTGATTGGGCATGACACCTTCAAGAAGTTGTATGGGCTTATAAGACCCACATGGAAGATAACCACATGGTTTACACCCTATTAATTGGTCTACAGTAAGAAGATTATTTTTACCATAGATTTTGAACTTAAATCTATATATATATTTCCCTAAAACATGACATGTATTTATTTGAAGCACAAATAAAAAGGATCATCCAGCTCAATACCCTTGATGAGCTGAGAAGATAAGATCTAAAACACACATAAATTAATCACTAATAAAGGATAAAATGACATGATAGGCTCATTAAAACACAAATATTTCAACCAAGTGACTGTGCATTCCTCTATGATTCAAAATACAAAGACCACAAAAGGAAAATTTAGACCAGATGGTTAGGATCTTATGAGATAGAAAAGGTGTTTGATAATGGAATAGTAAAATTATGTATAATTAATCTGATTATATTATCCCTAATGGTTAATAGTCACTATATCAAATTGTATAAAAAACCACTTTCCAAGTAAGATCTCATTCACAACATCATAAAAGAATAAATGCCTTACATGGATATATATCTTAACCACATACTAGATGAACATTGTGGCCCAAATTTTGATTAACCAAAGGAGCTTGTTGAAGCATGGCAACACTTCAGCCCCACCTCTCTATGGTAATGTATACACATCATATGTTAAAATATGGGATAGAAAACCAATTGTTGGCTAAAAAAAAGAATAAAATGGGCATGAATGGAAAATTAGCTTGTTGGCTACTTAGGAGCAAAAGCAAAAGAACTAGGTGGAAAATCAACATATTGACCACCTAGGTAAAAAAAGAAACAATAATAAAACAATGTGATCAGATTACCTATAACCTTATATGAGTTGTAAGTCTACCTTTAGTTTTTACTAGTAACTTTATATCGACCTATAATAGTTGTACCTATAGCCTATGATGTTTTGCAATTATAATTTTAGACACAATAACTAACTCTTTATTGACTCGCATCATCTACTACAACACAATTTTTCACTAAGATGAATGTTTTTAGGAGGCTAGATCCTCATTTTAGGATCAAGAATATTCTTGCATCAAATTGACTCATTGGGTATGATGACTAAATTTTTTTTTTTAATTTTTATAAAAGGGATGGTATATTTATAGTTGTTGCCGGTCCCCAAAATGAGCTTACAACCTTTACTGCTTATTTACTTTTTGTAAAATCCTCATTGTTATATTTATCTTCCCAATTCCTTATCTTGAGCACATGAATTAATTTAATTTCTTTGTGAGCATTCCATAATCTCATGTTTTTAGGGTATTAGGGATTAGTCCATTCAAAGCTACGAATTTACTTTAAATTACACATTCTCATAAAATTTATTTTCTCAATGGTTTTGGCGAAGCATAAGATCTTTTCTTACTCATTTCGAAGGACAAATTCACCAAAACACCTTCCTTATTAGGCTCTCAACTATATTATATCACTCTAGTTCACAAAATTCATGGCTCACCTCACAATATTTCAAAGTAACACCTTCATCCACTTGTAATAACAATCGAATTGGTCAACCAATTCCTTAATCAAGTAACTATATTGGCCATTTAGAGTAGCTATGTTTTTTTCATAATTAATTTTATTATATATTTATTACCCATTGATGTGTCATATATATATTTATAATTCACCTCACTACATGTCCTCATCCCATTATTTCCCACATCATAACCCCTTCATTAATTTTTAAGTATATCCCCATTATGATGAATGGACCCCAAACTAATTTCCCATCACTTTTTACCATTTACTCTCCTCACATCCTATTGGTTGTGTATGCCTCAAATGTAAAATATATTCCACTTTGATATAATCAGAAACTTAAATTTGGATAGAAGAGGGGTGGGGGGTCATTGATGCTAGTGGCACATGTCATCTTCTAAAATATAAAAGAGTGTAGTTAGATAGTTCACATGCAAAAGGGCTATAAATAAGGGATGACACATAGTAAGCATGGAATGATTTCAAGATGAAAAGAGTTAAAGGCCACTAAGTCACTGTCATCTCTCACATATCTAAAAAAATACCCCTTCATGAAGTTTAAACACTATTTTTGAACACTTACCAAAATAACAAGTTATAGGGATTAACTAATAGCCACTAAGCAAAACTTACAATGAAAAAGATGGGGAAGGGAGATATACATATAATGGAACCAAATGATCACATTGTTTTAAGGAATAATCCAAAGGTGGTGACCATTTTTGAGAATGAAAGATGGATGGTATTTATAGAAAGAATCACCATGCATGACTTAAATATAGCCCAATATTTTTCCCAGACATTGAAGGATGATAGAGCGCACATCAAGGGTCATGAGACGGTTTTAATGGAAAAATTAGTCTTTGAAGTCAATGTCCTTCTTATAATAGGTGAGAGGTGGATAAAATTCCATGTAGTCTATTGATGTCAGAGCTAGATTTAGTAAATGAGGAGAGGTGATTGAATATGATTTATAAAGTACATAGATTATCACTTCATTCCCATTTGCACTGGGTAGTTATCTTTATAACTAAATATTTCATTTTTGAAGGCAAATTATCCTTAGTATATACCCCTCTTTAAACATCTCAAGTCATCTTAGGCATGTCATTACTATAAATATTTCTAAAAATTAATTGCATTTCTTAATAAGAATGGCCAAAGAGTATAAAAAATAGACATCTATAGCCATAAACTATCATTGCCTGATAACTATGATAATTAAGAGGGTTTTTACCAACAATAGACAAGGCATCCTATGGGAAGATGCCCCATCTTCCATAATTTTTTTTTTCTTATCCTAATATATCTAAAATTCCTAGAACCATATCTTCCTCTCATCCTGCCAAAAGATAATTTAGACCTGAAAAGCCTCCTCCAAAAATCCTAAATGGTGTTCTCATAGACTCAAAGAAATAGGGGTAAAGATAGGTTAATCCTCTTCCAAGGCACTAATGATTGAAATATCCTCCTAAGAAGAGAATTCTGAAGAAAAGGTTTAGTGGTAAAGAAGAAGAATTAGGAGAATAAGAGGAGGAATCAGAGAAAGACACCAGTGAAGAAGAGACTAGTGGAAGCTTAGAACACATGGAAGAAATAATGGGAGAACATACAATAGAAGAAGAAGAAAGAGAATATTCTACAACAATATAAGAGGAAAGAGTAGAATATATAGCAAGAGAAGAGGAAAGAAAGAAATTTGTAACATTAGAGGAGGAAGAGAGAGCACAAACCTCTATCCCCCTAGTCTAGACTTGAGTGACTATGAAAGACTCATGCTTACATAAAAATAAATAGAGTCCTTGAAGGAAAGAATTAAATAATTAGAAGCAAGAATTATTAGGTTGGACACATTAGCATAGGTATTAGGGGAAGAATAAATAAGGAAACAAGGCCTACATAAGCCAATATATCACCACCTGTAGTAGTTGTAATTGAGGAGACTATAATAAATGCACCTAAAGTACCTATAACATTTTTTCATGAGGAGCTTGTAACTTCCAATATCAGAGAGGAACCTACAAGTTTTGTTTCCCTACCATGTATGTTAAAGGAGCTTAATAGGACCCATATAAATTACATAACTAAAATAGGACATTAGGACATTGTTGATACATTCAAATTGAGATGGTTTTTTATCTACAAGTAAAAATAGAAAAGAATGCATTAGTTGATAAAAGATAACAATGACCTAAATGAACAATTAGAAGAAATTGGTGAGTTGAGAAAGAGAGATATAGCTATTTCCATTTTTAAAGTCTTGATTCCTAAGGTCTATGATTTGTCTTTGAAAATGCTATGGTGTAGACCCCGTTATGGAGTGTATGCCTTATACCTCCAAAAACAAATGATTCAATTTTAGATAAGAAGAATGATCTTTCGGGGGCATAATTCTATAGGGTTTCCTTTTTCTCTTTGTAATGAGTACCTTAGTGGTGCTATAGAGTATAAATATTCATTGTGTGAGTTTTATTAGCATGGACTTGTGGTAACTCTAGATAATGAACAAAATCCCAATATAATAGTGGGTGATATACAACTAAGAGCCTATTCTTCATACCTAAGAAAAAAATTAAGGAGAGAGAATAAATAATAGCCTTGTCTACAACAGAGGAGTCTACTCCATTAAACCTTAGGTTAGAGTTTATTTCCCCTAATCATACATTAAACAATGGGATAAAGTAATTCAATATCCTAATTTCCACACAACAATTTCATTTTATAGGAAGGAAGCCATAAATTAGCTCATTTATATTTCTAATAAAATTTGTAAAGAATCCTTTACTTCCTATAGGACAAGATGAGGATGTTTAATTCCTCACCTTAATAAAAGGGAACCATACTCTATCTACAATTTAAAAGTTCCAAATAATAGATTTATCCAGTTTATGAGTTGTTTGAATGAAGATATGGCTAGATGGATTGGGCTGAGGTTCAAACTTCTTGTATCATGGTTTTCTATTCCCATATGGATAGGAACATAATTAATAATTGAAAATGAGGAGAATAGGAAATGAGAGTTTCTAAAGTAGACTAGAGGTTATCTTCCTCAATAGACAATAGGGGATGAAACCCCTTGTGATTTCAGAAATATTTGTGCCCACATCATGTCTTCTTCTTATTTTAGACCTCATTAATCTAATTTTGTTTTCATAAAAATGTGCAAAACCTTATGTTGGGGTGTGCGATGAGACCTAAAAATAGCCTAATCTAACTATATTTTTTTTTCCAAAATTTCCCTTTTTGTCATGTTTTATGTTTTTAAGACTCATAATATACTAATGTGCACATACAATATAGATAATATATGTATGTAAACTAATCTTGAGTTTAATATATTATTTTTTAGTTTCACAATGTAGTTTAATGATTCTATGATGGTTTAATATTTTGATGGCTAATGAATAATAGAAAAGATAGTTTTTTAATATTAGCACCCACAACCACTCTGGGAAACACACTTACAACTATTAACTAGATAAACATTGGAGAGACATAACACACACAACAAATGGATGGGAAAACCTATAACCATGATTGTAGGTAATCATTTTATAGAATGACACAAAATCACTAGTTGTCATCTTCAAACCATTTTGGATCATTCAACATGAAAAGAATTTGTTATAACCATGTAGCCACTCCATTGGACCATGTAATCATTCTTATGTTTGCACAACGATTTGGTTTCAACCATTTTATATCCTTCTTAGACTATTATTATTTCTAAGGCATTGAAATATTTTATGGTTGTGTTTTATTATTATTTGTTAGTTTTTATTAAAGGTAAATGTGGATTGTTAAAGGGGACCCACCCCATTACAAAAAATAAACATGCCTAGTCTTAAACACATATAAGTACAAAAAATCTTATGATTAGAACAAAACATAGCTATAAGAATGCCAACAAAAACATAACTACCACAAAACAAGAAGAACATAGTAAAAAAACAAACTTAAGAATGTGGATAAGCCCACCCTTGTAAAACTTCACTCCATTTATTCTTCATGTTACTGAGCATGACATCTATATTATGAAAGATTTTTGGCTCTAGATATTCAATTCCTTTTTGCTTCTTTGTAATGTCCCCAAATCAGGACAACAATGCAAAAGAGGGTTTTCCAACAACCCCTAAACAAATTTGAAATAAAATATGAATTTTGAAAATAAAAACTAGCAAACCCTAACTGTTGTATTTGCACCACTAAATTAAAATTACCACACCTTCAATTACTCAACAAATTATTAAAAAAATACATTGTGAAGCTAGCCAACAATGGCTCTCACCGGCATGAAGAAGAAAGATAAATTTATATGTTTTTCACTCCCAAACCCTCAGCACCACCACGATGGTTTTAATATCCTCTTTTCATCACCAAATCTTACTCAAAACCCTTCACAACTAAAGATAAAATTTAGATAAATTCTATCATGCATATCAGATAGAAATTAGCCAAGGTTAGGACCTCAAACATTATCAAACCCTCTCCAAGCCAAGTCACCAAAATCAAGAATAATTAGCATTAAATAATTCAAAAAATTATACTTGTAACCCTGCTAAACTTTCTAAAAATAGATTATAAACTCCACCAATATTTACAATAATAATTACCCAATTATTTAGGGCTAGTCAAGGCACCCAAAATCCTTGCCACACTTCCTCCAAGTGAATTTCCCAACTAAAAAATTATTGGAAAATTTTTTAGAATTAAAACCCTTGCTTTAACCTTAAAAAATTCTTCAAACCCTTGCGATTTATTACCAAATAAATAAAAAATAATACTATAAATTTACCTTACCTAATTGGAGTTTAAAAGCCCTCCAAAAAGGTTTATTATCTTCTCCAATTGGTTTGCCCCACCTCAAAAATAAATACAAAATATTTATGAATATTTTATCCACCAATTAACCACCAAAATAGCCTCTTATGATGCCCTAGTTAAGTTACCCAAGTAGAATAAATTCTCTAATTGATTCTTCAAACCATCCAGGGCCTCCATGTCATGCAACCCTCTCAAGAGAGACCTTCTTCTCCACCCAAACAAGTAGCCACCTAAGAAAATGGCTCTAACCTCCATGAAAAAACTCCCAATGCAAGTTTCCACTCTTTAATACCTACAATTTCTCCAAAAACCAACTTTCTATATGATTTGTAATATTCCTCAATGAAGGTGGTGTCCATACTTGTAGATCCACTTGCATGTAAACATGCAATTTTGAAGCTCAACTACATCCATTTAATAGATTTGCCCAAGTAGTAAGAATAGAGGTTTTCATCCTCAAACCCTTAACACTCTTGAAGGTTTTTGTATGCACATAATATTTTCAGCTATTATCAAATACTCATGCTTTATATACTGTAGGAACCCATTGAGTCTCAATCTCTCTAAGTGTACACATTAAAAGGTGCATCAAGAAAGGGGTGGGCATACCATTGGTGATTAATAGGATTATTATCCCTTATTACCCCTTATTACCAATCCAACTAGCTGCTAAAACATTCCCCTAAGCTATTACTCCTATTTTGCACACTCCTCTAGTCATTTCCCACATTTTGTACCTCTTTTCCTCACCTAAAGCCCCTTTTGATAGTATACAGTACTAGGTTGATAGGGTTGACCTTGTAATCTTGTGGATAAAATTTATTTAGGGTCTAGTTTGGCTCTTGGCCAACCTAGCTTATGACCTAGTGAATTTTTGTCCATAACAGTACTAGGTTGACCCTGTCGGTAAAATTTTTTAGAAGGGCTTAGGGTTAAATATACCTATATATACAATCTCATTTCATCATTATTTACTAATGATCAAGAATTATTATTCACTTACACTTATTTATAATCTACTCTTCTACCATTCTACTTGAGGAATCTTAGCTTAGGGTTTCTGCTTGGAGAATATAGTCTTGTGGAGAAGTCTTGGATGCTTTGGCCTTTCTTAGTGATCCTTACAAACCACAACAACCTCTTGAGAAGCTGATTTAGCCAAGGGAGATATTGAGTCTCGATGGATTCATCTTTTAGGTAAGTATTCTATAACTTTGCTCCTCTTTTTAGTAGATAGAAGTAGCATAAGTATTGGCTTCGAATAATATTACTATTCTTCTCCATGTATAAGGGTCATAATCATACATAGCTTAATTGAGATTATCCTATGCATGTTTGTTTATTTACTAACCCCCATATTGTGCCACAAGATTTGGTGAGCACAAGATTGGACTTATTTTCTTTACTTAGTATTAGTATAGTGAATATGAAAATATAGGGCCTAGTTAGGGTTATTACTTGATTATGCTTGATTGGAGGCTTTGGAACCCTCCCTAGTATTGTTTATTTTGATAAGAGATCCCCTAATTAGGTCTAGCAGATCCACATATTGGTCATTTCCTAGTTATTTAATGTATCTCCAATTGAAAGTGTACGTATAATCTATTTTCTCTGAGTTATGATTGATTTATAGATATGATGAATTTTTGATTGCATACATTCTAGCGAACTGGACATGAATCTAACCCTTGTAGGTTTTCTTTCATGTTTTTTATTTTCTATAATTTCATTTATTATTTTTCTATATTTATGATACTAGATCAATAGGGTCAGTATAATTTCTAACTTCAATGCACATGTTTAACACAAAGTCACATCAAGATGACTCTATTGTTTCTATGTAGGTCTTCATCAGATACAGGTTACTAGGTCAAACAAGTTGACATAGTACTCTTTTTCACTTCTAGATAGGCTACTAGGTCGAACAGGTCAACAAAATACTCTTATTTAGCTCCAAAAAACATATTAGGTTGAACAGGCCAATATAATCATCTTCTAGACTTATAAAAAACATACTAGGTTGATCAAGCTAGTATAGTCATCTTTATAGGCTTCAACAAATAAGGAATTGTAGAACTAGGTTGACCCAGTTGACACAATTGGCAGGATTTGCAAGTAAAAATCAAGGAAATTCAAAAATAATTTCACTTTCCTCTTTATCTTCCAAATTACCAATATTTTTTTCTCTCTTTCTCTATCATTACTGTTATTCATTACAATTTTTTTTTTTGTAGTTTGTAATCTTTAAAACTAGACTTATACAACAAACTAGGTCGACCTAGTCGACCTAGTTTTGTATTATATCTTCTATTTTCAAGACTAGGGTGACACTACCAACACAATTATTAGTAGACCCTTACTTTATTAGTATAGTAGTGACACTATTGACTTTTAAATATAATGTTTGCATACACTTTCATCTAAACCAACACTATACTATGTTTTAAAGTTAGAATTAACATATACATGCTAGTAATTACTTCACACTTTCACTTTCAATTGCTTACATGCTTAGAATAGATCACATAGTCTAATTAGGTGGTTTTAAAATATACCGTTTAGTTGATCTATTTTTCTCTTTCTTAAACACACTACCAAATCACATAATCTTAAAACACATTTAAACAATTATCTATCCAATGACTACCTACTTGGATTTTATCACCAAGGGGAAGCCAAATTGGTTTTTTGGCCAAGTATAAACATGTGGTTAATGGTATATATTGGAAAAGCACCTAACACCCTTATCATCATGGTGTGTGAATTGAGGGGGTAAGCCCCAATACCAAGCTAGTACCATTGCCAACACAAATCCATTTCAGCTTAAACATCTTGAAACATCTATAGATTGCTTTATAGTTCTTTGCTTTCAACCATTTTACTATCACACTTAAAATCATACTCTAATAATCTAACAACATTTAAGATGACCACTTAGTTAGCATTTACTTTCTAAGTTGACTACTTTCTCTTTGTTCAATCATATGTTGTATTGTAAAAAGTTGTATTGGCCAATGTTGGTACAAGGTTTTATAATGTGTGCCTCAATTGAATCATCCTCATTAACCCAATTTATTGTGTATTTTTTTCATTTCTTACTTTTAAAATTACTCACAAAATTTTTCTTGTTTCAATCCACAGTCATTCTGTTTGACATAGTCTCTTACAGACTTATTTCCCCCTTCCTACACTACTAAGTCAACCCAATCGACCTTGTATCTCTTCTAATCGTTAGATAATCATACTAAGGACTTTATACTCTTATCAGACTATTTTCCTTAATTTTTAGTACTAGGTTGACCTAGTTGACTCTATACTCTTACTACTTTCTTGGTCTATTTGACTCAATTCTATGTTTATTTTTCTTAGCATTTTGTTCATTTATCTCAAGTCATCATGAGATCCCCAGTCAAAATATTCTTGGACAACCTAAATATATTTAGATACTATATGGGATGCTCATTTCTCCTTCTCTTATCCTCCCAAGAGAACCATCACTCTTGGGGCACCTCTTCTCCTCCTTCATATGTGGTTTGTAATATGGTCCAAATCACACCTCAAGATGATGTAGGTGGATCCGATCCTTTTTATACCTATCAAGACAATTCCCATCTTTAAACCCTTAAAACTAATGTGGGATCAGTTGATATAAGTCTAATCAATAATCCCACTAATAATCCATCTTCTAATAACCCTCCTCCTAATACCAATTCAAGGAGTGTTCCTACAAACACCAACCCACCAATTGATATGACTCAACTTCTTTCATAATTCATACAACAAATGAACATAATGCAAATGTATAACACCTTTCAAATTATGCAACTACAACACCATTTGATTAATATGGATAATCAACCTTTGACTATCCATCCTCAAGCTAATCCCAATTATATTCCTCCACCTTTTAGAGATGCTTTGAACAATGTTATACCTCAACCAATAATTATTAATAATTTTTTTCAAACTATTCAAAATGAGACTTTAACCTCTTTCATCGTATCCATTGATATTGGTAACATATCTCCAAATATCAATTATGATGGGACTAAAGTCCCTACATCCTTTCTCAAACCCTTTGGAAATATTTACATAGAGTGGATCCAAATTGATACTTTCACCACAACTAAGCTTCTAGTTAAAACCTTCACTAGCAATGTATTAGAATGGTATAACCAACTTACACAACATTCCAGTTGTAAACTTGAGGATTCATTCAATCCCTTAATAAAATAATTTCAACATAATGTTCTTCCCAAAAATTGTCTTAGCCACTTCATCAATGCTAAGCAATCTCCCACCGAATCAGCTCATGATTTCATCAAATGATGGAAATCTCTATCCCATAAAGTTGAACATAACATGAATGATGATAATTTGTTTAAATTATTTATAAATACTTTAACTCCTCTTCAATATAAGGTTCAAAATTTTTCTCCCCAAACACTTAATTATTCTCTTGACCAAGCTAAACGTCAAGACTTTCTCATGAAGAAATTCAAACCTAATCCTAAACTTCTTAAAGGATCTTTACAAACATCTACTAATGCTATCATTGATAATACTCTGTAAACCAAATTAGGAATTTTCAAATCTGAAATTTCTTCCTCTTCTCACACACCACTCACTATACAACAAATGAAACAATTTTTACTTCACTCTAAACCTTTTACTTACCCTAACAATGCTCCTAAGTGGTATGATCCTAATCAATTTTATTGGTTCCATGCTGACATTGGTCACTCCCATGAATATTGTATAGGGCTCACTAATTTTTTTTCTCTTATATGCTTGGTAATTCCTTTAATAATGAAGCCATGATCAATCTTCATCATCAAGAGTACACCACTACTTCTCAAAATGACAAGTTTCCAAAGCTTCTACCTCGAATAACCAAAAATATTTTCCCACAGCTAATAATCAACAAAATACCAAAGATGTTTCTGATATTAATGCCAATTATGAATAATAGTAAAATAATTATCAATATGTTAATACTACTAAGGTCAATTATCATTGCAAGCTAGCTCAAAAATATCCTATTTCCAAACCTAAGAAACCATCTTTAGAGGAACAACTTCTCAAAGTTAATACAACCACAAATCTAGCTTTGAAAGCCTTAAGAAACCATCTCCTCCTTCCAAACCCCCAACCACTTCTATTCCTTCAAAATCAACCTTACCTCCTAAACATCATGTTGGTTCTTATAAATCTTAGTAGATTTTTTTTTGAAGAACTTAACTTTATGCCTTGCAAGATTCCACTTATGGAGTTAGTTGATAATTCCCCTTATCATCACAAGTTCCTTATGCAACAATTATAAGAAATTAAATATCCATCTTCTATAGATGAAGAACCACCTTCTATTGAACCTCAACCTACTAACGTGCATACCATTGAAACTGTGCATCCTTTTTCTAAGCCTTCTATGGAATTTCTTGAAAAGGACATGATAAATGATGAAATTAATTTTCATGCCAATGATCCACCATTATTCATTAAAATATCCATCAATAATACCCTTATTCATAAATTTTGAGTTGACGAGGACTATGGTATTAATATGAGATCTTTTTGGCATATCCATCAACTTAGTTATAACAAGGATCATCTCAAGCAAACCTACCTTACCTATTGTGGATTTGATAAAATTAATCAAAAGACACTTGGTTGTATTTGGCTTACCTTAACAATCAGACCTAAAACTGTTCAAACTAAGATTATGGTCCTCGATTTACCCTTATCTTATAATATACTCCTTGGTCACCCATGGACTCATAGAATGAGGGTCATTTCTTCTTCCAATAGCCAATACATTGTATTATTACATAATGGAAAATGATATAAGAATGAGGCTGATCCCAACCCTTAGAGTACTCAACTCCCTAATCCAAAATCTCAGTATTGTATTTCTACCATTCTTAAGATCAATAGTGCTCCTTTACCTGAGTTTATCAACATCAATCCTAATTTACAAGTCAGTCTTGCTAATTCAGATGATGATGAACCTAATGCTTTACAACATACTTACAATATTACTAAGCTACATCCCTACATTTTTAAGTGGCTTCCTCCTTTATTACCTTATGACCGTACTATTCCCCTCATTGATGAGATCACTAATTTTCCCCCTCCGTGCAATGCTCAAGAACGTTCTTTACCAAAAAATTCCTTCATTTTCATTGATTATGGAGTGGCCAAATTATTTCAAGATCCTCTCATCATGTCTCCACGTACATTCAGTAATGTTAAGATTTCACCTTCTGAAACTCCCCATGAATCTTAAGCATGTATAATTTATCCAACCTATGATGATAACTACATAATGGCCCAAGCTCAATCTCAAGACTTGGATGTTTAACATTATCATAAAACCTTAGCTCAAATCCATGTTTTTAACCAGGATGTTCATGCCATTTCTATAGATCATGCATTAGATCTCGAAGGTTATGTGCTTCCTGTTAATTATTTTCTTTTCAATACTCCTTGGGTGGTCAAACAAATTATACCTTCTAAACCTCTAAAAATTCTTGCATTTTCTCTACCACTTACAGATCCCATAATTACATCTGGTCCTTCCCCCATCAACAAAACTAGTAGCACACCAAGCCCATATGATTCATCTACTTCTCCTAATATTGAGATTACATTAGATGCCATGGCCACTAATGTCAATCAGATACATAGTAAATATGATAGCCATGGTAATCAAATTCTCAATCTCAAAGTAGACGTTTAGTATTATGGTCCTCTTCCCACTTTGCCTAGTGATGAAGGTATTATTCAAATAATTCATGCCCGATAAACTCAACTTCCTTGGCAACAATCCAAACTTAGGGAAATTAGATAATTCATCCCTGAAATGGGTTACCATATCCACTCCACTAATTATCTTCTTAAGAAAGGCAATGCTTTAGAATGGATGGATCCTTGTCAAAAAGCCTTTGAGAACATGAAATAATCATTTCTTCATCTACCTATGCTTTTTCTTCCTTAAAATGATTGACATTTGACCCTATATACTTCTTCCACACACATATCAGTTGGGGTAATGCTTGCACAACAAGATGATAATAAAATATAGTATGCCATCTATTACATCAATTGAGGCCTCATTGATTATGAGAAACATTATACAAAAGTTGAACGTGATTGCCTCACCATATATTTTGAAATTGAAAATATTAGACATTAAATGATCTACCATACCACTTATATCATCATTAATTTAGACCCCATTCATCAATTCTTCTCCAAACCCTTTCTTCCTGAAGACAAAATTGGAAAATGGATGGTCCTCCTTATGGAATTTGATCTCTGCATTATTACTCAAAAAGCTATCAAGTACAAATCATAATTGATCAACTTGTTGTAGATCCTATAACAAATACCAATCACCTTAAAGATAGTCTTCTAATGATAATATTCTATTTATTTAACTTCTTAATCAAGCCATGTCACTTAAAGATTAATTACATAACTTCACTACTAGTATTGAAGCAAGTAATCTTGATTAATCTGTTATCCTCCCTGATAATACTAAACCAAAAGTAGTTATCAAATAACTTCCTAAAATTAATGTTGACTTGCATGAGGATACTTGGACCCTTCACATTGGATCCCATCATTGCATTTGATCTTTCCCCCATCAATAAAACTAATGACACACCAAGCCCATCTGATCCATCTACTTATCTATCTCCTGACATTACATTAGATTATAGGGACACCAATGTCCTTTAGATACATACTAAATATGGTTGTCATGGTAATCAAATTCTTGATCTCAAAGTAGACATTGAGTATTATGGTCCTCTTCCCACTTTGCCTATAAATAAAGTTATTCTAGAAATACTTCATGCCTGAGAACCTCAACTTCCTTGATAATATCACAAACTTGGGGCAATTAGATGATTCATCCCTAAAGTGGCTTACCATATCCAGTCTGCCAATTCTCTTTTTAAGAAAGGTAATAATTTAGAATGGATAGATCCTTATCAAAAAAACATTTGAAAATTTTAAATAATCATTGCTTTATATGCCCACACTTTTTCCTCTTTCAAATGATCGCACTTTGATCCTATATAATTCTTCCACACCCATATCAGTTGGGGCAATGCTTGCATAATAAGATGATACTGGAAGAGATTATGTCATCTACTACATTAGCTGAGGCCACATCAATTATGAGAAATGTTATACAAAATTCAAACGTGATTGCCTTGCCATATATTTTATAGCTAAAAATATTCAACATTACGTGCTCTACCAAACCACTTATGTCATCATTTATTTTAACCCCCTTCCTCACTTATTCTCCATAACCTTTCTTCTTGGAGACAAAATTGGAAAATGGATGGTCGTATTTATGGAATTTGATCTCCACATTGTTACTCAGAAATATATCAAAGGAAAAATCATAACTGATCAACCTGTTGTATATCCTATGCCAATTATCAATCACGTTCAAGATAGTCTTCTTGATGATAATATTCTCTATATTGAAGGTTTAAATCAACCCATATCACTTAACAATTACTTACATAACTTCACTATTGATCTTGAAGTAAGTAATCTTGATGAATTTGCTATCCTCCCTGATACTACTAAACCAACAGTAGTTATCGAAGAACTTCTTGAAATTAATGTCAACTTGCATGAGGATACTTAGACCCTTCACTTTGATGGTGTTAAATGTCTTTAAGGAGTTGGGGAGGTTTCATTATTACAAGTCCTCTTGGAAAAATCATCCCTCTAGTTGTTTGCTTAACATTTGACGTCACTAATAATATGGTAGTGTATGAAGCTCTAATCTTAGGCATGAGAGCTACTCTTGACTTAGATATCCAATACATGCATGGCTTAGGTGATTATCAGCTAATTTTATACCAAATAAATGGTGAGTACCAATGCAAAAGTGAGAATCTCATTTATTATCATCAAATTACAACTACTCTCATGAAAGATTTCATCTCTTTCACTATCAAGCCTAACCTTTGAGATCAAAATTCCTTTATTAATTCCCTTGCTTCTTTAACATCTCTTTTTTATCCCCACCAAGTTATTTTTTATCCCAATTTTATTATATAAATAATAAAATATCCATCCCATATTCAACCACATGATTCACTTATTTTCCACATTGAAGATGTCACCATCGATAAATCTCATGGTACAAAGACATCATTCAATTTCTGGAACATCAAACTTAGCCTTCCAACTTAGAATCTCATGAAAAGACTCACATTTGTAAACAAAAATTTAAGTATGTATTTTGATATAACATCCTTTATTATCATAATGTTGAAGGTACATTGATCCGTTGTGTTATACAAGATGAGGTCCCTCCTCTTCTTGAATAAGTTCATGGGGGAATTTTTGGTGGCCACTATAGCAGAGATGTTATAGCTCATAAATGCCTATGTATGGGATACTTTTGCCCACTCTATATAATGATGCTATTGATTTTGATAAAAAGTGTACTCCTTGCCAACTTCATGATGATCTAATTCATTCACCTCTATTTGAGCTTCAAACTATCAAATCTCCCTGGCCATTCTCCATGTGGAAATTAAATCTCATTAATGAACTACCTTGCTCTCAAGATGGGCATGTCTTTATCATCATAGCTATAACTTTACCAAGTGGGTTGAGGTTATACCCCTTGTCAATGTCATAAGCACTAGCATATCCAAATTTATTCTCAATCAGATCATTTTCCACTTTGGTGTCCCTTATACTATCATTTCAGATAGTGGTAGTAAATTTAAAAACAAAGATGTCAAATAGTTCTGTACTAAATTTAAGATCAATGCTAAATTTTCCACGCCCTATCATCCATAATGTAATGGTCAAGATGAGGCCACCCAAAAAATTATTAATTAAAATTATTCAAAATACAATTTGTGAAACCCACATGGATTGGCACCTTTACCTCTATCCTACACTTTGGGCCTATCAGACTAGCATACATACTACCACTAGGGCAATGCCATTCTTTTTAGTCTATGGTTCTAAGTCAGTCCTCCCATTATAAGTTTATCTTCCCTCTCTTCATATATCTCTTCATGGTATCATACCTGATGAATAATTATCTGAAGCTTGCCTTTATTCCCTTGATCTCCTTGATGAATGTCATCTTTTTACTTCGTAACATAATTTCCAATACAAGGCCTGTATTGCCAAACAACATAACAAACATGTCAAAATTTGCACATTTAATATTTGTGATCTTGTCCTTAAATTATAGTACACTCATGATAAATAAGGTAAATATACCCAAAAATTATGGGGTTCCTATTTAATCAGAGATATTATTGGTCTAAGTACCTATCGCCTTCAAACTAATGAAGGCCATGTTTCCAAAGAGCCCACCAATGCACAATTCCTTAAGAAGTATTTTGCCTAAACCTTCCCTTATTTTCATTTTTTATATATGATATATATCTAACACTTTTTTTAGGATACTTACATAGGTCTCACCCTCTACAATGGTTCTCTCTTTTTCACAAACCTTGGTCCTTCCTTTTTGGTCTTTTGGTTTCCCTTTTTTCTCATGAGTTGCATTGTAAAATTATGGATAAGACTCACTCTTCCTCCTGATGTACTATAGTATTCTTTGTTTTCATACTTTTTATACACTTTTTGGCACCCCTTGGGGTTTATTTATATGAGTTACATTGTAAGACCATGGATAAGACCTGGCCTTCCTCACAAATACCATCTTTTTCTCATCTCATTTAGTTTTTTAATACTTTTTGACACCCTTGTGGGTTTTTATTTTATGAGTTGTAGTGTAAGACCATGGATAGGACCTAGACCTCCTCATAAAATCACTATTTTATCATTCTTTTTTATCAAATGTGTTTTGTTATGGTTACAAGTCCTTGACCTTTGTTCTCAGCTTTAGCTTTTGCTTCTTTTGATAGATGGAATTTACACAACAATCTATGTTAGCATGTTTTCCTCTATTTCCCTCATTCTTATGATAAGGAATCACACTTTACAGTCATTGTATCCTCCTTTTTCACCCTTTGTCACATTTTTTGCTATTTGAAGTAATTCAAGTTGTTTCATGTCTCATTCCTCTTGATTTCCTTTCATTTCACTCCACATTGGACAAAACAAGGTTGAAGTCATGATAGCACTTTTATTTCACCTAGATTTATGAGACTCTTAGACACCATGCTCTCTATAGTTCTCTCTCTTAGAAACCAAGCCCAAGTATTTAAATGAAGTCATTTTTAACACCCATGTTTGGATTTCTAAATTTTTATGGAGAAGGAATAAAAAAGTCATCAAGAAATTTAAAAGCCAAATAATTTGAAACAAAAGACAATGATATACAAAAGACAACATACAAATATCAAAAGTCAAAATCACACCAAAAGACATAATTACAGGCACATCTCCTATCTCCAATTAAAGCTCAAACTCTATAGTTGGCCTCACAATAGAGTTGAGTTCCATTAGGATGTGATAGGCCATTAGATTGGAATAAGAGATTTCAAAAAAACTCTATGGTGCTACCTACTTTCTCACACAAGTATCCAATCTTCACAGTAGACTGATAACTCTATAAAGGGTCCTGAGGAATGGGGAACACATTGTGGGAAGGTAGGTCCATTTTAATTTTCATGCATATAGCCTTCATGGGATGATTTACAAACTTCATTTGTTGACCTAAGACTTGTGTGGTTAAGAGAAGTTCTTTAGAGTCCTTAAATTCAAAATTCCTCTTATTTTAACAAACCTAATTTGTGTGTCTTGACTTTGATAAAGAGTTCCTCTACCTTGTTTTTTCCTTTATTATCCCATCCACCCATTTCATTTCCCATTTTGATAGGAATATTGTGATTCTAAATCTATTTTCCATTTTATTTACTTCCTTCTTCTTCACATCTTAAAAACATACAAGCACTACTTTGTTTCAAATTTATCAATCCTTAGAGCAAAAAACCATGTTTGAAAAACTATGGATTAATTTAATTAAATCGTGGCTCTACATTTCTAGACATGCCTTGATTTCCTTTTACCATTTATTATTATTGTACCAACATTTTTTGTGGACACCTAAGTTCATTTCTACTTTTAAGTATTTTTTCCATTGTCAAGTGAGGTTGGCTTGTTACTTCTCACTCACCAATGTTGTCTTCCATTTATGCACCTTTTACCATTGATGATTGAGTAAGGATTGTTAATTCTCACTCATCAATGTTGTTTTACCTTTTTTTGCTTGCCTATTTTTGTTTAAGTATGTATTGTTACTGATTTCACATTGATGTTTGATTACCATCCTTTTGATAAGTATCCTTGGTTTGACTTGGTGAGTTTGCCTTTCTTACTTAAGGTTTACTTGTTTGAGTTTTTTGTCTTTCGTAGCCTTGGCTTTTCAGTTATTTGATTTACTCTAAATTTTGATTTGGTCATTTGGTCTAACATAACACTTGTCACCCTAGTTTGCAAAATTTTCAAGTACATCCCATCCATATAGCACTAGTTATCTTGGTTTTATTATGTTTATTTATTCTTGCTCTTTAGTTTTGTATTCTTGGTTTTTTTGAATGCAGTCTCTACACCCTCTACAACTAAAAATATAAACACAATAGACAAACATCTAATGATAAAGGTAAGTCAAGGTACACATACATTTAATTTTTAGTTATTTCCATTTTCAATCATTTAATTTTAGTTATTTTATGCTCTAAAATATTACAACTTTTTTTAGCCTTAGCATTGTGTGTTACTATGTTCTTTCTCGAAGCACTATCCCTTGTTGTACCTGAGTGACATATGATGAGCTTTGAGTGGGGCATATGTATACACATAATATTTTCAAATTTTATCAAATATTGATACTTTCTATCTTTAAGGAACCCATCGAGTCTCAATCTCTTTGAGCGCATACCCGAGAAAGGGGTAGACAGACCATTGGTGCTTCATAGGATTGTTGTCCCTTATTACCATTTATTGCCAATCTAATTAGATCTTAAAACATTCCCCTAAGCTATTATTCCTCTTTTGCACACTCCTCTAGGCATTTCCCATCTTTTGTCCTTATTTTCCTCACCTAAAGCCCCTTTTGATAGTATGCAGTACCAGGTCAATTGGGTCGACCCTATACTCGTGTGGGTAAAATTAATTTAGGGTTTAGGTTAGCTCTTGGCTGAACTAGCCCATGACCTAGTGAATTTTTATCCATAATAGTACTAGGTCGACTGGGTTGACCTTGTTGGCCGAAACTTTCAAAAGGGCTTAGGGTTAAATCCACCTATATATATAAGTTCATTGCATCATTATTTATCAATGATCAATAATTATTATTCATTTGTGCTTCTTTATAATATGCTCTTCCACCATTCTACTTAAAGAGTCTTAGCTTAGGGTTTCTACTTGGAGAATCTAGTCTTTTGGAGAAGTTTTGGATGTTTTAACCTTTTTTAGTGATACTTACAAACCAAAACAACCTCTTTCAAATCCCCTTTGATCAAGGGAGAGATTGAGTCTTGATGGGTTCATCTTTTAGGTAAGTATTCTCTAACTTTGTTCCTCTCTTTAGTAGATAGAAGTAGCATAAATATTGGATCGAATAATATTACTCTTCTTCTCCATGTATTAGGGTCTTACATATACATAGCTTAATTGATATTTTCCTATGCATGTTTTTTTTTTACTAACCCCCATATTGTGCCACAAGATTTGGTGAGAACTAGATTAGATTTCTTTGCTTTAATTATTATTAGTATGGTGAATATGTAAACATAGGGTCTATTTAGGTTTATTACATGATTGTGTTTGAATGGAGGCTTTGGAACACTCCCTAGTATTGTTTATTTTGATAAGATATCCTCTAATTGTGTCTAGCAGATCCACATATTGGTCATGTTCTTAATTATTTAATGTATCCCCAATCGAAAGTATAAGTATGATCTATCTTCTCTGAGTTAGGATTGATTTATAGATATGATGCATTTATTATTGCATATATTTTTCATCTTCAAGATGTGATGAATAACCTTGACATACTTGATCAATGATTCAATATCAGTATTCAACATAACCTTCCAAATGAATCCTTAATTATTTTTTATAATAATTTTCCAAGGGTGGCACCCAAGTTGGAGGGATGTGTATTTTGAAACTTGAACAACTTTATCTTTTAAAACTCCTTTTTGAGGTTTAGGTTCTCATGACCCTTAAAGGTCCCCTAATTAAGTGAAAATTAGATCAAAAGTACCTTTTTACATAACTCAAATTAAAAATTAGAATAATTATGTATTTTTCACCTTTTTACTCATAAGATAGCCCCATCAATGTTCCATTCTCTTTCTTCTCCTTAGCCTTGTGGGAACAAACTAAGATAATGGTCCATAAACAATCTAAGCCAAAAAGGGTGACATTACATTCTTACAACCTCTATCTTGCTCTATAATTTTCATTTTCTTTTTAGAAATCACCTTTAAACCTTCCATATTATAAATATAATTATGCATAGAAACAATGATAAAATTCAAGATCATCCTCAAATTGTCTTTTAGAGTCTCATTCTCACGAGCAATCCTTGACATCTCCTCTCTCATACTCATCATATGCTCATGTACTTCAATCAAATCCACCTTTTTATAGATAATGCCTTCATTAAAATTCATTTTATTCATTGATTCCTTCAAATGTGCATGATCCCTTATGAATCATATCATAAATGCTTTATGAATTTTCACTTCATCTCCTAGTTGATCCAATTTTCTCTATACATTTTGATAATTAAATACAACATCAAACTCCTTATCCAATTTCTCTTTAATAATTGGCTTCTCAGGCAAGCAAACATTCAAAGCCTCACACACCTTTGATTCCTTCAACATTTGTAACCTTTGAGCGACTTATTGCATCTTATTTTTCTCCAAAACATTAACAACATCCCAATCATTACCATCCAAAGGCAAACTGGACCTGATCTCTGAATCATGCACCTTGTCCCAACCATCCCCCTCATTATCAATGCCATTAAACCCGAAATCATCTTTTTCTAGATCTATAGGACTATTAGTCTATCCCCCCTACAAAAACCTATTTTGAGAAGACCCAAAAACACTTCTAATAATTATTTTAGTCTTGAACCAAGGAACAATAAGTTTGATCCATTTGAAAAACTTGAAAATTTGGAAAATTACTACCTGATGTAATGGAACCTTTTTCTTACTAGTCTTGAAATCACCAATAAAAAATTTTAGAGAGTGTAAAATATAAAATGGGAGGTTAACAGGGATTCCATGCCTAAAATAATCAGTATTGGGAAAAGATATAAATACACAACCATATACCTTATTTCTAGTGTCACATACCTCATCACCTTCTCAACCACAATATCATAAGTCAGTGGAAGATCTTCTCTTAAGAAACCCCCTGGTTATTATTCAATAGCTCCCCCTCATTAATAAAAATCTTCATCTCCTCTTGACACTCCTTACTAGATTCAAAATACTTACAATATTAAATTGACAAGCCCATAAATTTAGTAATAAGCACTTCTAAAATCTTAAAGGTAGCAGTGTTAATCTCCATCTTTCTAAGATTCCAACTTTTTGCAAATTATTTAGATAAATATTGATCATACCCATCAATTCTTTCCATAAAATTTACCAAAGCACCTATTTGCATAATTTTCCACACCTAAACATTCTATCTTATCCTTTATATAAACATAGGTTCCAAATGTTGTAACCTTTCACAAATTATGCCATCAACAAATAAAACTCCATGCAAAGCACCTAACAGAGAACCTCTCACCAATGAAAGATTCAACCAAACTCACCACCACTTTATGTATCAGGAGATGTGAGTTCTCCACACAATCAATCTCTCCATGGATTGAAATAAATCATGACCACTTACCAAAATCCTTTCACACAAATTCATATAATCAATATTCATATCAATACACCACTTAACAATGATGATTGAATGTGTTAATCACCCAACTCTCAATAAACAAAATACATCTACCATTATTATAAATTTGATCAAACTATGATATATCCTTTTGCATTATAGCCATAATATCCATAGGAAAGACATCATGTTTAAACCATATCTTAGGGTAAGTTCACAAAGTTGGGGGAAAAAAAGTGGCCTACCTGTGAACATGATTTTTCAAAAATTTGAAGTTTTGTAGATAATTTGAGATATCTACACTTCAAATTTGAAGATGGTGTAAAAATAGAAATGTATCATTTCGAGTCTAGTTCCCAAAATATTAATTTTTAAAAAAAAATGGTTAAGTATAAATAGGTCGAACATCTAAAATTTAAAGAGGAACTTCAATTTTATTTAGAAAACATAGTAGATAGATGGTCATGACGTGCACCATTTTTTGAGCAGCGTTTAATATTATTTAAAACCCTTTAAAGAAAATTTAGATAAAATATTCTATCACGTCACCTATATTTTTTTATTTTTTTAATGAATACTTGTTTTTATGAATTTTGCAAGTAAATAGATCCTAAAAACTGATAAAGAAATGGATAGTCATTTGTGAGTCATGCCTAACTACCTAAAAAAAAAACATTTTTTTTTGAATGTGTGTATAATTATGCATACTAGATCACCGTACAATTTTCTGTTTACTTGGATCAATGAAAGACAAATTACATGAACATGTATATGCATGTATGTTTACAGCATGTAGTGGCCTAAAAAAGGCATAGCTAGAAATAAATATAGTTTGAAACCTTAAATTAGTCTAAAAATTATAAGAATCATATTTTTGGAAAGAGGAGAGTGTGCTCGTCGTGATGGTATCAAGTTTTTGAATTTCCATGTTGAAATTATTAGTGTATTTGGTAATCAAAGTTGAAATTTGTTTTTTATTTTCATACCTTTCAAAACTCGGCTATACATTGATAGTCCAAGCCTTTGGCTCAAGAATCCAAGCCATTCTCGATCCAAAAGGCACTAGAGTTGAATTCAAATTCAAATAACATGATTGTGTTAATAACATGATCATGATATTTAATAAAACAATCACATTAATTACATGATTGCGTTACATATTCTCAACATCCTAAAACTTGAATGAGAGCCATTAGGCCTAGTAATCTTAAGATCAAATATTGGTTTCAGATTAAGATTATTGTTTGGAACCAATGTTCTTGTCAATAATTTATAGCATATAATGATAATTGGAGATGTATTAACCTATGAATTAATTTATTATTCCTTTGATCCCAAAATGGTGTGCAATTGGGCCAATAAATCCCAAATTGACATTAGATGGACATATTTCATTGGTTGGAGCTTGGTTGGCTCCAATTATGTATCAAAATAAACTAAATACTTGGTTTTTTATAATATGATGTGCAATTAGAGACCCAATTGACATCATATGGACATAATTCCTTTTTCAAGGCTCATTTAACCTTGATTATGTATTAGATTGAAGTAAATATTCAATTATTTTAATATGGTGTGCTATCAAAGACCTAATTCACATTATATTGAAGGAATTCCTTATATGGGAACCAATTACTCTTAATTATAGATTATACTGAAGAAAATACTCGATTGGTTAAATATGATGTTTAATTAGAGAAAAATATTCACAATGGACAAATTAGATGGACACAATTCATTGCATGGGGTGAAAATTTTCTCGATTGATATTCTAAGTGAAAGAAGTTAATTACATAGGACTTAGTTATTCTCAATTATGTATAGTTTTGAAAAAACTATCAATTGATTTAACTTGGTGTAATTAGATCCCCAAATGACATTAGATGGATGTAATTCCTAGCTTGGGGATTGAATGGCCCCAATTGCATATCATATTAAACCTAAATACTCAATTAGTTCAATATAGTGTGAAATCGGGGATAATGAAACCCAAATAGAACATCATATGGAAAAAATTACTTTCATGGGGCTTAGTTGGCCCCAATTATGTATAAGATAAAACCAAACACATGATTAGTTGGATATAGTTTACAATCAGGGCCAACAAAGTTATAATTAACATTATATGTCTTCGGTTACTTGCATGAGCCTTGGTTGGCCATAATTACATATTCAACTAAACTAAATACTTGGTTGATTCAATATGTTATATTTCGGACCAATATATCCCCTTGTTGATAGTAGAAGGATGAAATTCTTACACAAGACTTGTTTGGACTAAATTTCATAGATTGTATTAAACCAAATATTCTTTTAGTTGAATTTGGTACACAATTAGAATCTTAATTATTATTAAAGATGGATGTAATTCCTTATAGAGGGTTTATTTGGTCATGCTTTCATTTAAGATTCATGATAACACTCAATTATTTGAATAAAGTGTGCAATTAGGGTCCTAATTAAAATTATGTTGACACAATTCCTTGGGCAAGCCTCGATTGGCCCCAATTATGTATCATCTAGAACCAAATACTTGATTGGTTCAATATGGTATGCAATCAGGGCTAAAAAAGCCCCAATTTGCATATATATGAAAGTAATTCCTTACACATGGCTCCTTTGGACTAAATTGCATATCAAATTGAAAAAATACTTATTTTTTGAATATTGTGAGCACTTAGATCCCAAATTGATATAATATGGATTAAATTCCATACTTTGAGGCTCAATAGGCCCCTAGGATCAATTTATCCCCAATTGACATCCTTCATATACACTAAGAAATAGGTTCATAGGGATGAACTTGGTTAAAATCACATCAATCATTACCATAATTAACTTCATAGGCTTAATTTGTGATGATGTGGGGGATAATTGATCCCAAATTCACATTCTTTACTCATAGATCTACATTCAAGGAACTCAAATTTTCCCCAATCACCATCATGATTGTACTATATGTTGGGTGAATATTTTTTTGACCAGCTAACTGGCATTCAAAATAGTTCCTATCACCACAACATAGGGAGATTGGTCATCCAGACGTGTAGGTTTACTGCATCACAAGGGGACAAATCTCTCCTCTCATCAAGGGGAGGTTCCCTATTAAATATGCAAAGATATATACAATATAAATAAGTAGAAAGTAAGACATAGGGGTGGGACAAACCATCCATCTCTATTCTTTAAGAGATGATGCACACAGACAAAGGAGAAAATCTTGGCTATAAACACTGAAGGCACTTCTCTTCTTTCAGAAGTGTCCTTACAAGAAACAACAGGAGTTTCTTTCAGATAGTGAAATAACCAGTGATAAAAAGAATGTAGGAACAACAAGATGAAATAGAGCTCAAAGTCTCCACCTCAACTACCTAAAGAGTATATCACAAAGGATAATGGGGGCACAAAGTTGCCCCAGAATCCTCAACACAAAAAGGAAAGGAAAACACAGATTGAAATCAATGGTGAAAGCACAAAGTCTTCTCACAGTTGGTTTCAGGACACTTCTTTGTTACCTTCACTAATTCTACAGACCAAATTAAATGAATAAGGACACCTTTAGATGACACAAGTCAAAACAGCACAAATTCTGTGAAAAACCTACTTTCTCATTTAGATAACAATGGAAATGAAATTACAACCTGAGCTCAAAGTCTCAGTCTTCTTTCAAAATGGGCAAAGTTTCATTCTTGTAAAAATGAGAAGTCTCTCTTAAAAATGAGATAATAAACAAACTTATAGCTACTACACAAGGATTGGCACCCTTTTCCATGGGACAGCCCATGCTACAGTCAGCGTCTTAAATGCATTCCCTAGTTCTTGTCTAGAGAGGCCATGCTAAGAATAGTGCACTGCCATAACTATGGTGCATCCCTTCATCTGATATATCTCCTTAATATGGACTATCTGGTCCTTTACATATTTGTCTTTACTTCATGGAAGAAAACAAGCCATGTCCTTGGTTTGGTGCACTCAGAAGTCTACTCGATCCACTATTAGAAATAACTATTTCAAAGATATTTCTGATCCTTTGGTCTCGCTCCTCTCTTCACTACTTAAGCACTTCTTTTCTCTTTATAGCCCTTCTTGACTAAGTCTTTGGGGGGTCCTTTTTGCATCTTTGACAAGTGGCAAGTTCTACTGTTATGAAACTCATTAGAAACTTATAGAAAATGGGGTCCACGACATGTTTTGCTCGAGCAACTCCAAAAAGAGAACACAGATGCAAAAACTTGTCACATTCTACTGAGTCATAATAGGACATGTGACATATTCCACTTAACTTATAGAAGCTTTAGAAACCTTTGCAAGTCCTGTAGAAGATGACACGTGGCGGCTTCTGCTCTGCTTTGTCTTTTTCCATCAGGCACTTTTCTGCAGGCTTTTCTCTTCGGTCAGGCTTTTCCTTTGCTTTCTTCGGGCTCTCTTCCAGGGTGAATTCCTTCAAAAAAATTTTCTGAAGGACTCTACTTTGCCTTAACATTTTTCTAAGAAAATCTTCCCGAGAGAATTCTTTCGGCCCCTTAGACTTAGCCATTTCCATCGAACAAAAAGTCTGAAATAATTGTTCCTTTTGGGCCTTTGAACAAATCCAAAGGAATTCTATCTTTTCTTTGACCTTTGAACCAATGTTGCCTGCCCTCTGCAAGGGCACTTGCCTTTTTTGCTTTGGGGCAGCCCCTTGAACCTTTCGATTGAACCAACCAATTGAACCAACTTTGGTTCAACGGTTCATTCTTCGTTATTTGGCAAAGTCCTTTGTTCTTTTGCACCAAGCACGTTGAACCAACTTGGTCATTGAACCCATTGAAACTTTGAAACAAAGTGGTTCAAAGTTCAATGGTTCAAGCCTAAGTCCTTTATCATTTGCCAATTGAAATCCTTTTGATTGAATTGAGGTGTTGAACCAATCCTGGAAATGACTAAGTGTTAGAAGCTTGTTCTTTTGACTGAACTTGCCTACAAAAGCATTTTTAACCTGTTGAACCTATGAATCCCCTTTACGAAAAAAGCTTAAAAATGAGGAATTTGAAAGCTCAGAACAAATTTTGAGAAGGGAAGAGAGAAATTTTGGTCTGTAGGTTGTCCCAAAAATGAGTGGCATTTTTGAGGACAACACTATATATACCTTGAAACCTATACCCTAAGACCTAATCCCTAAAGTTCCTAATCCTTAAACTCTATTTAATATAAATATAAAATCTTCAAACCTTGAACCAATCATTTTAACCCAAATTAACATCATTTAGACTAAGAATTAAGTTCACAAGGCACAATTTGGCCTAAATCACATGACTGATTACCCCATTTGACTGATTCACTCAATCTGCACAATGACATCCATGGTATAATGACAAACCAAAAACACATTCTATAGTCACAAATGGGTCTAAGTGATTCAAATTATCCTCAATTATCTTTGTGATTGACCCTGTGTACCCTAAACCATGTATATTCATTAAAACCTAGAAGTCATAAACCATAAACCCTAAATACTATACCCTAAATTGTAAACCATTTACTTTTGAGGTATTTACCAACATCAATTTAGTCCCAATTGACATCTTTTGTAGTAATAATATGGTTTAAACACATGGCATATCTAGTGATTAGACAATAATATACAATTCCTTAAACCTAAACCCTATGCTATAATCCCTAATGATCCCTAAAACATAAAATGTAATCCATATGACCTAATTCCCACTACATGCCACAAACATATATGCCTTATGGTATAACTAATTTTATCATGAGATATCATAAAATGTACTTTTTGAACCTATGGCTAAAGCCTGTGGAGTACCAATCCAGTTATGCATCTGTTCAATAAATTGGGGCTATTTCAAGCCCCTTCAACCTAATTAACTAGAGAGGAGGAGAGATAGTTTATTCTTTTAATTGAGGAGGCATTTGAGGCCAATTTGAATCCCTTCAATAGCAAGATATGATTTGGGTCAAAATCAAAAGATTGATCTTATATCATGAATTGATCCAATTAGTCAATTTGTGCAATTCCCTGCGTGATTTGGGAAAAATTGAGCCCCTAAAATAAATTTATGGTTCAATAAATTTTATAACATGTATGCAACATGTACATGGCATAATTGACCCTACTTTTATCAAAAATTTAAACATAAAGGTAATCAAGTCATAAATAGGTGTCACAAGTAGCTCAAATGTTCTTCAATTACCTTAGTGATTAGACCCTATATCCGATATCTTAAACCCTAAATTACCTTATACATTTTAACTCTAACCCAAAACCCTAAGCCATAATCTATAAACCCCAAACCCTTTAAATTATAGGCCTTAAACCCTAAACCAATAAATTTAGCCCCAACTAAAATCCTTTATATATATAGTGAGAATTAGGTTCACATGGATGAAATTAGTTAAAATTGCATCACTCATTACCATAATTGACTTCGTAGGCTCAATCTATGATGATGTGGGGGATAATTGATCCCAAATTCATATTTTGTAATCACAAATATAGGTTCAAGGTTCCCAAATTTTCCCTAATTGCCTACATGATTGTATAAATATACCCTAAAACCTATATCGTAAGCCCTAATCCTTAAAGTTATTAATCCCTAAACTCTAAACCACAAATATAAACTCTTTAAACCTTAAACCAATCATTTTAGCCCAAATTAACATCATTTCTAGATTAATAATTAAGTTCACAGGGCTCAGTTTGGCCTAAATCACACGACTGATTTCCCCATTTGACTAATTCACTCAATCTGAATGATGACATCCAAGGTATAATGACAACCCAAAAACACATTTTATTATTGACTTATTATTATTTTTTGGGGCTTTGATGTGCTTAGAGCTTCTTTCTCCAAGTATTAGGAGAAGATAAAAATGATTTAAGAAGTAATACTATGGCATTTAATGCACTTTGGAAAACATATTAGCTATCCACTTAACAAATTTAATCCATAATTTATATGGCATTTAATGCACTTTGGGAAATGTCCCTGAAAACATTTTCATGCCATGTATGTCATAAAAGTGTGTTGCCTATTATTTTATTAAATACACATGTTTCAATTTATGGGGAGCCATTTCCCTTCCATCGCAATGTCAATTCAAAATCATGGGCTTTAATGCAGGGAGAGATGTGAGTATCTATAAAGCCAAGCCATTCTAGGGTAAAGGTCCTAATAGCTATGCACCTTCACTTTGGACCTTAATTGTAATCCCTGATCCCTAATCCATAAACCTTATGCAGTAATGCCATAATCCCCAATCCATAATCCCTTATCTATATTAAGTATAATGTGATTGTGTTATTTAATAATGTGGTCATGTTATTCTTAACATAGGCAACACTTGGTCCTCATTTCCAATTTCTAACCCCAAAGCTTATATCGATAATAACATGATCATATTATGTAATAATGTGAACATGTTATTGTCAATATGAGCTTCTTGATATGTTGGATGGGTTGGGACCTTATAGAAAACATAACATGATCACGTTATTATTTTAGTGATAAGCTTTATTATAATGACTATTTTTAGCCCAAATCGAGACTTCTATCCCCATTCACATTCTCTACGTACTTCTATGAGATCTATGTACTTATGTACTTGACCTCACTTTTGAAAAGTTGTCAATTCTCTCTTCTGATGGGTTTCAAATCACGTTCGAAGTGGAAGAGGAAGTTGTTGAATAACAAAACAATAGAAAATTATAATATTTCAAAAATAAACACAAGCTACTAATGTGAAAAGTTTGTGGTAAACAAGGTACAAACCCTAATCCTAATGAACCAAATACCATAGATAATGAGCCAATTGATGATAATGAATTAAGCAATGAGGAAATTGAATATAATCGATTGAATAATGTTGTAATTGGCCATAATGAAATGAATAATAATGAAATTGTCCATAATGAAATGAATAATAATGAAATTAAAAATAATAAATTAGTTAATGTTGGAAGTTCACATTCAAAGTTCCAATTTTTTGATTTTGTTGGTGATGAGTCTATGTATGATGCTTCACCCCCCATAAATGAAGAAAAATTGATGGAAACAAATAATGATGAAATTAACCATCAAAATTTTTTCTTGGAAACATATAATGAAGAAATTAACAATGAATAATTTAATATCATCCTACCTCTAAACAATGAAAGTAATAACGGTTTTGAAACACCCTCTCAATAAATTACACCATTACCAACACCTCCAAGAATTGTGTGCATAAAATACAAGTAATTAATTGAAGTTAATGAAAATATTTTAAAACCAATGCATATAAAAATATCTAATCACCATTCAAGAAGAGTGGCTCAACAAATTTGGGATACTTTCTTTCATAATTTAGAGTATGATAGTCAAAGATGTCAATTATTTGTTTCACTGATAAAATTGATTAAGATGAGACCTATAATATACACATTAGGACTAATAACATCTAACATGGATGATGAAAATAATGAAATTATTGAAAATCTACATGATGCATATCATATTATAGGCTCGAGATCATGCAACAAAGATTTTAATGCTACCTGACATATAATGACAATTTGCGTAGTAAGTGTTGAAACAATGAAAAATGATTGATTTCAAAAATAAGACAAACACATGATATAAACAAAAAAAATTAATGAAATCAATTTCAAGACATGAAAGACTTAATGAACCTAATACCAATGCGCTCTAGGCATTCTCTAGTAGAATTCCACAAAAAGACAAAGCTATAGCTGATACTCTCAAAGAGTTACTTGCTCAATTTTGGAAAGATAATACAAGAGTTTCACCCAATACAAGAGATGTTGTGAAAAGAAGAGTTGGTTCTCATAACTTTGAACTACTTCCAAAACATTTATTAGATATGACAAACACAATTATACTCTAAATTTTTAGAAAAACATCCACAAATTTCCATTTGTCAAAGATATTTTGAGATGGCAAGACCTTTTTATGTTAAAATAAATCATATATGCACCACTTGTTATTGTAAGAAACATTTTTAACTTTTAATGCAATATTAAGTTTTTCACTCAGGAAGCATTAGAACCACAGTTCTGAAAACACAACTTGAACGTTGACAACATTTGTTGTCAGTGTTTTTTCTCTCTAAAATGGTAGTGAAAATGCACTTATAAGTGTATTCGAACATCATGGTAGTGTGATAACATGTAATTTTCATATTTGGATGTTATCAAAGTGATAGATTCAAAGGTGAAGGTCCCAGAGGTAGAAATGTTAGTTGGAGCTCAAGAAGTTACTTGTTCACTGACAAAAACTTGCATTTTTGGACCCATCACTACAACTTATCTAATGATTGATCTTGAAGCTTCCACCCAAGTTCTCTGAGGTATGATTAGAGGGAATTAAGGAGGTACATTAGGGATTTGATGGTTCACATAAATGACTTATAGTTTTCATTTTATGCATACCTAAACTTAGGCTAAAAAATTGCATTTTTTTAATATTGGGAAGGGTGTTCTTGAGGCCAAAATGGGTGGTGGGTTTGTCAATTGGGCCTGACGTGAGGCTAAGAACCTAGTCCTAGAAGTTATCTACCCCCCCCAGATGTGTTTTGAAAACTTTGAAAACTTTTACCTATTGACCTATTAGGTGGCATTGAGTAATTGACCTATTGACCTATTAATTTATTGAACTCTAGAACAAACAAACTCTATCTATACCTTGTTTTGGGTTAATAATCACATTGAAAGAGGGAAGTAAGAGTTGTTTCTTAATATTTTCAAATATACCATTGAATAAATATGAACTTAAAAGATGGTCCCATCAGAAAATTAGGTTTTGCAACTCTTAGAAGATGCATGAGAGATTTGAAATTGAACTAATACTCCATGTTGTTGTCATAGGCTTGTAGGGTGCCTTGTTGTGCCCTATATGTGGAATTGAATGTTGAAGTGTGTTTGAGTGATTGTAATAGGTTAAGTTAGGTGTGATTTGACCATGTAAGAACATCTATGACAAAAAACTGACTGCTTGAGACCTATATCAAGTTTTGGTAAGTTTGAAACCTAAGAGGATTGCCTAGTGAGAAGATAGTGAAAGAGTGAGAGGACGTTTGTGAATGAAATGTATGAAATGAGTTATAGAATGAATGTGAGAGGTTTTTAATAGGTCTAATGACACCAATAAGTGTCTCCAAAGTGTACAAAAATTAGGTACAAAGAGAAAAATACCATTAAGCCTAAGTGATAAGAGTGTCATTAGTCATTTCCACTACACAGAATGAAATAAAAACTTTAATTTAAAAAAATATGTAAGATCTAAGATATATAGCATTGAAAAGAATAATTTTTTAATCTTCATTTGTGCATGAACAAAATTAAACACAAGATCTGATAGATAATAATTTGGAAAATCAAAAAAAAATTGTACAATAACACATAATGAAATAAAAATTAAATATCAATTAAATAGATTACCATGATAGGCATACAATATAAGCACTACATGTCTAATGTCAATCATACATAGATTGTTGTGATAGGCATACAAAAAATAACATCTACCAACATAGTATCTAATGTTGGTTGAATGTCATATGTGCATATACAATGCCAAAAATACATCAATAGCCATATAGACATACAAAAAGTACATCTCATGTGTAAGACAAACTATTCATAAAATATCCTCCCTCTCTTTGCCTTCCTTGAAGAAGACTCTTCTTGGGATGCCTTGTTATTAGATGGAGACCCCTCTATTGCCTTGGATTGCTCCAAGGTCTAACTGCAGGTCCTACACTCATAACTATATTATACCTGAGCCTGTTTAAATATAAGAATTATTACAAAATTAACATAAAATACATTCAAATAATTGTTAAGAAATTAATTTTAAACTACAATAAAAAAATCATTTAAACATATGCACTTACTTCAATCTCGTGATCCTACTCAATCTATTTTTCAAGCTCAATCAGGTCAATGGTAGGCTCAATTATCTGAATAAGCATCTCAAATATGGGATGAACATGAGAAGTTACCCCAATCACCATTTGATTAGGACTATCAACTGTCATAGGACAACCCTACATACACAATACATTTATATAAGTTATATTTTCCCTAAGTACATGTACTAAAATTATTAGAACAAGTCTACTTTTACAATTCAAAATTAAAAGAACTAATATATACCTCTATCAGCGCCTGTGTAGATAACATTGTAGTAGTAATGCCTATGTTTGTCTCAGCTTGTAAAGAGGGAGGAGTGTCAGTACCAACTATAAAATATTCATGTCAACAAGGTCTTACTCAATGTTATATAAAGTACATCAAATCTTATATATGGAAACCAAAACAATCAATAGAAGCACTTGTATATAAAATATCTATCTATATAAGTACATGAATGCAATGACACATTATAGGAAAGAAGAAGACAAGTATGCATGTGAAAATACACTTAGATCTGAATTGATAATCCATATATTAAATTTTTAGAGCAACATCCTTGTGCCAAAACCAAAATTAAAGGATTAAAATTGTGAAAGGGAACATATAATATACTAGTTTCTTTTTTTTTTAAATTGATAAATATAAATATATTTGGGTCAAGATCTTCAATTTATGTTATATTGCATGTTGGACTATATTGGTTGTTGATTTATTACTTGTCTAAAAATAGGGGTTTGACTTAGGCAAGACCCTCATAACTACTTCCTTTTGGATGAATTTTCAAGATTAACTTAGAGCATTTAGGGATATTTTAAATTGTGTTTTAAAGGTGGGCCTACATTTGATGGATTAGAGTGATGAAGTATGATTTGCTTCCTAGGATTATAGAGATATTAATGACTAATGATTTGACCACATTATATATAATATGGATACTTTGAATTTTGTAGGTGGGGATTGTTGTCCCATTGAGTAGATTCCTTTGTAACCTATTCACCAACTAAGATGTGTCATGTAAAATAGTTTAATTTTCCCACAAGTCCCTTGAGAGTAGACTATCACTTTCAAGTTTGTGATTAGGATACTAGGCTTGTCAGCTAAAGGCAAGGTTGTGGCCTTGATAGAGGATTTTGATAGAGGTATGGTTGTTAATTGGGTGTAGTACTTTGGTGATGTTGATCCACATAACATAAGTTTTAAGTATGGGGTAAAACTAGTGGGGGTGGAGTGGGTAATTATCCTAACCCTCTAAAATGATATTAAATAGGGATCTATTCCTCCCATCTGGTCAGAGACAAAGGGACATATTTCATTTTTTATAGATGGTCACCTATTATTAGGATGATTGAATAGAGAGGATGGAAATTTTCATGGGTCTAAGAGGTATTATCATATGCTTACAGGGATATATATCAGATCATAAGGTTTATGGCTATGTTTATCAACCACCCTACACTCATGATGGGCTAGGTGTACAAACACATGACCCCTTACGAGTGAGGGTTAGAGATTGGGATAGTGGGGGCTATGAAGGCTTCTAGTTGGATAGGTATGCCACCATTGAGAGACTTTCCATGAGTGGTGGACACACTAATAATGATATATTTGGTAGCTCTACTATATTAGGGTATTTTAGGATAGTTTGTGAATGAGGTGGACACTCTACTACCATCATGATTAATTGGGAGAGTACTAATTAGAGGAGTACATTTAGAAAAATAACATGTGTAGGTTACAATTATGGTAGGATGATACAACATTAAGTAAAACAACCACCATAATATGTAGATACTTAGATGTAGAAACAAGCATAGGATAGAGGGTGAGGAGATGAAGTTTAGGGGGAAACAATGGAGAGCATACACTTATTAGAGAGGAACCAATAAGATAGGAGGAAAATGCTATGATGAGGTCCAAATAGGAATTATACCTAGACTAACATGAAGTTACCCAAGTAAAGTAGTGAGTTGGTTTATTTTTAGTTACTTTCTATGTTAATTTGTAATTTATTACTCGGTTATTGTTTCTTTATGTGACTAGAGATCTAATGTCTTCTCTTGTTATATGATTTTAGAGTGAACCACTTAGTGGTGGAGCATGATCAAAGAAACTTTGGTTAGGATTTTTTAGGTGAGGATTATTTGAGCCTCGATAATATTTTGGTGGATTCATTTCTCCATGTGCAAATAAGCAAGCATACATATGTTTTTGTCCCTACTTACCATACATATGTGGAGTTCCATCATAATAAGAGAGAGATATTTGGCCTAGAGGAAAATGTGGCTAGTTTAAAGTCTCAAGTAAAGACTCTCAATGAGATTGTTAGGGCTATGGGAGGTTAGGCTCCATCTAGCCAAAAACTAATGGGAGGTACATCACCCACGTAGGTATAAACAAGAAACACAAAAGTAGATAAATCATATCCCACATCACTCATCAACATTGGGACATTATCATAAGAGTAGGGGTAGGATCCCTGGGCACAACCTCTAGATGGGGACAACTACCTCTAATAGGACCTTAGGGTCACACCATTATATCTATTTTATGGAATAGGATAAAATCATTACATGAGTGTGATTATGAACATAATGTTCAGCAAGAGAGATACCGATATATTACATGGAATATCATCCACCAGGGGAGCTCATGACAATGGTGACACACATCAAAGCTTGGTTGTAGTTACCAGCAAATTAAATAAAGTGAAAAGGGTCTTAAATTCAATGGATGAATATTTGTTAGGGAAGTTGCCACTTGGCTAATAGGTATGAAAAGGTGCTTTAGGATAATATATTTTTCAATAAATAGTATGGACATGCTATTTATTTTACAACTTTTAGATGAAGTAGCCTTGTGTTGGGACTATCAATAAATAATTGTGAATTTAGATATGCCCATTGTCATTTGGGTGATGTTTAAGGAAATATAACACTACTTTTTGGATATCTACTTAAATGATCTAGAGTAAATACATTCCATAACCTCTATAAAAATGCCAATACTAAAAAGGAATATAATGCAAGTTTTTTAACCTTGCTTTAGTACATGGGATATATGGAAACAACTTATTTTTGCATACAAGTTGTGTTATTTTTGCATTAATTGTTGAGAAGAGAAGTTACAAATTAGATGCAAAGATCAAAACATATATGTAAACAACTATAGTCATAACAAATGCAAAGAGCAAAACATATATGTAAATAAATTTTACATCTATATCGGTAAATGGTGTCATCCTAATATAGGTAGATGTAGTCGTGGATGGCCCAATAGTTTTATCTAAATATGAAAACAATGGATGCGACAAATTGAACATTGTAAATATTGACTGTGATGATGAAGGAATCGTCACCTCCTGTGACATAAAAATGACATATATATTATATTAAATTTTTATGTAAATTAATTGTTAGCTTAGAAATTAAATTTGTAAATATAACTTAAATTTAACATGACATTTATATAAAATATACCTGTATCTATGTGGTAACTGATGTTTGCACACCAAATGTGTGTGCCAAAAACTCATCAATCATAAGAAGATGATCTAAGCCATTTAAACCACCGATACCATCATCATTAGAAGGTCCCATGCACATAGTTCCACATGACCAATAAGGGTGGGATCAGGCTCAGGTTATCTATGGCATATTTGTAGCATCACTCTATGAAATCCTACTCATATGTTAAACAAGTGTATTGATTAGTGAACTAAGAACATGGAGAGTGTTTATCTCCATGACTTGATGAATTATGAAGGGGATCTTAGGCTCAAGATGCTTTTGGATACAAATTCATGTAGGTCTATTAGGCACATGATGTGCACCTAGTTATCTTGTGTAGAGCCTTTTCCTCATCCCTGAAACTCACTAAAATCAAAATAATTAGGAATCTAGTTGAGGATAAACTCACAATAGAGTTTCCTCAAAAAATATAATGGGACCTCATAGTTGTTACATGGTGGATAGTCAAAGACCATCCACCATCAATCCTAAAAATTGGTCATGATTAAGTTATGTACACAGTGATGGATAGGAAAATGTTTAGTGGTTACAGGAAATGGGGCATTGGTGGATGGGTCAATGAATAAGGCACAAATGTTGACTTTTGAAATATCCAGATTATTTCCCTAAAGGGTTGACAACTTGTTAGCATAATATACCCTATAAGTATCCCTATATGAGGTCCATCGATCAATTTGACTCATTATCAAGTTAAATTAACCTAATAAGGTTTATAAGGAATCAGCTAGTTGGGTACGATGGGGGTTGATCGAACTAGGATCCCTCATTTGTCAATGAAGTCTTCTATTTCAAGTTTGTTTCCCACAATGTTGTCAATCACAACCTCTTGACTTCTAGGGGGTTTTGAGGAACTGTAGTAGGGTTAGGTGGAGGGATAGGAGGAACACCAAGGTTTTGTGGAAGGTTAGGAGGAAGAGGAACCAGAGGGTTTTGTGGAGGGTTAGTAGGATGGGTTATAATTAAAAAAAAAAATTACAATTAAAAACATGGGTTAAAGAATGAAAATTATGAAAAAATAGAGTCAAATAGGGAAGATTTTGATCACTTACCTCTCCTACGTGGTGACATCATCGATCAAAAGGTCTGTGGGGTTAATCTAGCAAATTTCTAGTACTCTTTGGAGTCTTTTAAGCAAAACATGATCATGGAACAAGGGCAAAGCTAGGAAATGAAAACATAAAATGAATAATTTTGTGTTCAATTTTTCCTTTTTAATGTTTTTTGCACACAGGGAATGTGATCATGTTATTAACATGATTGCATTATTATTATGTTAATAATGTGATTGCATCAATAACGTGATCATGTTATTGTTTAATATAACGCAATCACATTATTACATGACATGATCACGTTACAACTGGACAATCTTGAGCCTAAATTTAAGTAATGTGATCATGTTAATTAAATAACATAATCATGTTATTAATTAACTTGATCATGTTACAGGTAATGTCCATAGAATTGTCCCCCAAATCCATGCACTTTCCCTTTAATATCTGGTGATAAAACACCACTATTGGCAAAACAATTAGCCAACCTATTACCTTCCCTATACACATGCTAGAAATGAATTGAATTAAAATATTGGCCCAAAAATAAGCTTTCTTTAATGATATGACTTATAGTACAACCCAATTTAAGATTCCCACTAAGGAAATTAATAATGTTCATTGAATCCTCCTCCACAATCAAACTAACACATCCCAACTCTTAGGCCAATTGAATCCCCCATAATGCTGCAAGAGCCTCTGCCAAATGATTAGTATGGAACCCCATACTTCCTTCATAAGCACCTAAAATCTGACCAAACTCATCCATAATAACACCACCTCTACCAAATAATCCTATATTACCCTTGAAAGAGGAATCAACATTCAATTTGACCCAACTTGACTGGGGACACAACCATTTAACCTTCCTTCTAAGCTCAATGTTAGGATCAACTTGCAAGTCATCACTCACATTAATATTCCACTACTTCACTAACAACTCCTCGTGAACATCCACTACTTGTTTTTACCCCACTTAACAGCTTTACAATTATCAACAAGAAAGCTAATGGTTTTAATAGCCACTCGATAAAGAGTCAATATCAAATATCTAAAAATTTATTATTAAGTTATTTCCAAACACCCCATATAATATGAGGTAAAATTCAAAACCAAAGTTTCTTTAAAACCTAATTTGAAAAAAGAGAACTCAAAGACAACCAAGAATTTGTTAATGAACTAGTTTGAACCCAAGACAAATAAAAAAAATTCAAAATAATCCCCCATATTTTAAATACAATATATCATAAGATGCTGAACATATTCCAAATAAAATCCACAGAGATAACAAAGGTTCACCATCAATAGTCCTATTTTGCACAAATTATCCACTGTAAGAATCTTATTATGAAGGCATAACCACATGAAAATATTAATTTTAGGAACAAGGTCCTTGTCCCAAACTTTTCACTAAGAAAAACATCAGCAATAACAGGAGTTAGCAAAGAGTACCCTGATCTAACCCTATACTGACCAACTAAATCATCCCTCCAAACAAATTCATCTTCCTTAATTAAATTTATAATTTTAATACCTCTTAACAAAAGATTAAGATCAAGGATAATATTTCTTACCTCCTCATCACAATTTTCAATAAAAAGAAGTTTCCACTATTTCTTACCATTGTGAACTTGAAACTAATCAACCACCTTAATACCAAAAAGCCCTTTGAGCTGATGACAAACACACTGCCATGGTTCCATTGAAATCAATGAAATATCCAACATCCAAACATCCTCCCAAAAAATTATTTTCAACCCATTTCCAAGATTCCATTTATAGCCTAACTTGATAACCTCCCTATTTTTAATAAAGAAATTCCATATAGCAGAACTATAAATAATAAAATATTCACAAAGAAAAGTATCAATACTTCCATTATATAGATACTTAGTTGAGAAGATCTTAATCTAGAAATTTGACTCCTTCATAAGTCTCCAACAAAGCTTAGCTGCCATCACCTTATTCATCCATTTCAATCTTTGAAGACCCAACCTACCATCTTGTTTAGGCAAATAGACCTTATCCCAAGCCAATAAAGATAATCTTCTCTTATCCTCTGTCCCAAACCACAAAAATATTTTATGAATTCATTCTAAATTTTCTTGAACAACCTTAGGCATTTTGAATAGAGACATCAAATACACAAACAAACTTTGAAAGACACATTTAATTAACAAAACTTTGCCAGCTTGAGAAAGAATTGCTCCTTTCTAGCTAACTAATTTCCTTTGAAATATTTAAATAAGAAAATCCCACATATGAGTTTGCAGTGGGCCAAAAAACAAAGTCATAACAAGATATTTTGAAGGCAATGATTTAATTTAATAATCAATAATACAAGAACTTTTATGTTGTCTAACCAAAGGGATATTAACAAAAAAATAAAGATTTTTTTTACAAGTTAACCATTTGATTCAAAATTTCTTCATAAGAGACTAAAATCTTCTTTAGCTCCTTAGCTTATTGAATCAACATAATATCAAGACCTATAGTATCATCCAAAAATTGTTGATGTAGAGTAGGATCCCCCTGACTAGCTGCCTTAAAACCTTTCAACTTGCCTTCACTAATCGTAGCCAATAAAAACTTACTCAAAGAGTCAACCATGATAACAAACAAAAATAGCGATAAATGATCCCTTGATGAATTCCCCTCCTACTTTGAAAAAAACCAGATGGAGATCTATTAACAAGGATAGAAAACATAGCATAGGATACACAAGAACAAATAATGAGATGGATATGATATGGAATCAAATTTAGATAACACCTTATCTAAAAAATCTCAATCCAATCTATCATATGTTTTACTCATATCTAATTTAAGGATCATACTAGACTACTTACTCATAACCATCAAATGAATAGTTTCATGCACCACAATAACTCCATCATGAATTTGCCTACCAGGAACAAATCCTCCTTGATTATTAGAGATAATCTTCCCCAATAAAAATTTAATTCTTAATGAAAGAATTTTAGTAAAGATCTTATAAACAAAATTACAAAGAGTAATGGGTCAAAAATATGAAAAAGCACAAACCCCACTTTTATTAGGTATTAATGCATTAAAATTATTATTGAATTCCCTAAAAACTTTCCCTGAAGAAAAAAACTCATCATCAACAAACACATCATCGTTAACAATCTCCCAAAAAATTTGGCAAAAATCCATAGGAAACCCATCCGGTCTAGGAGCCTTATCTTTGTTTAACAAAAATACTCCCTGCTTAACTTCATCAATAGTAAGCACTTTCAACAAACTAGCATTGTCAAGCTTAGAAATCAAAGAAGGAATATGAGCAAGAAATAGGTTGGACCTATCATCTTCACATATGATATTGGCACCAAACAAATTTTGAAAGTGATCAATTACTTATTCTTTAATATGAACCATATCAGAACATAATGAACCATTAGCTTTCAAAACTCTAAAAATTCTATTATGACTTTTATGTTTAAGAGTTGACATCTAAAAAAATTTGAATTATGATCACCTTCCTTTAACTAAATATCCCTAAAATTTTGTCTCCAAAAAGACTCTTCACGACCTAGAATGGTATGATAATTACACAATAGTTTTTTGTCCTCAATAAGGTTTTATTCATTCAAACCATTTACATATACAATCTCTTGAAAAGTAGAGTGCAGATTTAACTTCCTTTTTTTATTGAAAAATATCACCAAAAACCATCCTATTCCAAATCCGAACATTCCTTTTCATAATTTTAAGCTTCCTTGCCAACTAAACATAGAAGAACCTAAAAAATAAACATCCCACCATTCTTTAATTTTATCCACCAGCTGAGGATGAGAAAACCACATATGTTCAAATCTAAATAGGGTACGATCCTTCTTAATTCTATCCTCCACACTAAGAATAAATCTAAACAAGGTACAATCCTTCTTAATTATACCCTCCACACTAAGAATAAGAGGATTATGATCAAAGCCAATACGAGGCAAAGAATACAAACAAATATTCTTAAAAATTAGCCAGGCAATAAAAATAAGAATCCTATCAAGTCAAGATTGAATAAGATTTTCCCCCAACCTTCTATTTGACCAGGTATAAGGGGAACCTCATAACTCTATATCCATCAACCAATTATCGAAAATAAAAATAGTGAGGTCATCCATACTATCTATAAAATATTGAACCCCACCTTTTTCCTCTATAGGATTAAGCAATGTATTCAACCCCCCCACTAACATCTAAGTAATCTTCTCATAATTAGATCTAAACATACTTAATTCATTCCATAATCTTTGATGAGCAACATGAGAGTTTAGAGCATAATCATTTGAAAGTGTCCAACTAAAATCCTGAGCTCGATTGTGAAAAAAATAGCCACATGATGATTATTCTTGATCAACACTTCTCACTGAAGAACTTTATCATCCCACAAAGTGGCAATACCTCCATATGCCCCATAATAACTCACATAAACTAACTTGGCTTATTTCTAAAATCTACTTTTAGTTTCAGCCATCAGACCTTCATCCATTTTGGTTTCATGAATAGCTAATATACAAGGCTTACAATTTATAATAAGATCCCTTACAATCCTATGCTTACTAATGTGATTCATCTCCCTAGTATTCTATCTTATTAATTTAATGGCTAAATTTTTAAAGGACTCTTGGCAGATCCCAATTGAATCATAAATTGAACTCCATTTGTTAATATCCCTTTCTATCTTTCTTCTATGAGTTTCTTTCTAAGATGGTTTCCCAACCTTGCAGGAAAAACCCACATCTGATGACTTTTGCACTTCTATCTATTTACTAGATGAAACACATGTTGATGCTTAGATTTGTACCCTTAAAGAGATACTCAGTTCTCCTCATCCAAGTGGCAAAATGGAATCATCTCTCTTGTTGTGGGTGATAATTTCATTGAGATGAATCTCTAGATTAAGGGCTAGCTCCCCTTGATGCACCTTTAAATCTCTCTAATCTATCAATTGTATACGAAAAGGTTAAGGAAAATAACTAGAAAAATAAAATGGTGATGCACCAATGAATAATGTCCTCCCAATTCGATAGAAAAGACACTACATGAAGACCAACAAAGCTTCTTTCACACAAAACCCACAACTCTTTGTGCATTATCACATTAGTGTTTCACATGTTAGATTCAATAAGGCACTTGACATCCAGGAGAGAAACAAACAATTCCAAGAGGGAATGTAGTCCTAAACTACTTCCAAAATGTCTATACACTTAAGAAAGAATACTAATAAGGACTTGTAACAATACTCTTTCTATACATTTGGTAGGTAATCAAGGATAACAAGTTAGGAAAGATAAACTCTCAATAAACAAGCTAAACATGATTTGAACCGATACACAATAGTACATGTGAGTGGCAAAAACTTGTATTATTTCTTTAAGAGTTCTACAAGTAAAAATCTAGACAAATTTTTACCATAACTAGTAGAGGTTGTCAAATGAGCCAAGAGGATGCATATTTATAGCTTTAAGAGGTGAAAAAGTCAAAGGGAGTTCAAGGGTCACTTTAGACATATGTCATCTCAAGAGAAACAGTTACATTGGCATGCGGGAGAGAGGTGGGTGAGCTATGTCATGTCACAACTAAACAGATGCACCAATTACAATTTGTCACAACATTAGTTACATTTGTCACAACTAAACCAAAGCATCAGTTACATTTTGTTACCATTAAAACAAAACCTCAACTGCATTTGCCACTTGTTACCTTTATCTCTACCTTCCAGTTCTCGCTGAGTCTTTCTTTTTAAGATTCCAACGGTTAGTCTTCATAGTCTGAAATTGACATGTTGTGGGCCGTCATTCCTCAGGCATTTCTTTCAGATATTTATTTTTAGACCTTTTCTTTAGACAAATTGTCTACAGTTATTTGCTTCTATTTATTTCCTCAAAAAATTTGTCGAGTCTTTTCCTTCTGGCTCATTGCTTGTTCATTTCCTTCAGACAAAAAGTTCAAAGGAATTCTTCTTGTTTATTTCCTTCAGACAAGAAGTTTGAAGGAATTCTTTCAGATTTTCTTCTCTTCATTTCCTTCAAATTTTATGTTTGAAGGAATTCTTTCAGGGTTTCTCTTTAGTCACTTCTCCTCATCCTTTCTTGTGGATTTTGATTGGTCCCTTTAGAGAAGTTGAAATGCCCTTTAGAGAAGTTGAAATTCTCTTTAGAGAAGTTGAAATGCCCTTTGGCTTTTAGAAATACCCTTTGGGATTTTGGAAATGGTCCTTTGGGATTTTGGAAATGGTCCTTCGAGCTTTTGGAAATGCCTTTCGAGAGAAATGAAATGATCCTTTGAAAATGCAAGTGCCCCTTCAGTATAATGAAAGTGACCACTTTCAAAGAAAATACCCTTTGGGAAAGTTGTAAATGATCCTTCAAAAAAATTGAAGTGGACCTTTTCCCGACAAAAAATACACTTCGAAAGAGTTACAAACATACCCTTCAAAAAATTTACAAACATACCCTTTGGAAAAATAAAAGGGTCGGTTTTGGCTTGAAGATATCTTTCGAATAAATTATAAAATACTATCAAAAAAATTGTGTGGACAATTTGTTCGAAAGAATTCGACACTTGGTCTTTGGTATATTTGTTTCAAATAAATTTTATGAAATAATTCGTCACTTGGCCGAAAGAAAACCTGAAAGAAATACTCTTAAGGAAAAGCCTCAAACAAAAAGTCCAAAAGAATTCGACAAAGCTTAAAACAAAAACTTGAAAGAATTTGTTAAACACTTAAACAAAGGTCAAAATGGACTTTTCGAAAAGAAAATACTTATGCATTTGTTGTGGGTTTTGTCAAAGAACACTTATTATGAAGAAAATATAAGTGTTGGACCTGGATAAATGAAATAGACTTAGATGATTTTTTGTAAATAGGGGTATCCAATTTTGGCCTGAAAGTCCAAAATTTGGTTAATAAATTGGTGACTCACAGGGGTAGTATGCCTGCTATACTGACCAAACTAGTAGCCTTATCCAACTCAGGGCCAATGGAGTTAATAAATTCTTGAAGATGACTAACAAGGATTATGCCAAAACCAAACTCAAGGAAACACACCACACAACAATAACAAGACCCAACAAAAACAAAACAAGATAAAGATAAACTCACACATGTGCATCAGCACTTAGGGAGCACAAGGAAAATAGGAAACTATGTATAAAAGAAAAAGAAAACTTTAGTAACAAAACTTTAGATGTATCCCATTGATTGAGATATGTATCTCCTCTCCATCTAACTTTGAGAGTTGAAAAGCATTATGTTGTTTGCACTGTATGATCACATATGGGCCACTTTACAAAGCATCAAACTTTATGTGATTTCCAAGTTTGGCCCTATCTTCATCCCATTTTAAGACAATGTCTTCTTCTATGAAAACCCTTGACATGGACTTCTTGTCAAAATACTTCTTTGTTTACTCTTGGTGAGTTGTCATGATTTGCATAACTTGATCTCTTGTCTCCTCATGCTCCATTAACTCACATAATATGACTCCCATGCTCTCATTCTCCATCAATTATAGCTGATAGGTGAGGTCTAAAGTTGGTAACTCAAATGAGATAGGAAGCCTAGCTTCCCTTCCATACACAAGTGTGTATGGTGAGTTCCCAATTGATCTCTTTGGGGTGATCCTATCAGCCCAAAGGGCTATCTTTAGCTGGGTATGCCAAGTCCTTTGATTCTCCTCCATATTCCTCTTTATGATCCTAATTAAGTTCTTATTTTTAGACTTAGCTAGTCTATTCCCTTAGGGAAAGTAGTTGGAGGAGGTGCTAAGATAAATTCCATGCTTCAAAGCCCATTCACTTGTCCTTGTTCCTAAGATGGCTAATGCATTATCTAAAATTATTATTGAAGGAGATCCAAACTTGGGTACTATACCTTCATAGAAGTCTAGGATTGAGTTTTAATTTTCCTCCTTAAGAGATATAGCCTCCACCCATCTTGTAAAATAATCAGTGGTTGTCAACACCCACTTGTGACCAGCACTAAAAAGAGGATTGATCAGACCTATGAAATCCAAACCCCATTGCATGGAGGGTTGCTCAACCTAGATTGGATGAAGAGGCAAGGTATATAGATTTTGTTTTCCATCAAATAGAGCACATTTTGGACATTTCCTTACCCAAGCGTGAGTGTCCTTAAACAAACTAGGCCAAAAGTAAACAACTCTCATAATCTTAACAACTGTGGTTCTTGGATCAAAGAGAACACCAAATGGTCCATCATGAAACTCATACAAAAATTTGTCAATATGATATAAATTAATACATCTCAACAACACACTTGAAAATTACTTTATAAGTATCACTCTATCAACAAGTACACATGGAATAGATTGCAGCCTAAAGTACCTTCTTTTGGCTCTATCAAGACCTTGTGGGCACTCACCGATTTGCAGTAAATGAATCATGTTGTGTGTCTAAATATTAATAGTATGAGATATAGCTACTTTAGGGTCATCATGGAGTGCCAAAACAACCTCCCTTTGCTCTTTCAATTCTGAAGCAAGATGTTCACACAGTCCCTTTCCCTTCACTAGCTTGGTTGTTTTGATCTCCACATCATACTCCATCACTTTAGTGATCCAACCTACCCTTTTCTCATTCAAATCTCTGCTTAACAAAAAGTATTTCACACTAAGATGAGGCACAAAAATGTGAATCTTTTTATTAGACAACATATGCCTAAATTTCTTTAAACTTCTTATGACTAAAAGCACTTGTTTCTCAACATATGTATATCTTGTCTCATAACCTTCCAAACCTTTACTAAAGAAGGCAATACGTTGTTCAAATTTTTCATCATTAGTTTGAGTAAGCATTGTAAATATTACCTCTTCATTCCCAAAAGTGTAAAAATTTAAGTCCTTGGAGAAGTTTGGACTTGCAAGAGTAGGAGCTTGGGTAATTGTTTGCTTGATCTCCTCAAAACGTTCTTTCCTCCTTGTCCAAGTGAATATCTCATCTTTCCTTAGTATGGAGGTCAAGGGCTTGACCAGGTTAGAAAAATTAGGAATGAACCTCTTAATGAAATTTATCTTACCAAAAAATCTTTGTAGACCCTTCTTATGTTTATGTAAGGACAATGCCAAAATGGCACTTACCCTTTTCAGATAAATGAACAGACCTTTCTTGGAAATAATGTGGCCTAAGAGTTTGCCTTCATGAATAAAAAACACACACTTTTTTGGGTTTACTTAGATCTAAAACTCTTTACACCTCTCAAAAATCTGTCTTAGGTGACTCAAATGATCTTTTGCTTCCCTAGAGAAAACGGTCACATCATCAAGATATACCAATACAATGTCATTGATTAATCCTTGAAAAGCCATATCCATTACATGTTGAAAAGTAACTCTAGAATTTAAAAATACTAATGGCATCTTCCTATAGGCATATGTGCCCCATTTTGTGGTGAAGGTTGTTTTGTACTAATCACTTTCTTTCACAAAAATCAAATTATACCCAGAATAACCATCTAGGAGGGAAAACCTCTCACTACCTGCCACCACTTACAAAATTTGCTCCATGGAAGGTGGGGGATAATGGTCTCTCAAAGACACTCTATTCAAGTCCATAAATTACACACATAACATGATCTCCCAATTCTTCTTTCTAACAGGGACTAAATTGGCTAGCCAAGAAGAATGTTTGATGGGAAAGATGATTTTGGACTCGATCAGTTTGGTGAGTTTCTTCCTCATGAGAGGCTCAATCTTGGGATTGATTGGACTTTGTCTTTGCTTGATGGGTTTGGAATTTTCATCTAGGTTTATAGTGTGTTGAGACAAGCTTGGTTCAAAACCCTTTAAATCACTATACTCCCATGCAAAAATATCACTAAACTCCTTGCATAATTCAATGAAATCATGTTTTTATTGACTAGTGCATACCTTCCCAAGTGCAAGTAGCTTATCTTTAAATATTTCTATCCTTTCATAGTCCTCTTTCTTGGTTGACATGTTTACCTTCTCCTTCTTGAGCTGGTCATCTTCATTGAATATGCTTTCAAGAGTCACTAGGCCTTTGGGGAGCTTGTTAGACTTCAATTGGACAATCTGCCCTCCATATTGTTGCTTCAGTTTAGACTGAGTCTCTAGAAAAATCAACCTCTTCTTGTAGAAAAAGTGTTATCTACTAGCCACTATTAAATACCTACCAATTGGTGACATTATCTGGTTGGATGGTCTCACAATCACCTTTAGATGGGGCTAGTTTTTGTCTTCCTTTATGCCCTTTGGAATATCAAATTGAGCACCAACAAATGCCAACCTATCAACATGCTTATTTTCTTCCCTTGGAATAGATCTAATGTTAAAATCCATGAAATCTTATACAAAATCCCAAACTCTGTGCTTATAAGATTTGAGCAAGGAGTTCTTGGTCAAATTCTACCTTCTAACTTGATTTACAACAAGCTCGCTATCACCAAACACTTGCAATTCCTTGACACCTCTTTTCCTTGCCCATTCAAGACCATGAATTAGGGCCTCATACTTTGCCACATTATAGGTGTATGAGAATTGAAATCTGAAGGCTAAAAAATACCTTTCTTTTGAAGGTGAAACCAACATAGCTCTACCACCTGCCTCCATATTACTTCTAGACCCATCAAAGAAAAGCTTCCATAAGCCATTCAGATCATGACTTGGCTTCATCAAATTAGGCACGAAAGAGCCCTTCTCATGTATATAGTAAACTCCAAGACCAAGAGTTTTACCTACAAAACTCTTAAATAAATAATACAAGTTTTTTCCACTCACATGTACTATTATGTATTGGTTCAAATCATGTTGTTCTTGTTTAGTGAGAGTTTATCTTTCCTAACTTGTTATCCTCGATTACCTACAAAATATATAGAAAGCGTATTGTTACAGGTCCTTGTTAGTATTCTTTCTTAAGTGTATAGACATTTTGGAAGTAGTTTAAGACTATATTCCTTCTTGGAATTGTCTGTTTCTCTCCTAGATGTCGAGTGCCTTCTTGAATCTAACATGTGAAACATTGATGTGACAATGCATAAAGAGTTGTGGGTTTTGTGTGAAAGAAGCTTTTTTGGTCTTTAAGTAGTGTATTTTTAGTCAAATTGGGAGGACATTAATCATTGGTGCATCACCATTTTATTTTCTTAGCTATTTTCCTTAACTTTTTCATATACAATTGATAGATTAGAGAGAGCTTTAAAGGTGCATCAAGGGGATCTAGACCTTAATCTAGATATTCATATCAACTAAATTGTCACCCACAACAGGAGAGATGATTCCATTTTACCACTTGGCTGAGGAGAACTAATCATCTCTTTGAGGGTGAAAATCCAAGAATCAACAACACCTATATCTTCCCCCAACTTCTTTGTACTTGAAGATGGAGAAGATGTTACTTCTAAAATCCTTTGAAAGGAATCCATAATCTCTCTCTTGAAATAAATTCTTAACCTTCCTTTGAACTGTAAACTTACCCACCAAAAAATTCATAGGAAATAACTCATTTCAAGCAAAAGAATTATCACATGTTAAATAACACAAAACAACCTCCTCAATGGATTCATTATCTAAAACTTGAAGGCACTGAAACTGATTATTAATCAAAAAAACCATATACTCAACAATCCCACCAACTTGACTATCCAAACATTTCAAATTTTCTTCAAAAGACTTTTTAATTTGAACATTCACAATCTTTCCAGCATGAAAATCATTAAAATCTAGAATCAAATTCATTTGGACCTTGTTATCCTTAATTGGATCACAACAAACCTCTAAAACTTTGTCCAAAATAAACCCAACTAAATTATCACAACTATTCCCTTTGCCAACATCTTCAAAAGAAACCCCACCCTCCATAATAATATCAACTAAATTCTCCTTTGAACCCCAAATATCCATCATCAATCATTGTGGTTAACCTCCTCCATCCCAAATTTTGAGCCCTTCTTTTGCTAAATAAGATTATCAACCCCTAGTGAAAATGAGGACTCTTTATTTATAGACAAATAATAGTTCCTAGAATAATGCCCTACTTGATTACAACCCTCACAAATCAAATCAACATTTTCATATTCAATCTTATGAAGCCATTAACCCCTGCAAAAATGCAAAATCACACAAGAAGGCAAATCTTGATTCATGAACACATTAACATAGAACCTGGCATGCAATAACCTAGTTCTGGACTTAGTAGCAGCATCAAAATAAATTAGATACCCAAATATCTTAACAACACCTATAAATATATCCTCCTCCCAAAATTCCAAAGGAAGACCTAGAAGTCTCACCCATATCAACATGATATTGATATTTTCCTTGAAAAGGTCAAAACTAGGCTTCCACTTCTTCAAAAATAAACTAGACCTTCCCATAAACCAAGGCCCACCCATTAACACTCTAGAAAAATCCTCCTCAAGAATGAAACAAATAAAAAATAAACCATTACTCATCATAGAGATGTCCATATTCCCTCTTGAAGCCCACCTTCTGGCCACCTAACAACTAAAATTGTCAATATTTAGCCTAGATCCTAAGAATTTACCCACCAAAGCACCCAAAAATATTGAATAAGCAGAATAAATAAGAGTCTCAGTAACATTACTATGAAAACCCCTTGAATCCTTCAAAATTGATAGATTTTAAAAAGGGTGAATCTCCACAAACTCTCCCACTTTTCCTTTAAGTTTATATGCCCAAGAAAAATTACCATAGAAACCACTAGAAGTAGCAACCTTACCTTTGATGCTAATTGCTTTATCCTTGTCCTTCACACCAGGAACCCCACCTGACAAAACCCTACCATCCACTTTCTCATTTTCCATGTCATAATTCAAATTTGAAGTCTCCTTTCTTACTTGATCATCCATCTCTTTTAAAAAAAATTAAGTTCAATTTTAATTTCATAATAAGAAATTTCATATTATGATTTGTTAGTTAATAAGCACCTACATCCCCTATATAAGGAAAAGAGTTGCAAGTGGTAACTAGTAGAAAAGGTAGAAAGTAAGAATTACTTTGAGATAAAGCTATTGTAATATTTTTTAACTTTATTGTAGCAATTAGTTTATTGCTACAAAATTAGTTGGTGCAAAAAATGTGATTTGAGATAAATTACTTGTAATCAAGGAGGGGATTTGAATACAAGTCCAACCAAGGAGTGCCCACTTGTAAGGAGTTGTTGTGATTATCCCATTTGTTAGCCAGTCCTTTCCATTTGTGTGAAACATTTCCATTTTTAGTTTTGCATATGTGTATATGTTAAAGATTGATTTCATTTCAAGAGAATTTTTCTTGTGTGTGATTATAAAATTCATATAAGTAGTTTCATTTCAGTGTGGGAAGTTTCTAGAATCTAAATTAACAAATCCATTCCAGTACTTTACATTCTAGCAAGTGTGTCATTTATTTCTTGCAAGTGTGATTTCCTTTCAGTTCTTTATATTCTTCAAAGTGTATTTCCCTATACACACCTAGTAATATCTTAACTTTTTGAAGATTCTAGTGTCACATATATAGTGTCTATACATTTCCAAAGTATACATCCCCTGGTTGACAAATTAATGAAGAAGCATTGTCGATAATCTAAGTGGTTGCTCTTCTGGAGTACATCTGTCAAGTTGTATGCACCACCACCTTAGGTCTAATTTGTGGTTTGATTTTTATCGTTATATTATACAACCTATAACTTGTTTCCAAGTACAAGGTTCTCCATTGCACCAACATCCTAGGCCCTGTGGCATAAATCACTTATTTTGTGCATCAATTACAAGATGTTAATGAAAAAGGCAATCATAAAAAATTAGTATCCATTACCTAGATTTGATCACCTTTTTTATAAGTAAAGGATGTCAAAGTATTCTCTAAGATAAATTTGAGATTTGGATATCATAAACATTGAATATAGGAGGACCTTTTAGTCTAATTGATGCCCATGTGACTTTCATGAATCCTATGAACAATGTCTTTAAAGACTTATTAGACCGCTATGTGTTAGCTAGTGGTTGTTGATGATATTCTTATCCACTCAAGGTATGAAGTGGATCATGAACAACATCTAAGAATGGTTTTACGTTGTCTCATAGAGCATCATCATTATGAAATTTTTTCCAAATGTTTCTTTTACCAAATAAATACACTATTTGGGTCATATTATCTATGAGGATGAATTTTTTGTGGATCCCTAAAAATTTAAATCCATCATGGAATGGTCCAATCCTAAGAATGTTCATGAAGATCATAGTTTCATGGGCCTAGAATGGTATCATAAGAGGTTTATGGAAGGCTTTTCAAAAACATCCAACCCCATCACCTCTTTGTAGAAGAATCATAAAAAGTTTAATTGGATGGAGAATTGTGAAAATGTTTCCCAATTTTTGAAAGAGAAACTCACTACTCGTATTCTTAAGCTTATTGATTTGAATAATAACTTTTTTATGTTATTGAATGCTTCACTTGAAGGCCTTGCAGGAAACTTGATGCAAGGTGATCATGTGGTTGTTTACAAATCCAAGAATCTCAAGCCCTATGAGTTTAATTATGCACCACATGACATTGAATTATCAAAAATCATGCACATGTTACTTATATGGTGATATTTATTGTTGGGAAAACCTATTGATCTTAAAACTAATCATAAGTAAACACAATTTATATTTACCTAGCCAAACGTAAATGAACAAAAACATAAGTGGCTTGAGTTCCTACGTGAAAATGACTGTGAGATGAGTTATATAAAAGGAAAGGAAAACCAAGTTGCATATGACCTCAATCATAGGTGTTTATTGAAGCTATGGTTACCTATCACATGAATTTCAAGAAACATGTTTTTGGGTATATTTCAAGAGATGGGCAGTCAAGGTGAAGTTAGTCCTTTAGATTGATGCTCACAATCATCATTTTGATGGTTATAGTTTTGACCATGAGAGGTTGTTGAGATATCAAGGTAAGGTGCACATTCCAAACATAACAACTTTGAGGATTTTAGTCTTTCAGAAAGGTCATTCTGCGCCTTATTTAGGTCACCTTGGTATGACTAAATTGATGATAGATTTGAGAAAATTGTACTTTTGGAAAAGAATGAATAAAGATGAAAAAAATCATATTTAAGTGTCTATAATGTTTATGTCAAGGTAGAACATAAACACCATGTTGGAGAATCATACCCTGATGACATTCCAGATTTAAAATAATTAGTATTGACTTTGTCCAACGTCCCCAATGTCTAGGAATTGACACTACATTATTCTTGTATTTGTTGACAAGTAAACAAAGGCAACCCATTTCATTTACTGGGACCTTGAGGAACAAGTCTTTGGATTTGGGAAAAAAAACTATGCATGAGATTTTAAAACTACACCATTTTTTAAAGAATAAACCTCCAATTGAGATACATGTGTGGCTTCTAGGTTTTAGGACTCTTCATGTTACTTTGATCATTAAGATCAACTTCAAATCAACATGCTATCCTGAGATAACACTTAAACGAGAAGAGTTTATTTAATTCTTAAATATTGTTGAGGATGTATTGCATGGAACAACAATACAAGTGGGATGACTATCTTCCCTTGGTCGAATTTACTTATATCAACTATGATATTTGACCTTGGGAATAGATTATTTTGAGGCTTTATGATCCCCGAATAGAAGGAAATGAGCTATTTCTATAGTATGTCCTTTGACAATACTCAAGGATCTGGGCTGGATAACTAGAACAACCTTTATTTTTTTATGGGCCAAAAAATAGATTCAATTAGTTCTTGCCAATACCCATGACCATTGAATAAGAACATTAAACTAAAAGCCCAAATAAAATGACTACTTAAGAAGAAAATACCATATATAGATAATGAAGAACAATAATATTGAATTACTTTAAAGGCTTGTGCCCATAGAAAGTTATGGAACCACCCATTAATTGTAATGGAACTCTATGCAAAATTTTGTCCCATGATATAAGTTACCACTCCCTTATCATTTATCCCACCCCAAATATCAAACCACATTTTACAGCTGAAATAGAAATTACTAACAAAATTGATAGATAATATCAAGTGTCACTTAATTGGGATAGTGTGGAAACTATCATTGTTGGATTAGAGATGTTGCAGGAAATGGAAGATCAAGTGAAGATAAGTAGACACTAGCTAATAGAAACATTAAACAAGGAGAAGAGTTATGTTTTTAAAAAATGTACTTATAGGAAGTTTGAGATTCGAGACATTTTTCTTGAGTTTGACCACAAAAGAACTCCATCGAATTTGAGAAATCAGCCAGGTTATCATGATGTTATGTTAGACATTCCAACATTTTTAGAAATCTTGCAAGTGAGTTGAGATGGAGGATTCGTCAACTTTGCACTCCTATAGTTGGTGATACTAATTTTTGATTTCAAGGTTGTTTCAATTTTGATGTTTTGGTGGACAACATCAAGATGATCCAAAAGATAAATTAGCTAGAAATTTTTTATTTTGATTAATTGAATGTAGAAACCACAAATTTTGAAAAATCGCAAAGTTTTGATAAATGTCAAGGGTTTTTCACAAGAGTGCAATAGAAGGGAAATTGCAAGAAAGAACAATCAACAAGGGAAAACTAAATACACATAATAATAAAAGTAAAAAAATGATTACAATTAAGGGAGCTAAATTGGGACACAAAAAAAGCCGTAAATGTGTTCAATATGCCAAAAAAAATTGATTTGACTTATAGTTCTTTTTAAAAAATAACTAAGATAGGCAATATGCATCATTCTAACACTTTTTTTTTATGTTTCTTTCAATACTAGTTTTGCAAAGGGACATGTAAATATTACCATTTTTATTTTGTCAACTATGCTTTTGTTCATTTCATTCCCATAATAAATCCAATATCATTAAATTCCAAACAAACTAAAAATGAGAAATCAATGAGGCAATGTGGAGTTATAATAAGATTGTGAGTTTAGTATTCTATATCAATCCCCACTTCTTAATTTTAGTTAGGAATTCTGAGCATTCACTTATACACATAAATTAAATTCCAAACAATCTAAAACCAATAAATCAATGAGGCAATGTGCAGTTATAAGAAGATTATGACTGTAGTAGTCTAGATTAATCCCCACTACATAATTTTAATTAGGAACATTGAAAATTCACTTATTAGCATGATCCTTAAAGCCCCAAAGCCGTGCCATGGAATGATTCCATTCCTAAGGTCACAAGGCTAAATAGTCATAGAGATCTCTATGAGATTTAGCTAAATTATTCTTGGTTGTGTATTGAACACACTCTTTCTTATAATATGCCAATTTACCCCTAAGCTTGAGTGTGCATAGCGGGAAAGGTGAACTCAATTTTGGCCTTTCCCAATTTTTGGATTGTGAATACATTTCATAATAGAATAGAGTGATATTATGGGACAAGATGGACAAGAAATAACTCAAATCTATAATAATATGCTATAAGTGAAATCAATAAGTTGTTTAACTTTACACTACATTTCATTTTACATTCACTTTAGGTTACCTAAGAAGTCTTTGTTGAGTCTTATCATTTGTGTTACCAAGCCTTCATTTAGAATTTTCATTTTCACCATGCAAATGAGATGAATTTTAAGTAATGAGTTTGCATTTTTAGATGGTAATTAAACATCAAATAAGACTTTGGCTAGGGATGTTTGCTCATGCCACTCACATTGTTTATTTGATTGAAGGGAAATGTTAATCCAGATAAATGGAGTACACTTATTTCATTTCATTCATCACAATTTTACAAAAATTGCAGAAGCATTTCTTGCCACAATCGAATTTTGATATTTCTCCTCTCTTGGATTGAGGTCTCTGCATAAGTGAAGGGTCTGGATTTCAAAAGCACCATTGCCCCTTAGAGGTGAATATGACCCATTAATTTGATTTTGTAGCACCAAGTAGATCATATGGTTGAGTGTTTTAACTTAACCTTTTAACTCTTCCCAAGTAATTATTATTAGATTGCATGTGAAAGTGAATGAAAGACAATCTAGATTTTATTTTATTTGCATTCATAAGTGTTATGTGAATAATGAAAATTTCAAAGGTACAAGGAATATGAAATGCATTTTAATTTATTACATTCTTGATTTATTAAAAGTGTTATAAGCCATGGGTAAACTTTGTTGATTTTTTCCCTGGTTCTTAGCACGTAGAAGGTGAAAATAAATCTCAATTTGACAAGGCAATCAAATAAGAGATAAGGTCTTGACAAAATGCTTTGGTGAAGTGTTTTGTTTTTAATGAGATGACTTAGATATTCAAATGATGGGTTTGTTAAAAAAGCCTTGAATATTTTTCATCAAATGCAATTGGCAAGTGTAAATCCAAATTCAGAAATTCTTGATTGCGTACCTCTAATCTCTTCTAAAATGGAAGCTTTGGAACACAGTACGAAGTTTCATTAAAAAAAAATTGAAAGTGATTTTACTAAATATTGTTGTTGTGACAACTATAATATAAATGTATGTAAATTATGGAATAATATATGAGGCACAATAATTATTTAATGACAATAATATTCCTCAATAAAATATGGTGTCATTGAATGTGATGATGGAAGGATATGCACAAAAAAATTGGTTAAAAAAACTTGGAAGATTTTAAAGCAAATATAGTTTATGGATATAAATCCAAACCCAACAACCATCAAAAACATACTCATAATGTGAAAAAATGCAAGTTATGGAACTCCATAAAAAATTGAAATTGGAATGTGACGATTGCATGATATGCATAAAAGAGCTTGTTGAAAGAGCATTGAAATTTCTAATCAAATGCAATTGATTGGTGTAAAGCCAAACTCAACAACCTTTAAATTCATACTCTAGCATGTCAAAATGGAAATTTCAAAATAATAGAGTGCACAAAAATATTTTTGAAAGGGATTTGGTAAATTTTGGCAAATGCATTACACATGGTACAAAATCTAGGGAGGAAATTTTAGTTGAGATCGTGCATGTACCTTTGTCCATCTCATCTCCAAGTTTTAGTTTATGTTGAAAGTTTTCCCCATTTGATAATGATTCTTTCAACATTGAAATTTGAATTTTAATATGTTTAAAGCAAAATTTTCTCTTTGTCTAAGCTACTTTGTTGATGTTTACTCTCTTATATGGTTAAGAGGTCCTTTGTGTACGTTACTTGAATTGACATATATAAGAAGGAACTTTTGTCTTTGTATTGCAATAGAAATTAGATATGTGTATAAGAAACCATGAAATTCACATTCAAATCTTCTACTCTAATCTAGATCATAATACCTCAAATTGAGCATAAGAAAAGGGAAATTAACATACAAACAACAAAATTTATACCTTAAATTTGAATTTCAATATCTCCTCCTTATTGTTATGGATGTGGTCCAATGCTTGAAGATGAATGGTTGCTTGATCTCTTGATTGTATGATTGCTCTTGCTAGCTCAAGATTTAGACAACACTTAGTTATGGATGATTTTCTTGCTTAACAAGATGATGACACTATTGCATATTGCTCTCTCTATTTTTTTTTTCTTATTTTCTTCTTGGTTTGCATTGGGGTGTATCTCTATTTATAGGATCCATGGGGGAATGGATGGCTAGGATTGATCCAAGGTGGACTTTGAGCAATGATAGAAAATGGATGAGAATATTTGGTAGTTGATATTTTAAGAATTTTAAATTCCTTGGACAATTCTAGAGAGGTGATGAGGTACTCAAGTCATGGTGTGGTGCTCAAGGAGGAGATTAGAAGATCCTAGAGGAGGTTAATATAATTAATAAAGGATTATATGGGGATTAGTGGTGGGATTTGCTAGGAATATTAGTGGAGGTAGTTTGGGGTAGCTAAGAAGAAATATAAAATTCCTTAAAAATTGTGAGTATCTTGTTAGTAATTAAGTGGGTGATAATTAAATAATTGATTAGGATAAAAAAGATACTGTGATGAGGAATAAGGATGGGATAATAGAAGAAGATTCAAAGGGGATGTTGAATTAATATTAGTAATGGTGATGTTAGTATGTCATGGTAGTAGGTAACGAAAGTACTAAAAATGGAGGAGAGGAGAATTTAATGTCTATTTCCCCCCTCTTTGGAAGGGCATTACAACTGGAAGAAGCAACGATGTTTCAAAGAAGTGAAAGAACATGGTGGTTAGTAAGTCATTGAAAATTAGAATGGGTGATGCCCCCTTGATGGGTCATGTGGAGAGGAATGAAATGGATGACCGCTTGAAAGGAGGAGAATCATGTTAGTTGGTTGGATGGAATAAAAGAAAAGAGAGGTGAGATGTGTTGGTAGAAAAATGGTTGGGATAAATGTGATGAAGATTGCAAGATGTAATCGATTTGATGTGTGCAATTGATGAGCTTCAATTGATCGATAATTTGATTAGATAGATTGATGGTTCCCTAGGAAATGATATATGCAAGGGAGTATGATGGATAAAGTTACAACCTTGGATGTGCCCTAGTCAATGATATATGAAGGGGGAAGTCATAAACTTTGAATAAATTGACTAATGAAGTTGTAAGTGTGGATGTGCCCCAATAAATGATATAGGCAAGGGAGAGATGAGAAATCATTGATTATATTAGTTGATTGATTGGATGATGATGATGATAGTGATGATTAGCTACACACTTGATGTGCCCTAAGAAAAAATATATGCAAGGGAACGAAAGATGCAAGCTTCGATTGGATTGATTGATTGATTGATTTGATGATGATTATAGTGATGATTAGTTGCATGCTTGATGTGCCATAAGAAATTATGTATGAGAGGGAACGAAATCTACAAGGTCCAATTAGATTAATTGATTAATTTTATGATGAATTGATAAGGATGATTAACTACAGGCTTGATGTACCCCAAGCAATGATATATGCGAGGGAGTGGAAGCTACTAGCTTCGATGTGGGAACAATATCATCTGATGATGGATTCAGGATTAATATATTCCATTTATTGGATTTGGGAACAACATATCTTGGTGATGATGATAAAGTGATGGATTGATGAACAAATGTAGCTCAATTGATTGATTGAATGATTCACAAGCATAGATTAAGGATTTAATCGATTGTTGGATATCATGGTTTTGACAAGGATGCCCCATGATTGGGTGATGAGAATTTGAATGATGATGGATTAGATTGGATTAGGTTGGAGAAAGGTGTGGAAAATGGATATCTACACACTTAGGCTATGGGGATGATTATTAAATGTAGATAATTAGTTAGAAGAAATGGATGTTTGAGAGAGTATTGAGAATGAAACAGATGATGAAAAGGAATAAATAATGATTTGGGACTGAAGAATTAATAATGACCAAGTTGACCTCAGACACCCCATATGACTGAGCATTGCCTATGTAGTTCTCCCAAAAATGGAGTATGTGATGATATGATAGATAAGATGATGTTGATTCCCCAAGGCAATTGATCAGGATTGAATTGGGTTGTTGAGGATGATGAGTGTTAGATGTGTTAGTTGTTAGATAGATGATTGGATAGATAATGTGATTTGGATGGTCAATTTGGATAGCATAGATGATTCAATTTAATTTGGATAAATGACTTAAGTTGATGGTTTGATTTAATTGGATATGACTGATGATTGTATTTTATTAGATAGGTGATTTGCGATGTATTATGATGATTGGCTATGTGATAGATGTGACGATTTGTGTTGTAAATATCTTGAGCTATATGTATGAGCAATCATGTTTTTAATGTAACATTAGGCAATATGCACCATAATATGTATAACTATAAAGACTTTTTTCCAAAATGCATGTTGAACTGACTCAAAATATGAAAAGATTAAAAATAAAATGTACAATTAGCATGTATTGTAATGTACCATTGATATTAGGAACCAAGGTAACATATTTGCTTTATGTTATTGCACAAACACAAATAATACTAAAAGATAAGATAAAAGGATTGACAATAATAACTTGATAACAAATATATTTATGAAATGTCTGACTTAGACAAATAATTAACTAAAAATAGATATGCATTGATGAAAAGATGGATCACAAACACTTGATAAAAAAAAATCACAAAGCTGTTAAAAGATTTTTAAAGACATACATGATGAACAAAGATGCACAAACGAATCAAACAACAACAAAGATTATGCAAAAAATGAAGACTCAAGGATTTACATGCTAATTACATGGTGTATCTATTTTTATGCGATGAGTATTTAATCATTTATCTTCTTAAAAATCCTTATGATGGGTGAGCGAATCATAATTCAACTCGGCGTTGTTTGATTTTACCTTTAGGCAATGATAAATGATTGGATAAAGGATAATCATAATGACTTGTTAGATAGGCACATGGATTTTGTTAAGGACTTAGGATAAAACAACTCGGATATTTTTTGGTTTTTTTGGATTTTATGATTTTTGGGGCTTTTTTGAGAATTTTGCTTTTTAGGCCTTTTTGGAATAAAAGACATATTGACAAAGGGAAAACTAGCAAAAATAAATCCATTGCTGACGCCAATAGGGTAGTACCGATAGTGGATAAGAGAAAATGGTGGTTGGAAAGGATAGTGGGAAAGTTGAAGGAAAGTTCAAGATAGGCTCCTCAAGGGTCACATTGTGTGGTCGATTAGATGTCGCTTTTCATGTTTAGCTCATACTTTTTTTTGAGCTTGATTATTCTCTCTTTCAGTTATTTTGATCATCATGTTTTAATATGTCGAAGAGATGCTACCATATCAATTATTTCCTGAAACATGGTTATACGCACAACTTGACCAAGGTCAAAATGAGAAAAGGGTATGAAGATGATGGGTATGATGGTATGTGATGGCTTGGATGAAGTAAGGCTTGCCCCCAACTAAGCGAGGTGTGCTAGATGAGATGCTTGTAGATAATGAATTCTATGAGTGATGTTGGAAACCGATTTTCATCACCGTGCTTGCCCAAGGTGCCAAAAAATTGGTTTTCACCATTGGACGAATGGTGATGATGATGATGATGATGACGACGATGAAGATGATGATGATGATGATAATAACGGTGATGATGATGATGACGATGACGATGATGACGATGACGATGATGAAGATGATGATGATGATGATGACAATGATGATGACGATGATGATGATGATGATGATGATGATGATGATGATGATGATGATGATGATGATGATGATGATGATGATGATGATGATGATGACGACGACGACGACGATGATGATGATGACGATAATGACGATGATGATGACAATGATGATGATGATGATGACGATGATGGTGATGATGATAACAATGATGATTATTATTATTATTATTATTATTATTATTATTATTATTATTGATGATGATGATTATTATTATTATTGTTGTTGATGATGATGATGATGATGATGATGTTGTTGTTGTTGTGGACTTTATTGATGCAACACCAATAACATAAAGTCCTCTCCCACTGTGGTCGCCAAAATATATTGCAATAGAAATTAGAGTTGTGTGTTAGAAACCATGAAATTCACTATCAAAGTGTCTACTCTAATGTTCTAATACAAACAATAAAATTTATACCTTAACTTTGTGTTTAAAGATCCACTCGTTGTGAATGTGATCCAATGCTTGAAGATGAGTAGATGCTCATGTTGTGATGTTGCTAATAGAGGATGTTTGGATTGTGGCCATAGTTCAATGGATTGTATTGTCCATACCTTCTTTACTTTTCTCTTGGTGATAGAGGCTTTGGGACAAAGGAAATCTTGGAAATGGGAGATTTTATGTGATGGGTAAAATATGTATTGCTGGTCAATGATAGTTTTATTTGTAGATGGGCTCGTAGAAGAAGGTTTCGTCAAAGGCAAGTGGATTAAAGATAAGTTAGTTGAAGATAATCTCTTCAAGAGCAAGTGAATGATAATAGACAGTCTCATTAAAGTGAGGCTTGTCAAGGATGGGTTGGTTGTCTTGATATTTATTTGAAAATGGAAAACTTCAATCGTGATTTAGAAAGGAATCTTGGCATATCCCCACCTGCTCACTCTTAGATGTGGATTCATCTGATTCAATTTTAATGTCGTTACGGTCAATTAGATCTTGGACATGATTTATGAATTTGGAACATTTATTAATGGAATGCCCTTGGTTATTATGATATTGATAGTACTCACCCTCTATACCAAGAGGGCTTAGGTTTGGTCAGATCAAAAGGCTTGGGGCATGGATAAATGATCATATTTGATGTGGCTAGTTGATAAAATATGGCTTCCAAAGATTCATTGAGAGGAGAGTATTCTCTTCGTTCACAACATTGTTTAGATTGTGAAGCACTTGAATTTGGATCAAATAATTGTCCTTGGTGTAGTGATGGAAAGACATAACTAGATGATTTTATTTGTTATGGCTCAAGGGCCAAATTGGTTTTGGATAGGGTTTTCGAGAGAGGTTTCTCTTTGCTAGTATGATAAGGGATGCCATGATTAAGAGTATAACTGGTGGATGGAGAGTTTGATTGTGACTGGCTAGTGTGGAGGTTAAGAGTATGTTGATTTTGGTGTGGAAGGAGTTGATTGTTCTTGCTCATGATGGAACTTAGGTTCATAGGATCGAAGTCAGCAAGAATTTTGGTACCTATTTCTAGGAGCCACAAAAGGATAATATCCTTATTTTTAAAAATGTAATGTTCAAACTAGGCTATATTCAAATGTGTTTTGGGCACCATGAATCAAAATGGGAGAAAGGATGGATGTTGTGATGTTTGTCGATCCCAATCGATAGGTGCAAGAGATTAAATAGAAAGATAAGGAAATGATGATTGTTGAGTGCTTGGATTAAGTGGATCAGATTTGGATTTTCAAATGTTCAATGTTTAGATTTTTGATGTGAGCTTGTTGAGATTGATTCAATTTTGATTTTATGGATTTGGATGTGAGATTGTTGATATTGATGATGGATGAGAAACTTGAGTAGGTCGATTCCTTGTGGCAAGCTAGCTTGATTTAGATTGATTAGGGTATGGTTAATCCTAGGATGTTGATTGATGATAAGTTTGGTTGATTGATTGGATTAGGGTTATTTGGATGTAACCCTAGAAGATGATTTGATTGATGGATGTTGGCTAGGTTTTGACTAGCTCAAATGATTGGGTTGATTTACAAATTTAGGTTGGGATTGTTTGATTAGGGTTAAAGCAACCCTTGTTGTTAGATTGATTGGTGGAGTGGTAAGCCAATGCAAATGTGAGTATTTGATTTGCTCGAGTTTGGTTGGATAAGAGGGTGTTGCTTGATATTAAGCGATTATTCAATTGTAAAATGTAATTTTTGAATTGGATAATGTGATTGTTGGATTTTTGTGAATCATTTGGTTTTGATATAATGCTTGTTGGGTTGGATTTAAGATTTTTTCAAATTTATTTTAAATTTGGATTAAATGGATGGTTGGATTGGATAAAGTGGATTAATGAGGTGTTTTCAAACTTGATTGGATGTAGGATTTAAGCAAGTTTAGGTTGGATGGTTGGTTATGATATATGATAGGTATTGTCTTGATGTGGATAAAGGCAAGCTTTGGTTCTGAATTTTTGGATTTACGTGATTGGGGATGATTGGTTCGATAAGTGTGGATGTGAACAAACTTAGGATATAGATTAGATTGTTATGGATTGGTTTGATAGGATGCCGATTGGATTGGACTTTGTTTATGATTTTGATTTGCTAGGATTTGATTAAGGATGTTTATAGATGTGTGTTTAGATAAAGGGATGTTGATGTATGTTTGGATTAAAGGGATGCCAAGGTTTGTTTGCTTAATGTGCATGTGAACAAGCTTAGGCTTTGGATTAAATTGTTTGGATTAGCTTGATAAGGTAATGATAGGATTGGAATTTGTTTAGGATGTTGACTCGTTGGGGTTAGATTAAGGATATTGGTCGACATGATTGGATAAAGGGATGTCGATGTGTTTGGTTGATTTTAGATTATCGATTTTGATTAAGTTCGTGTTTGGTTTAGTGTAAAGTGTGGGGTCTTCAAATAGCACGAGTCTCGACAACACACAAACAAGAACACACAAGCCACATCCCTATGCTAGTTTAAAAAGGTGTGCAATGCAATTAGTAGCTCACGTACCTACTTTCATGAAGTGATGACTAGATTGATGTCCTAACCCTCAATCCATGGACATATGTCATGAGTAATCTTTGAGGATGATGTTTCCCTTGCACTACTAATTGTTTGTGGTCAATAGGTCTTGAGCTAGGCTTTATAAGGCTCTCTAGGTGCATCCCCTAAATATATTTTGGGACATGAGGCCCAAGTTCAGGTTGCAAGGATTTTGTTTGATGCTTGGGTATTGGAGTATGACCTCCTCACTTCACGGAACCTTTTATGAGGAATCTTGCTTGGCCTTATGACAGTTGTCCTTGAAATGTTTATACCCACCGAACATGAGGTGTGGATTAGTGTGTGATGATAAAATTCACGTCACAACCCTCCTTAAGACTGGCATGCATGGATATTAATTCCATGTCACATTGCCCCTAGAAAATAAAAATACATGAGGTACAATTGCTTTTGATCCTCGAGATCTCCCTAAGATGTGAGAGGAAAGCATGTGCAACTTTCCCTTAGGTTGAATACAAATGCATACAAAATAAACAATAAAGGTTTAAACTAATGAGATTTGATCACAAACAAAGCAACATCAATTGTTTTTAACCCCCAAGATCGCCCAAGGGTGTGGGGGTAGAGCATACACAATCGGGTTGCACAAAATAAGCTTAATTGAATAATTATGATGACTTATGATGGTTGTTAGTTGCTTAATCTCTAACAAGCGAATCTGTAAACACACACCATTAGTACTTTTGATTTATGTCTTCAATGGGCAACTTGCAAAAACTGTTAGCACTTTGAGGGTTTAGCCATCAATGTTCACGTACCTACAAGTTAGAACAAAAAAATTGGCCTACTTTATACAATTTTTTGAAAATTGACAAATTCTTTGGAAAAAAAGCTCTTTAACAATTATTTTTAAAAAATGTTAATTTTATTTATTATTTTTTTGAGATATATATTTAATATATGAGTACTAATATATATATACACCTACCCACATTTTTCAATGGATATATTTTAGATATATAACAAATTGAACAAACAATCTAAATTTTAAAGTGTCCTCACACGCTTGTTTTAGTTTTCCATACCTTTCCCATTGACTAGTCATAGATGCTGTAACACTTTAAATAAAAAATATGAAAGCTATCCCGTGTTATGTCACTCTCATAAAATGAAGCTCTTAAATGATATAAAGCTCACAATGAATGAATGGATGAAAGATTTTAATAATGTCCATGAGACCGAGAGTTGTAACAGATCTGTCCCATATTAACACAACTCCCTAACACGATGGCTGTCTTTCTAATCATACAAAATTTCAAACCCCTTTTCTATATAGAAGGGGGTGGGGGGCAACCCTAACCATATAAAGCTAAGTTGAGTTTAATGAGCTCTATATATTGGGGGTGGCCCCCCTCTCTCTATAGATTCTAGTTCCATAGAGATATAAGGTGGCCCCCCTCTCTATATAGATTCTAGTAGATCTATATAGTGGGGGGCCAAATATCTATTTCTTTGGCCTCCCCCTCTATATAGATAGGATAGGCGGAGGGGGAGGGATATCGATTGCCCAGATAGATTTATAGGGCAATCGAGGGCCCCCTATGGGGCACTCCCCCACCCTTATAGCTATATCTGGAGGCCACCCTATAGATAAGATAATATTCGCTATGCTCAAGAGTGTATCCCCAGATAGCCATTTATAGAGAGGGGGGGGACTACGCTCAAGAGTCTATAATATTTTCTACACTCAAGATAAGAGTCTATAATATCTGCTACACTCAAGATAAAATCTTATTCATTACACTCAAGATAAGTATTCACTACGCTCGGAATAAGATCATATTCGCTACGCTCAAGATAAGATAAGATCTATATAGGGAGGGCCAAAGAAATTACATTGCACTTGCATACATTCACAATTGTGTTGGGATTTGCCACCGTGATATCAAGCGACAGAGAACTTGTAATACATATGTCCTCCCTCGGTATTATCTGCTCCCGAGCTTATTTTTGGAGCTACTGAACATACAACCGCAATAGATAAGTGATCGACGGGCTACGCGATCGCTGAACTACTTACTACATGGACAGGTTTTTTGGGGACGCCCACCAGGGAGGAGATGAAATGCATGAATCCTAACTATACAGAATTCAAATTCCCACAAATAAAAGCCCATGTTTACCTCCGGAAGCGGCGGATTTGGTATGCAGGTTGTTGCAATATTCGCGTACTCTTCGCTGCACTGCTACGGAAGCTTGTATCCACCCTTTCTTTGATGAGCTGCGAGATCCCAACACTCGCCTACCTAATGGCCTACCATTTCCTCCATTATTTAACTTCAACCCCAAACTGATAAATTGTAATCAAGTTAAGACAGCGAGTATAGAAAAAGCGCGCAGTGTGTTTTGACAAAATGCCTCAGCGAGATGTGGTTTCCTACAGTCCCATTAACAGCCAGATATGCTCACAATGGACTCGCTGGTGATGCTCTTAAGCTTTCTCAGAAAATACTGACCTAGATGTAATGTCATGGAGTACAATGGTTGCAGCATATGCACAGAATGGCTGTCGATGAGGCCGTTGAGCTTTTTAATAAAATGCCCATGCCTCTACTACAGAAATCTAATTTTCTTTAACATTATGCATACTAAAGACGTTCATTCTCTTCGTTAATTCTGCAACATACAAAATTTTAAACCTCTTTTATTCCTAATTTTTATTTACAATGAAACTAGATGGATCGCACTATTTCTATAATGCAACTTCGAAGCCAGAAGAAGCGAGAAACAAAGAACGAGTTCAGTACAGACGAGGAAGTTTGAGAGTCAAGTTTAAGCCATCAAAATTCAGGAAAATATTCTCCAATCATTCAGAAAACCAAGTGAAATATGACGATGATAAAAATAAATCTATATCATCATTTTCAGCTCGATAAGAACAGAATCCTTATGTAGAATCCGTAAGTGAATACTACAATTCATCTTCAACACCTGACATGCATACTGTCGGGTCATAATGTTATAGTGAAAAGCTAAGCATTTTGCAGTCGAAATCTTTAAGATCTCTTGACGGGCTAAACGCTCCAAGGCATATGAGGTCCAGCAGATCAAGCCAAAGGTCAAGCAGCCCGCAACAAAGTGAACATGTTGAGTTTCTTTGCAAATCAGAAAACCAACGATGTAAGTGTTGATGTTGAAGGAGCAGCATTGGGCTCCCACTTCCAGCCCAACTTATTGTATTATTTAAGACATAATTTGTTTGGTGGAGGCCGACAGGGAGATTGAAGAGATGCATCTCTTTACTCTCACTTGTGTATATATATATATATATATATAGTGATTTCTCATTGTTCAAGAGATTGTATAAAGAAGGATATCATAAAAACTAACATGGTATCAGAGCCAGGGTTGAAGAAGATCGTGATCAGAGTTGTCATTACAGCGATACTATATTGTTCTTTATATCCCCTATCTATTCCTATTTTAGTCAAGATGGTGAACGGTCCTAAAATTGAGGATAGACTCGAAGGAGCATCCAACTTCACCTAATGGAGGTTTAGAATCATGCTCACCTTAGAAGAAAATGACTTGGCCTAGTTTGTAGAAACCAAAGTTCTCGAACCTTCAGAGGAAGAAGAGAAATTGAAATTGAAAAAGAAAAACTAACAAGGCAAACCATGGGAAAGATGCAACCAGCTGAGTTCTGTAGACAAGATGAAATCACTGCCAAAAAGAGCAGTTGGCAGATTGTTTAAGTGTCAAGCTACAACAAAAGCAGCAGAATCAAAGTTATGAGATCCAACAACGGAGGGGAGTACACCTCTGAAGGATTCCGTAACTTTTGCATTGAAGCAGGAATTAAGAGGGAGTTTTGTGTTCCTTACAACCCTCAATAGAATGGTGTTGCAGAAAGGAAGAACAAATCTATTGTAGAAGCTGCCAAAGCTATGATTGATAACGAGTTCTTCTTTGTGAGAGAAGTTCGAGGTGAAATCCCTTGATAACGAGTTCTTCTCTATGAGAGAAGTTTGAGGTGAAATCCCTTGATAACGAGTTCTTCTCTGTGAGGGAAGTTCAAGGTGAAATCCCTTGATAGCGAGTGCTTCTTTGTGAGAGAAGTTCGAGGTGAAATCCCTCGATAATGAGTTCTTCTCTGTGAGAGAAGTTCGAGGTGAAATCCATTAATAATAAGTTCTTTTCTATGAGAGAAGTTCAAGGTGAAATCCCTTGATTCCACCTTCTAGGAGAACCATGGTGGATGTCATGTAAAGTAATGAACACTTGTACATACTATACATTGTTGTAGCGATTGTGATTGACATCACGATGAGGTGATATGTCTTATGTAGCTGGTAGTATCCTCCCTCGCTGAGAGAGAGTGTTAATGTTGAAGGAGCAGTGTCGGGCTCCCACTTCCAGCGCAACTTATTATATTATTTAAGACATAATTTGTTTGGTGGAGGCCGACAGAGAGATTGAAGAGATGCATCTCTTTACTCTCACTTGTATATATATATAGTGATTTCTCATTGTTCAAGAGATTGTATAAAGAAGGATATCATAAAAACTAACAGTAAGAACTTAGAAATACATGAAGCACAACATAAGAAAGATGAAAAAGGGGTTGAGTTTCCTCTCCCGGTATAATACAAAATTAATTGGACACTACTTTAATGGTTAGATGGCTGGTTTGTTACAAAACTTAAGCATGTACATGAAAATTAAGACGCACAGAATCTGAGGCCCAACGCCTTTTACCACATCGTGTGGTTGTAGCAGCAACCCAGTGTATCACAGAAGAAATCTGGAACGTCGACCTTCTAACCGGATGTGCACGATCAGTCCTCAAAGGAAGGGCCAAAAGGCTTCTGCCACTTCCACATTTCGTCTCGTTCACTCATAAAATCGTGTCCAATAGACTACGAGTTTTGAACACTGGTTCGATCAGGATTTAAAAACTCTTGGATCGAGCAAAGAGCAGAGAAGGTTGATCAAACAAACAGATTTTGAAGGCAAAATACCGCACACTTAAATAAACACACAAAAAGTCTAGAGATGTACCAGAAAAATCGGCTTTAAATCTCAATATATTTTTGTTTCTTCTCGCAAGGATGGTCGCCATAATGTATAGTAATATTAATTAGAGTTATAAAGAGAGAATGTGCATACAATAACACTTTGCGGAGGCTGTAGTGTTGGTAACAACTCTCATTATACACGTATTGCTCCTCAACCTGATAATTATTATCCTCCACCAGACCTTCCACCAGCAGATACTCGTTCACAACATGACTTGAACATGTATGGTAGAGACCCAGCGCTTAGCAGTCATTCAGTTTCAAATACACAACCAACACCTTTTATCACACAGGTTACTCAGCAAATGCAAATACCTCTATCATATGCAGATGCTGTGATTGGGACAGCTAGGTCAAATATCAGCTACAGTCGCAGGGCAAGTGGAGCAATAATAACTGTACAAGAAACTAGAGGAGTACCAGGTGAAATGACAGTTGAAATACATCGAACTGCAAGTCAAAGTGCAAACCGCACAACAATTGATCCAAGACTTTATGGCAGAGGCTTCAGGACCGCCTACAGATGGGTATAATTTGGTTGATACAGGGTATAATTCGGTTGGGGGCATCATGACAGAGAGATGGCGAAGGGTGTATTGGAAAACGGTTTTGGAAATTGGGAAGCAGTCTTTGGAAACAACAATTTGAACTTCAGTAGCGATGATGTCATTTCAGAGACTCATAACCACTTTGATCCTAAAGCTTGCATCAAACGCCTCAAATTCATTGAAGGTAATCTTGTAATTACCGTTAAAGCAAATGCAGGGAATTTTTTTAAAGTGGGACAAAATTTGGCAGTATTACACAAAAATTGATAGAATTTCAACACTTTCTTTTCTTTTTTTTAAAAAAGAGTGTTGTCCCACCGTGGTCACTAAAATGTATTACAATAGATATTAGAGTTGTGTTAAAAATCATAAAATTCACATTCAAAGATTTTACTCTAATTCATATCACAATATTTTATATTGAGCATATTGAAAGGGAAATTAAAATACAAACTAAATAAGATACAAACAATAAAATTTATACCTTAAATTTGTATTTAAAGATCATCTTGTTGTGGATGTGTTCCAATGCTTGAAGATGTGTAGTGTCCCCAAATGGGACAATTCAATAAAATTGGGATTTGCAACAAACCCTTATAAATTTGAAATAAATTCTGAAAAATATTGAGTACAAACCAACTCTCGCTGGTGTAAATACACCACAAAACTAAAAATGAATACTTCAAATCAATGTAAAAAATGATAAATAAATACCTTATGATTTTAGCCACCAATGGCTCTCACCACTAAACTAAACTAAGAAGGAAGGAAGCTGAAAAAAAGGGTTTCAACCTTCAAAACCACACAAGCTGAATGTTGATGTCATTTTTCATACTTCAAACCCTGCTCAAACCTTCAAAGATTGTAGACAAAAATCACACCACTAAGAAGGAAGGAAGCTGAAAAAAAGGGTTTCAACCTTCAAACCTTAGCACCACACAAGAAGAATGGTGATGCCATTTTTCACACTTCAAACCCTGCTCAAACCTTCAAGGATTATAGACAACAATCATACCAAATTACAATAATCATATCATCAATGAACCATCATGGATTAGGGCTCCAAAGTGATCAAACCCAGTTGCCAAAATTCATAATATCACCGTATTAATTAAATCAAAATTTAGACCTTGTTTCACCCTCCAAGCAATGCCAAATCGTTGTAAATAATTATCAAAAATCCATAAATAATTATAGTATTATTTATCCACTATTTAAGGCCTAAAATCACCTTACAAACCCTACAAAAATTCCTCCAAGTGAATCACCCAAGTGCAAAATTTAATTGCAAATAAAATCAAAATTACTATACTCTGTTTGGTCACCAAATGGCCTTCTTGCCAATAAATATGATAATTACCAAAAAATTATAACAATATTCAAAATTATTGTCAAATAGGACACCAATTGGCCACTCAAAGGCCTTAATTAATATCCCAATTCCAGTCACACAAGATGGAATAAATAAAAAATAATTAAACCCTAAGAGAGGGTTTCCTATGTAGCATAACCCTCTGAGAGGGGTTTTCAACCTCCCAATGCAAATCACTACCCTAGAAATGACCTCTCATGCATGCAAACAACCTCTAGAAACAAGTTGTCAACCTTTCGATCTGAAATTCACCTATTGAAGCACAATCTACAACGTTTGATGTAGAGCTACTCGCAATGAGGATGTGAAAGGTTTCATCTCAACACCTTAGAGCACTTGAAGGTTTTTGTCTTCAAGATACTATTGCCAAGCTTGACATAGTTGAGCAATAGGTTCAATAACCTAAAATGCATCACTTTCAAATGGAATCCACACTTTCCTTTATTAGCAAATGCCCCAAAAGGAGTGCCCAAGTAAAGGAGGGAAAATCTCATTTTCAAATATTAACAAACCATCTTTATAATTTCTTTTTTAGCCTGTGGGTGACCATGACCCTCAATAAGGCTCCAACTTAAGTGAAATTAAGATAAAAAGTAATTTTCATAACTAAAGTGCAAATTATAATTTATAATGTACCTTTTTCATTAATTGCTCTTCAAGTAGACCCCCAACGTTCCCCTTCTTCTTCTCCCTTAACATTTTAGGAGCAAATTTAAGGCTAAGGACTTTAAGTGGCTCATGTCAAAAAGAGGGACATGACATTCCTCCCTACCCAAAATTGCTTGTCCTCAAGTAACTGCAATAGCTAGGGGGTTGTTCCAACATTTTTCATAATGCAAACCCTACCTTTCATTACTTCCCATGGAATAAAAGCTTCAACATGAAATCTTATCTTGTTGTACCTATATTCGAGGGGTGTCCCCAAATATTGAAAGTGCTATCACAGCCCTCCAAAGGCTTCCCATGACCTCAAGCTACCAACTCTTTCAATATTGATTGTTAGATGATGAAGCTCTTCTCTTCCATGCCCTCATGAAGTGTACTATGTAGCCAAGAGTCACAAAAATAAATGCATCCAAAAAATGATACCTTGTTGCCTCGAATGAAAATATCCATTGCTTGTCATTTATTATGTGCATACTACTATGGTCACCTTTCAACAAACCTTTGATAACTCCCACATGCCATGGTAGGCTCATCCAATCTTGTAACAAGAGAACAACGAATTTTTCTTGAGGACATACCTTGGAAACCACTTTCTACATCTTGCCAACCCTCTTGAATGATTCTCTTCATGTGTGCCACATGTATCATCATTAGCTTCCCCTCTTCCACACTCTCATGCATATGTGGAACCAAATGTGAATCCATAAAGAATTCATTATGATAAATAAAAGAGTGTTGTATCATACCTTCATCCTTCACCCTCCATAGTGGTGCCCTTGAACATAGATATTTTTAGAATTTGATAGCAGTTATAAATGGATAGAAAAATTGGTCTTTTCACTTTTATGAGGTGGCTAGAATTACACCCAAAATTCAAAATTTTATGAGTTACAAGAATCAGACTTTACCCTTCTCTCTCTCACTACGGGTTGTACCTTACTCAAATCTTCAATTCTTTTGGCCTTACTAGATGGATGGAATCTACTTACCAACTCAAAAAAAAATTAGTGAGAAAATAAGTCCTCATACCTGTATTTTTAGACTTAACTATGTGTTGGCAATATGATTGTCATTGATGTCAAAAAGGAGATTATTGGCATTATGGATGTCATTGATGCTCAAGACTGAATATGGTGATTGGAGGATATGCACGGGACCTTATTAGAGGTCAAGAATGATTGGAGTGTTTGTGTGCATGAGTGGAATTCATCCGGTTCTTCATATTGATCATCTAGACATTTTGGGTCTATCGAGAAAAATCTGAATAGGCAGTTTGTTGATGTCACTATTACCACGTGTGGATGAGTCTAAGGGAGCAGTTCATATGGTTGTGATCACATTAGTCCCTAGTTGTTATGCACTATATTTGATGCCATATGATGAAGCACAGTAGAAGATAGGAGGATGCAAAGTTGGCTACTCAAACAAAATTCACTAAGTTTCTATACTTAGCCAAATTTGCAAAAGGGTTCAAGCAGAGCCAAGTAAGCATATTGATGAGGTCAACATCTACACACATGGAGGTGTTAGGACAAAATGATCATATGGTTTTGTTCATCTTTGTGCCTAGTTTTACGTGTTGAATCTCAGGTAATGCGATGTAGCATGACAAAAGATATGCATGAGCAAAGTTGGGCTCCTAGGCATTTTGACAGTGTTTTCCCATAGTCAAATTTGCAAATGGTAAGAAAAAGTTGACTAGGCATTTCTATGATGTCATATCTTACACGTATGAAGGTTTTAGGATCATATGGATATATGGATGGAATCCCATATGTGAGAGGATCATATGCGCTAAATTATAGATCATGCGATGAAACACATCAAAAGTTATAAAAGAACAAAGTTGGCATTTCAAGCAGTTCTAAGCATAGTTACCTCTGTGGTAGAAGAATATGAGTGAGCATATTAATGGCATTATATCTTCCACATGCGAAAGATTCAGGAAGAGATGAGTATATAGTTTTGTTCATTATCATGCCTAGTTTATATGCCAAATTTTAGAACATACAGGTAAGCGAAGCCAAAGATATGAAGGTGTAAAGTTCAGCCTTCCAGACATCTTGAGATGGTCCCCATACTTAGTCAAATCTGCACAAGGTAAAGTTTGAGATAGTTAGAATATCAATGGTTAGTGCTTAATCGTAGGTTGAAGATCCAATGAAGCATAACAAAGTCAATTTGTCAAAGACACCTCTGAGTAAATGTGATAGTGACAAGTGTCACAATCACAGAGCTTGCACAATAAATCTATAGAGTAGTTTAAAGTCAAAAAGTCAATGAACAATGCGGGAAGGCCAAGTGTCTCAATAATAAGAACTGACAATAATGTGTAGAAGGTATGCACTAAATCCAAGTGTCACATTCTCGAGAGCTAAGTAGAGATAAAGATCGAGATTATCAAAATATATAACGGTGAGTAGTTGATCGTGCAATGAAGATCCAATGAAGCAAGTGGACTCATATGAGATTAAGTGCTCGACATTTAATGAGATAGAGGCAAGTTAAAGATCGAGCTTGTTTGAATAGATCGATGGAGTGTATTCATTCCAAAGGATAAAGAAGTAATGAGATGAGATAAAGAGCTTGATGTTTAATGATAAGACAGAAGTAAAGTTTGTGCAACTTTGGAGATCCAACGACATACAGGAGATCAGATTAGAATGACCAAAAAATGTGTTTTAAAGGTTGGAGCATTAAAATTTAGAAGCATACAAAGATCGAATGGAACACGTAAACCTGTCAAACGCATTTTAAAGTTGAGTAATTTGAATGAAGACCATGAGATCGTAGTGCCAAACATAAGATCAACGATTGATATTTAAAGATATGATCATCCTAATGGTCAAGTGCAGGAAAATGCATGAACATGCAGGTAAGCCATAAATTACAATATAGACAACGAGATTGATTGCAACAATCGATTAAATTTATGTAAATATGTATGTGCATCAAAACCAGAGCCTAGTATATGCTATAAATAGTAATGAGATCAAGAATCACGGTAGTGGAAAATGAGTTTAAGACACGATAAACTTGCAGTTAAAGACATGAACTAAAGTCCAACAGAACTAAGTGATATGTTGGCAAACCAATGTGAACATAGAGAATATACGAAGACCTAGATCAAATGATTATATATGTCATCTAGGATACAGTAGAAGCTATTGGAGTTGTTGTTGTTGGTGGTGTTATTGAGTTGTGTCAAACAGAGAAAAATAAGAGACACAAAACCAGAAGAGAAGAGAAGAGAAGAGGCTGTAGAGAGAAATGAAGTGTGTCAAATAGAGATATATATAGACATAGAGAAAAAAGGGTAGAGTGAAAGAGTAGAGAGAGATAATATGCAAAGTATGAGTAATTACATATCAAACCTATAACATAGAATAGAGGATTGGATTCTTTTATGAATCTATATTATAAACTAGAGTTGTAGCTCCATATAGATATGATTGGTGGGTGCCATTAGATAAGTTGAATTGGTACTTAGTTAGGGAGTGGGTGTTTCTTTAGAGTTGGTGCTCTTAAACCAGGGGATTGGTGTCTCCTTAAGGTTGGTGCCCTTAAATGTGTAACCAGTGAGGTTTTGACTATGACGTTGGATTAGAATATTAGATTCTAGTAGCGATTCTCACTGTGGTTTTTCCCATATTGGTTTTTCACATATATATATGGTGTTATGTATTTTTGAATGTGTGATATATGCATATATGTTTTAATTTGCATATTCATTCTGCTTTGTTTTTAAAAGGGATTTAAAAAGGACTAATTTAGTCAATCTACTAATTCACCCCCCACTCTCAATAGATAGTTGTGTTTCAAAAATTGGTATCAGGGCTCTGGTTCCTAAGAAGAAGCTTAATCATCTCAGGTAGATATTGGATGGTGAACACAAATGGTTAGTCAAAAAGGCTCTTCCTCAAACAAGGCATCTCTCTTTGATGGATCAAACTATGCATTTTTTAGCATTAGAATGGAAGCTTATTTATCTTCATTAGGGTTTGATGTATGTTGTAAATGGATATACATCCCCTGCTATAACTCCTATTGATCGAGATTCAAAAAAGGCATATGAGATCAATGCTAAGGCAAAGAATGCTATCCTTTATGGATTGTCTAGATCGGAGTTTGTCAAAGTGATCCATTGTCAAAATACACAAGATATTTTAAAAAAATTGAAGAGAATATATGAAGGTGATGATAAGGTAAAGTAGGCTAAGGTACAAACATACATAGGTATGTTTGTCTTAAAATGACTGAAATTATAGACTATCTACTCAGAGTAGATGAAATAGTCAATACAATTAGAGGCCTTCGAGAAGAGATGAAAGAATCAATCATTGTCAAAAGGGTCATAAGATCTTTGCCATCAAGGTATGACTCTAAAATCTTTACAATAGAGGAAGCAAGAGATCTGGATAATTAATGAGTTGCATGGAACCTTCATTGCCTATGACATGAGAATGGGAGAAGAAAATACTTCCAAAAGAGAAGTTGCATTCAAAGCATCCAAGAAAGTAAAATCAAAAGCATCTACATCCAGATTTGAGGAGACTGATGAAGAAGAAACCAAATTTGTTATTGTTGGCCAAATTTGGCCCACATACCAAGTTGTGCCTAGATGGATCAAATTGCTAATGGATGAGCAGATGAACAAATGTTATGGATGGAATGAGTGGACCAGATAGATCTTATGGTGCTCATAAAGTTTTTGAAAAACTTTAAGTTTGCTTAAAGTGTATTTTGTCAAATTTTAAGGGACGGGTTTATAGAGCAAAGAAGAGGTACTTGAGCAGGTTTCATGGTGAAACCAAGCAGTTAGGGGTCGTAAATGCAACAAGATTAGGCCTACATAGTGCTATAGACTCCATCAAAAAATCTACAAACTCTATCAACATTTGTAAAGTACAGACTAGAAGACTTCAAGTTCTCTGATGAAGACAACTTTGGGTTTTCAAAGGAATACTACTTAAAAAACCTTATACGTAATAAGGAGTCAAAAACCTGAAATAAGTAAAGGGACTTGACAAACCTGATTTGGTCTCAAAAAATAGTGTTTCTTGGGTTCTTCAAGGGACAAGTCTTCTCCAAAAGCCAAGGGTCTTTCTCAGCAGAGTAGTCCACTTCAAAAAATTTGAAGGGCAATTCCAAAATTTTCAAAGTGAAATTCCACTTCTTTCGAAGGGCACTTTTGGAGCAAAAATACCAAAACAAGAATTTCGAAGGGTATGTTCCTTTCGAAAGGACCATTTGTAAAAACCCTAAAGGGTATCTTTTCCCTTTGGGAAAGTCTTTGTCAAAAAGCTCGAGGGGCAATTTGGAAAGGTTCTGAGGAACAATTCCTTTAGACTTTTGTCTAAAGGAAATAAGGGAAGGAACAACAATAAGAAGTCTGAAGGAATTTCTCTGGGAAAATTGTCTAAGGAAAAGACCCAAAGCAGTAAGGGACCTAAAATAATTATCATAGTGAGTGATGGCTATATGGACATCAATTTCATGATGGAGGACTAGTCATTGGGATTCAAATGTCCAATGATGAGCCTATGAATGTCAAACTTTGGGGTGATAAACTAGTTGTTGGGAATTAATCAAGCTGGAAGAACCCAAAGACATTAAGCTAGAAAAGCTCAAAGTAAACGAGCTCTAAGAATCTACAGTAATCTAGCGTGAAGGCTTTGAAGTAAGTAAGCTTGGAGAACCTAAATTACTCTTCATATTGTGATTCGGGGTTCTCAAACTACTTTACTTAAAAAGACTTTATAAGTGGAGCAGTTGGGAGAGTCCAAAGTTGAGGAGCTCAAAGAACTCAAATTACATTGTGAAGAGTAAATCAGGTTTCAAAGGCTACTTAACTTAATAATCTTGGTCCAATGGCATGGTTCTAAAGATTGACAATGCACGAGAGTCATGATCAAATGAATGAGAGACTTCCACATGATACAAGGGCATCCAACTAGCAAAAAGATGTACAGTAAGCAGGGGACAAAATAGGTTTTTTAGAATAGGTCTTTCAGACCTAGTATAGATCAAAGGTTAGTAACTTGTTGATGAAAGAGGGATCAGGCATCAATCACAGTGTCATCTATTATAAATATAGGAAAACCAACAATTTATATTGGTTTTCAACCTATAGTTAATTCAGGTTTAGGTCCCAAAGCATAGAACAAGTATGTGATTAATGAAAAGAGTAGCCCGAGCCATTCTTTTGATAAACTACCGCTCAAAGCACACATGGCATGGTTGTGTCAGTTTTAAGATATGAGGACCTTGTCCTCATAATGAAGCCGAGTGGAAGGCATGGAGAGATTCATGAAATAAATTTGAGAGATTGAAGAAACAGGTGGAGCTCATTCAATGATCATGGACAACGTGCCCCTCTCTTTTCTCTCTCTATTTCTCATCCCTCTTCTCTCTTGTCCCCTTCTATATATACGAGCTTCCAAGCCATTGTAAAGGGTTCCCAATTTTATAGACTTTTTTTCATCTTTCTAGGAGACGGATGCCCATTGAGACGTTTTCAAAAATGTGCTCCCTTAGTTAGGCTCGACCCTGCCAAGATATTATAAGAATTGCCACTTGAATGTGATGAGACTTGATTTATTTGCCCATATTCTCTCTTCAATTAGTGTTTAGTATGTTTGTTTCTTGGTGGATTCATGAATGTGTGTATTCTTAATCCATTAGCATGTTTCTTACCTCTTTGAAGTCTTTTCAAGTTTTGTAGGTTAGGACTAGTGTTCTCCCTAAACTTTTTCCAACATGTGTTAGCTTGATCCTAAGATCGTGCAAGCCTAAGTCACCTCATGACTGATCTAGTGTGGGTTCGAGCATAGATGAGTATCCATTTAAATTTGGTACACTACCTATTAGCCTTTTTAGGATCCTTTTTTCCCTTTTCTAACCCTTTTTCCATGAAATTTTCATTTCAGCATTAGTTTAGGTGATCCACCAGAGAGGAACTAGCCTCTTTAAAAATCCTAGAGGCTTGACCTCACTATAGGAAACCCACATCTTGAGGTTGTTCCCACGCTTAAAATTGAAAGTGAGAGAGCCTGAAAAACTCTCCCACAGGGGTGCAATTCCATGCTATAACAATTATAAGATTAAAAAGAGGGTCTGGAAAGTACAAAGGTAAGTCACCCTTTAGATGCTTTAACTATGGTAAGGTAGGGCATGTTGCTACTAAATGCCCTTATGAGAAAAAAGACAACTATGAGCAAGAGGAGGATGGCAAAAGGATGAAGCCCCATTATTCCAAGAAAAAAAATCCCTATTCATGACATTAGGATCATGATGAGTGTGATATCTTAGATGATGATCATGATTGTGCCTTTGTGGTTAAGAGAAATGAATCCCTATTTATGGCATTAGGATCAACTTTTATAGATCTAGAAGAAGTTGAAGACTCTGATGAAGAAGAGGAAGGAGAAGTAGACTTAGAATGTGAACTCATATGTGCTCTAGATGAGATTGACATGATGATAAAAGAGAACACAAGGTAGAAGAAGCTTGGACAAAAATAAATTGAAAAACTATCCAAAAGTCTTGAAATATCTGAACAAATGGTAGTAAGCCTAAAGACACAAGATGAAGAAGCCAAAAGAATAGATGTATCCAACTCTAAACTAAAATCTAAATCTGATGAATGCATGAAGTTAGAAGTAGAGATAGTGGTTTTGAGAAAAGAACTTGAAAAGGCTAAAAAACAAATAGACAAAGGTCTGAAGTTGAAAGAAAGTTCAATAATTCTTGATGAATTGATTAACTCTCAAAAGCCTTCGAAAGATAGATCTGGTCTTGGTTATGAAAAAAGAAAATTTCCCATAACCAGTACGTTTGCAAAGCTATATGACAATTTCAAAGCAGAAAGAGGACCAGGAGTAAAGAAAGAGAAAGCTTGCAAGGATACAAAGATAGATACAAGCACTGTTGATGTGAAGAAAGGTAAAGGAGAAAAGAAGCCTGAAGAAAGGAAGATGCAAAATATAAAGGGAGCTGATGTAGATGGTTATACAAGAGCGAGAGATTTGAAAAAGCCAAATTCAAGAACTCTTCATCCTACATTAAAAAATGCTATGACCAAGTATTCCTCATATTTTTATGATTATTGTTATAAATGTAATTAGTTTGGTCATAAGGCTAATGAATGTAGAGTTGTATCTAAAAGTAGAACAAACTTTGTAAGCAAAAATACATTTGCACCTTTGTTAGATACAAATGTAATATGATATAATTGTAATAATTTTGGTCGCATAGCTAAATAATGTAGAACAAGCTTTACAATACCAAAGACACAAAGTGTAAAGAAAGGCATGCCTCTCAGTGTGAACAAAGGTTCAAAAGTCTCTGAAAAAAGGAAAAATAGGACATATAAGAAACCCAAGCATGTATGGAAAGTGAAAGATCAATCTATGGTGGAGAATGCTATAGAGGTTGGAGAATGTCAAGAGCTCGAAGTGTTATTGAGCAAGCTCAATGTGAAGTCCATGGTATTAGCCGCGGATATTTCTAAAGTTTGTATAGATTCAAGTGAACATTTTGTTATTATTGAGTAAGTTTCATGGATAGAACATCAGTTTTTTATGCCTAGTGATGAGATTCTGAATTGTAATGAAGATTCTTCAAATAAAAAGGTATGTCATGAATCTATGTTGTCTCCATGTATTGTTAATCCAATCATAGAAGAAAAGGAGAACATTATACTGGATAAGCATGTTAATTATCTTAAGCTTAAGAGGAAGAAGAAGAACTACAAGTACAAGATGACCAAGGAGGAGAAGGAATATGAGGAGTTATGGACAACTTCTGGTTTCACATTGTTCTAAGACATTGTGAAGTAGGGTGTCTCTGTCTATGCTTTTTAAGAGACTCCTTTCATTGGAGAAGCAAACGATGTTGTGGTATTCTTCAAAAGATTCTAGAAGGCAAGAAATGAGTGTCCCCTATTGGAGTTGGTATGTCAAGGTTAAGATGAAGAGAAATGAGCTCAAAAATGATTTATTTTAACTCTTAGACATTACAGGGTTTCTGAGTTAAACCCTAAAGGTTAAAGCCATATTATAGGAAGCCAAGGTTACCAAAGGTGTGGAAAATCAAATCTTGGTGTAGAAGAGTGTAATGGTTGTCTCCTGATGTGAAATAAGTATCAAATGTTGGCATAAGGGTTCAAATGCAAGAAACCCTTGACATTGTGTATCTTGGGTTATGCAATGAGTTGGGTCACCAAACTTGGATAACATGTGTAAAATGATGATATACAAATGTTAAATAAATTTATGGTGTGTTATAAGCAGTCCCTTGGTGCAAAGGTATGATAATTTCAAGTTATGTATCTTTGTTTGAAATGTACCTATTTGAAGTAACCTAGGATAGGTTAGGTTACAAGGTATGAGAATTTCTTATGCAAAAGAGATGTTCTTGAAGGGCCAAGCTTGGGAAGATGGAATATGAAGTTAGGGGGAGCTAACTTAGATAGCATGAATGACTTGAGGAGCTATGCATGATGTGAAGGGGAGCATATGCGAGATGCTTCAATCATGTTGAAAATGTTGTGATGTCTACTACAAATGAGAACTCAAGCAGGTTGTGATAATGAATTGATCAAACCAAGTCAGGTGTTTTGATAATGTATTGAATCTTCATGCATAAATAAAGGGAAGCTTTGTAATTGGTTAGGTCCTAGGATCTAAGGATTGTGTAGTTGTATAAGCCTGTATGGTTGCTCTTACATCACATCAATATATTCTAATGATAGGGCATGAGTACAGGGGGAGGATCATAAAATATTTGTTAATCCATGAAAGAAGAAAGAAAAGGCAACTCAGGTATGTATACTTTTACAAATTTCTAATGAGTTGATGGTTGCAAATTCTTGGACAAACTCCTTTATCTGATAAAGGGGGAAAAACATTTAGACAAACAGTGAGAAAGAGTCCCTTTGCCATTGATGTCAAAGGGGGAGAAGTGCAAATGCTAAATAAGATTAGAGCATGTGTCCAAGTTGTGTTTAGGCAAATATGTCATTTCTTAAGGGGGAAACAAGTTTGGTATGAACAACGTTAGTTCATACTCATCAAAAGCCAATGCAAACAATGATAGAGAAGGATCAGAATATTAGAAGATCATATCATTTAGTTTTCCATCAATGACAAAGGGAGAGATTGTTGGCAATATGATTGTTATTGAGGTCATAAGGGAGATTATTGGCATTATAGATGTCATTGATGCTCAAGGCTGAATATGGTGATTAGAGGATATGCACGAAATCTTATCAAAGGTCAAGGATGATTGGAGTGATTATGTGCATGAGTGGAATTCATCTTATTCTTCATATTTATCATCTAAACATTTTGGGTCTATAGGGGAAATTTTGAATAGATAGTTTGTTGATGTCACCATTGCCACGTGTGGATGAGTTTGGGGGAGCAGGGCATATGGTTGTGATCAAATTAATATGTAGTTGTTATGCACTAGATTTTAATCCATGTGATGAAGCATAGTAAAAGATATGAGGATGCAAATTTGGCTACTCAAACAAAAATCACTAAGTTTCTATACCTAGGCAAATTTGCAAAAGGGTTCAAGAAGAGCCAAGTAAGCATATTGATGAGGTTAACACTGCACACATGGAGGTGCTAGGAAAAAATGATCAAATGGGTTTATTCATCTTTTTGCCTAGTTTTTATGTGTTGAATCTTAGGTCATGTGATGTACTGTGAAAAAATATATGCACGATCAAATTTGGGCTCCTAGGTATTTTGACAGTGTTTTCTCACAGTTAAATTTGCAGATGGAAAGAAAAAGCTGAGTAGGCATTTTTATGATGTCATATCTTGCACGTATGAAGGTTTCAAGAGTAGATGGATATATGGATGGAATCCCCAATGTGAGAGGATCTTATGTGCTAAATTATAGATCATGCGATGAAGCACATCAAAAGTTATGCAATAATAAAGTTGGCCTTGTAGATAGTTCTAAGCATAGTTAGCTTTATGGCAGAAGAATTTGAGTGAGCAGATTAATGGCATTATATCTTACACATGCAAAGGATTCAAGAAGAGATGAGAATATAGGTTTTTTTATTGTCATGCTTAGTTTATATGGTCCAAATTTTAGAGCAAGTGGAAAAGTGAAGCCAAAGATATGAAGGTGCAAAGTTAGCCTTCTAAGCATATTGAGAAGGTTCTCATACTTAGTCAAATTTGCACAAGGTAAAGTTTGAGCTAGTTAGAATATCAATGGTTAGTGCTTGATCATACATTGAAGATCCAACAAAGCATAGAAAATTCAATTTGTTAAAGTCATCTTCGAGTAAACACGCTAATGATAAGTGTCACAATCACAGAGTTTACACAATAAATCTATGGAGCAGTTTAAAGTCAAAAATTCAATGAGCAACGCGGAAATGCCAAGTGTCTCAATAGAGAAAACTAACAGCAATGTGCAAAAGGCGTGTGCTAATGCCAAGTGTCACATTATCGAGAGCTAAGCAAAGATAAAGCTCGAGCTTGTCAAAATATCTAATGGTGAGTGGTTGATCATGTAATGAAGATCCAATGGAGCGAGTGGACTCAAATGATATTAAGTGCTCGATATTTAATGAGATAGAGGTGAGTTAAAGACCAAGCTTATTTGATGAGATTGAGTAGTGAGATGAGATAAAGAGCTCAATATTTAATGATAAGACAAAAGTAAAGTTTGTGCAACTTTAGAGATCCAATGGAAAGAGATAAATTAGATTAGAAAGATCAACAGATGCATTTGAAAGGTTGAAACATTAAAATCCAAAAACGTACAAAGATCAAACAAAGAACATAAGCCTGTCAAAGCTTGATCAAATGGACACATTTTAAAGTTGAGTAATTTGAATGAAGACCATCATATCATGATGCCAAACTTAAGATCAATGGTCGAGATTTAAATAAATGATCATTTAAATGGTCAAGCATAGGAACATGTAAGAACATACATGTAAGCTATTAATTATGACACAAATAATGGGATTGATTGTAGTAATCGATCAAATTTATGTAAATATGTATGTGCATCAAAACTACAACCCAGTATATGTTATAAATAATAATGAGACCAGGGATCACAATGGTGGATCATGAGTTCAAGATGTGAGAAAATTGTAGTTAAAGACATGAACTAAAGTCCAACAGAATTGAGCATGATGTGTTAGCAAACTAGTGTGAACACAAATAATATATGAAGATCTATATCAAATGATCATATATGTGTCATCTAGGATATAGGAGAAGCTATTGGAGTTGTTACTGCTACTGGTGTTATTGAGTTTTGTCAAATAGAGAAATATAAGAGACACAAAACTAGAAGAGAAGAGAAGAGAAGAGAAGAAAAGACGTTGCAAAGAGAAATGAAGTGTGTTGAATACATATATTTATAGACATAGATACAAAGGGTAGAGTGAAAGAGTAGAGAGAGATAATGTGCAGAGTATGAGCAGTTACATATTAGACTTGTAATAGAGAACAAATGATTGGATTCTATTATAAATCTATATTATAAACTGGATTTGTAACTCCATATAGATCTGAAGGTGTCATCAAATAAGTTGAGTTGGTGCTTTGTTAGGGAGTAGTTGCTTCCTTAGAGTTGGTGCTCTTAAACCAAGGGATTGGTGTCTCCTGAGGGTCAATGCCATTAAATGTATAACCAATAAGGTTTTGACTATAAGGCTAGATTAGAACAATATATTCTAGCAGCTATTCTCACCATGGTTTTTTTCATATTGAATTTTTCACATATACATATGGCGTTATGTGTTTTTGAGTGTATGATCTCTGCACATATGTTTAAATCTGCATATCCATTCTAGTTTGTTTTTAAAAGAGATTTAAAAAGGACTAATTTAGTCAATCTACTAACTCACCCCCCTCTCAGTAGATAGTTACATTCCAACAATTGGTATCAGATCTCTAGTTCTTAAGAAAAGCTTAATTAGCTCAAGTAGATCTTAGACAATAAACACAAATGGTTAGTCAAGAAGGCTCTTCCTCAAACAAGTCACTTATATTTAATGGATCAAACTATGCATTTTAGAGCATTATAATGGAAGCTTATTTATCTTCATTAGGGTTTGATGTATAGTTGTATGTTGTAAATAGACATACAGTCCCTGCTACAATGCCTACTGATTAGACTTCAAAGAAGGCATATGAGAGCTATGTTAAGGCAAAGAATGTTATCCTTTGTGGATTTTCTAAATCAGAGCTTGTCAAAGCAACACATTGTCAAAATGCATAAGATATGTGAAAAAAATTGAAGAACATCTATGAAGGTGATGATAAGGTAAAGCCATGGCCAACTACAAACATACATAGGTATGTTTGAAAGTCTTAAAATGAATAGAAAAAAGAAAATTTTAGACTCTTCTTAGGGTAGATGAAATACTCAATATAATCAGAGGCCTTGGAGAAGAGATGAAAGAATCAATCATTGTCAAAAAGGTCCTAAGATCTCTACCATCAAGCATGACTCTAAAATCTCTATAATAGAGGAAGCAAGAGATCTGGATAAACTCACTATTGATGAGTTGCATGGAACCTTCACTGCCTATGAGATGAGAATGGGAGAAGTAGATACTTCCAAGAGAGAAGTTGCATTCAAAGCATCCAAGAAAGTAAAATCAAAAGCATCTACATCTAGATCTGAGGTAACTTATGAAGAAGAAGCCAAAATTTTGTCAGAAGATTAAAAAGAGGGTCTGAAAAACACAATGGTAAGTTATATTTTAAATGATTTAACTGTGGTAAGGTAGGAAATTTTGATGCTAAATTCCCTTATGAGAACAAGGATAACTTTGAGCAAAAATAATATGGTAAAAGGATGAAGCCCCACTATTCCAAAAAGAACTTTAAAAACAAGAAGGGCTTGTATATAAGAGAAGATAGTGATTTATTGGATGAGTGTGATAGCTTAGATGATGATCATGATTGTGCCTTTGTGGTTGAGGGAAATGAATCCCTATTAATGGCATTAAGATTAGCTTCTGTAGATCTAGAAGAAGAAGAAGTTGAAAACTGTGATAAAAAAGAGGAAGGAGAAGTTGACCTAGAATATGAACTCATCTATGCTCTAGATGAGATTGACATGCTGAGAAAAGAGAATGCAAGGAAAAAAGAAAATTGGACAAAAATAAATTAAAAAACTAACCAAAAGTCTTGAAAGATCTGATTAGATGGTAGTAAGCCTAAAGACACAAGTTGAAGAAGCCAAAAAGATAAAAGATGTAGTCAAATTTGAACTACAATCTAAATCTGATAAATGCATGAAGCTAGAAGCAGAGATAGTGGCTTTGAAAAAAGAACCTAAAAAGGCTAAAGAACAAATAGACAAAGTTCTAAATCTGAAAGGAAGTTCAGTAATTCTTGATGAATTGACTAACTCTCAAAAGCCCTCAAAAGAGAGATTTGGTCTTGGTTATGAAAAGAAAAAAGTCCCATCACCAATACATTTGCAAAGTTATATGACAACTTCAAAGCAGAAGGAGGATCAACAACAATGAAAGAGAAAGCTTACAAGGATATAAAGACATATATAAGCAATGTTGATGTGAAGAAAGCTAAAGGAGAAAAGAAGCTTGAGGAAAGGAAGATGCAAAACACAAAGGGAGATGATGTATATGGTTACATAAGAGAGAGATTTAGAAAATCTAAATTCAAGAACTCTTCATCCTACACAAAGAAATGTTATGACCAGGTATTCCTCATATTTCTATGGTTATTTTTATAGATGTAATTAGTTTTGTCATAAGGCTATTGTATGTAGAGTTGTATCTAAAAGGAGAAAAAACATTGTAAGCAAAAATACATTTGCATCTTTGTTAGATACAAATGTAATATGATATAATTGAATTAATTATGATCACATAGATAAACAATGTAGAACAAGCTTTCCAAGATAAAAGACACAAAGTGTAAAGAAAGGCATGCCTCTCAGTGTGAACAAAGGTTCACAAGTCTCTGAAAAAGAGAAAAATATGACAAATAAGAAACCTAAGCATGTCTGGGAAGTGAAATATCAAACTATGATGGAGAATGCTATAAAGGTTGGAGAATGTCAAGAGCTCTCAATGTTTGCTCATGTTGAGAATGAAACGAACAAGCTCAAATTGAAGTCCAAGGTACTAGCTGAGGATATTTCTAAAGTGTGTACAAATTCAAGTGAACATTCTACTGTTGTTGAGGAAGTTTCATGTATAGAACATCATTTTTTTGTGCCTAGTGATGAGATTCGAAACTGCAAAGAATATTATTCAAATGAAAGGGTATGTCATGAATCTATGTTGTCTCCATGTATTGTTAATCCAATCATAGAAGAAAATGAGAACATTGTAGTGGATGAGCATGTTACTTCTCTTAAGCCTAAGCAGAAGAAGAAGAACTACAAGTATAAGATGACCAAGGAGGAGAAGGAATATGAAGAGTTATGGGTAACTCCTAGTTTCACATTGTTCTAAGACATTGTGAAGTAGGGTGTCTCTGTCTATGCTTCTTAAGAGACTCCTTTCAGTGGACAAGCAAGTGATGTTGTGGTATTCTTCAGAAGATTCTCGAAGGCAAGAAATGAGTGCCCCTTATTGGAGTTGGTATGTCAAGGTTCAGATGAAGAGAAATGAGCTCAGAAATGATTGATTTTAGCTCTCAAACATTATAGGGTTTCTCAGTTAAACCCTAAGGGTTAAAGCCATGGTATAGGAAGCCAAGGTTCCCAAAGGTGTGGAATCTCAAATCTTGGTGAAAAAGAGTGTGATGGTTGTCTCCTAGTGCGAAAGAAGTATCAGAGGTTGGCATAAGGGTTCAAATGCAAGAAACCCTTAACATTGTGTATTTTGGGTTGTGCAATGAGTTAGATCACCAAACTTGGAGAACATGTGTAAAATGATGACATACAAATGTTAAATGAAGTTATGGTGTGCTATAGGCAGTCCCTTGGTGTAAAAGTATGAGAATTTCAAGTTATGTATCTTTGTTTGAAATGTACCTCTTTGAAGTAACCTATGAGAGGTTACAAGGTAAGATAATTTCTTATGAAAAAGAGATGTTCTTGAAGGGCCAAGCTTGGGAAGATGGAATATGGAGTTGGAGGGAGCTAACTTAGATAACATGAATGGCTTGAGGAGCTATGCATGATGTGAATGGGAGCATATGTGAGATGCTTCAGTCATGTTGAAGATGTTGTGATGTTTGCTACAAATGAGAACTCAAGTAGGTTGTGATAATGAATTGATCAAACCAAGTCAGGTGTTTTGACAATGTACTAAATCTTCATGCATAAAAAAAGGGAAGCTTTGTAATTGGTCAAGTCCTAGGATCAAAGGAATGTGTAGTTGTATAAGCCTATATGGTGGCTCTTACATCGAATCACTAGATTCTAGTGATAGGGCATGAGTCCAAGGGGAGGATCATAAAAAGCTTTGTTAATCCTTGGAAAAAGAAAGAAAAGGCAACTCAGGGATGCATACGTTTGCAAATTTATAATGAGTTGATGGTTGCAGATTCTTGGACAAACTCATTTATCTGATAAAAGGGGAGAAACATTTGGACAAACAGTGAGAAATAGTCCCTTTGCCATTGATGTCAAAGGGAGAGAAGAAGTGAAAATGCTAAATAATATAAGAGCATGTGTCCAAGTTGTGTTTAGGCAAATGCGCCATTGCCTAAGGGAGAGCAAGTTTGGTATGAAAAAATTTAGTACATACTCATCAGAAGCCAATGCAAGCAATGCCAAAGAAGGATCAGAATATTAGAGGATTAGAACATTTAGTTTGCCATCAATGACAAAGGGGGAGATTGTTGCCAATATGATTGTCATTGATGTCAAAAGGGAGATTATTGGCATTATGGATGTCATTGATGCTTAGGTCTAACTATAGTGATTAGAGGATATGCACGAGATCTTATCAACGGTCAAGGATGATTGGGGTGCTTGTGTGCATGAGTGGAATTCATTCAGTTCTTCATATTGATCATCTAGATATTTTGGGTCTATAGAGGAAAATCTAAATAGGCAATTTACTGATGTCACCATTGCCACGTGTGGATGAGTTTGGGGGAGTAGGTCATATGGTTGGGATCAAATTAGTCCCTAGTTGTTATGTGCTATATTTTAATCCATGAAATGAAGCACAGTAGAAGATATGAGGATGGAAAGTTGGCTACTCAGATAAAATTCACTAAGTTTTTATACTTAGCCAAATTTGCAAAAGGATTCAAGTAGAGCCAAGTAAGGATATTGATGAGGTTAGCATATGCACACATGAAGGTGTTAGGATAAAATGATCATATGGATTTGTTCATCTTTGTGCCTAGTTTCTAGTGTTAAATCTTAAGTCATGCGATGTAGCATGACAAAAGATATGCATGATCAAAGTTGGGCTCCGAGGCATTTTGACAATGTTTTCCCATAGTCAAATTTGTAGATGGTGAGAAAACACTGAATAAGCATATTTATGATGTCATATATTGCATGTATGAAGGGTTTAAGAGTAGATGGATATATGGATGTAATCCCCTATGTGAGATGATCTTATGTGCTAAATTACAGATCATGTGATGAAGCACATCAAATTTTATGCAAGAACAAAGTTAGCCTTCCAAGCAGTTCTAAGCATAGTTAGCTCTGTGGTAGAAGAATCTAATTGAGAAGATTAATGGCATTCTATCATGCACTTGTGAAGGATTCAGAAAGAGATGAGATATGGGTTTGTTCATTATCATGCCTAGTTTATATGATCCAAATTTTAGAACAGGGGGATAAGCGAAGCCAAAGTTATGAAGGTGCAAAGTTCGCCTTCCAGGCATATTGAGATGGTCCCCATAGTCAATTCTGCAAAAGATAAAGTTTGAGCTAGTTAGAAGATCAACAGTTAGTGCTTAATCATACATTCAATATCCAACGAAGTGTAACAAAGTCAATTTATCAAAGGCACCTCCAAGTAAATGCGCTAGTGATAAGTGTCACAATCACGAAGCTTACACGGTAAATCTATGGAGTAGTATAAAGTCAAAAAGTCAATGAGCAACACAAGAATGCCAAGTGTCTCAATAGTGACAACTAACAATAATGTGTAGAAGGCACACACTTATGCCAAGTGTCACCTTCTCCAAAGCTAAGCAGAGATAAAGATTGAGCTTGTCAGAATATCTAACGATGAGCAGTTAATCGTACAATGAGGATCCAATAGAGCAAGTGGACTCAGATGAGATTAAGTTCTCAACATTTAATGAAATAAAGGTGAGTTAAAGACTGAGCTTTTTTTATGAGTTCGATAAAGTGTATTCGTTCTAAAGGCTCAAGAAGCAACGATATGAGATAAAGAGCTCGATGTTTAACGATAAGATAGAAGTAAAGTTCATGGAACATTGGAGATCCAATGACATGCAAGAGCTCAGATCAAAAATATCAATGGATGAATTTTAAAGGTTGGGATGTTAAAATATAAAATCGTACAAAGATTGAATAGAGTGTGTAAGCTGTCAGAACTTGATCAAATAAACATGTTTTAAAGTTGAGCAATTTGAATGAAGACCATCAGATTATGGTGCCAAACTTAAGATCAATAATCGATACTTAAAGATATGATCATCTTAACAGTCAAGTGCAAGAACATGCATAAACATGCAGGTAGTCATAAATTATGATATAGACAACGAGATTGATTACAGTAATTGATCAAATTTATGTAAATATGCATGTGCATCAAAATCGGAGCCCATTATATGCTATAATAGTAATGAGACCAGGAATCACGATGGTGGAGCATGAATTCAAGACATGAGGAAATTGTAGTTAAAGATAGGAACTAAAGTCTGAAAGAACTAAGCGTGATGTGTTAGCAAACTAGTTTGAACACAAAGAATATATGAAGACCTTGATGAAATGATTATATATATGTCATCTAGGATATAGTAGAAGATGTTGGATCTGTTACTGATGTTGATGTTATTGAGTTGTGTCAAATAGAGAAATATAAGAGACAGAATCAGAAGAGAAGAGAAGAGGCTACAGAGAGAAATGAAGTTTGTTGAATAGAGATATATATAAACACATAAATAGAGAAATAGAGTGAAAGAGTAGAGAGAGATAATGTGTAGATTATCAAAAATTACATATCAAAATTGTAACAAAGAACAAAGGATTGGATTCTTATATGAATCTATATTGTAAACTGGAGTTGTAGCTCCATATAGATCTGATTGGTGGATGCCATCAGATAAGCTGAGTTGGTGCTTTGTTAGGGAGTGGTTGTTTCCTTAGAGTTGGTGCTTTTAAACTGGGTGATTGTTGTCTCTTTAGGGTCGATGCCCTTAAATGTGTAACCAATGATATTTTGATTGTGAGGCTAGATTAGAATAGTAGATTCTAGTAGCTATTCTCACCATGGTTTTTCTTATATTGGGTTTTTCATGTATACATATGGTGTTGTGTTTTTGAGTGTGTGATCTCTACATATATGTTTTAATCTACATATCCATTCTAGTTTGTTTTTAAAAGGGATTTAAAAAGGACTAATTTAGTCAATCTACTGATTCACTCCCCCCCCCCTCTCAGTAGATAATTGTGTTCCAACATTATGAGTTGGTACATCCATGAAAAATCAGTCCTTACAAAAACTTTTTCAATACTTACTATGGGATATAAGGATCCAATAAAATTAGCTTTTAGGCCTCCATCATAGGGCTATCCTTGCCCCATCCAATCTGAATTTTATGAGTGATAAAAATCAGATTCCTTAAGTGCCTTTTTGTAATTGATTGCTTGATGGAATGCTCTCAAAGATTCAGGATGTGTACCTATGAATGATGGTGATTTCACCCACACAAAATCTAGATTTTCTAAGTGTAATTTAGGCTGATTATTCAAACAAGACTTCCTTCTAACCTTCCCCTCCAATGCACAACAAAATTTAGATTTAGTCATACTTATTGATTTATTCGAAGGTCAAAATTTCTTTGAAGTCATTGGCTGCCAATGATCAAAATTTGCAGCCTCTTGCCATGGCCTAAAAATCACACTTACATCCCACAACAATTCAGAACATTGATGTACCTTCTTATCCATTTCAAACAATGAATTATCCATACAATGGAAATGTCTTGCATTCCACAACAAGTTTGAATCTTGATCTTCTTCCATATCCATTTCAAGCAATGGATTGTCCATATAATGCTCAATTTCTACCTTTGTAACTTATGTTTTTTCTGGAAAGCACCCCAAATCAAAGTCTTCTTGAATCCTAAGGAGCTCATCAATCACTTGTTTAATTTTATTAGTCTTTCCCTCATCCTCTTGCTCCCTTAACCGCTTTACCACCTCAGTTGATTGCCCTTGTTTGGAAATCACCATATTCCTTGCATTGTTCTTGGTTATTGCAATTGATCTCCCTAATGCTCCTACACATGGAATAAATAAATTAGTAAAAACCATGGTGTCTAACAACACACTTTTGATTTCCTTATCAAGCTCTAGGATCATGAAGTACATCCTTTCTTAATGCCTTGATTCTTCCTTGCAACTCCCCCATATTCATAATTCAAAAGATAGGTTCATGTTGCTCTTGATAGGACTATAGCCACTAATTTTTCCTTCTATTCTTTCCCTTATAGTGGCTGGAAATCCACTCATACATGTGTGAGTTACTCCCATGGTGTTGAGGTTTAAGAGGCACACCTTCTGAGGGCCAATACTCACCATGGCAGCAAGAAACTTAATGAAAAGAAAACTAAAATGGGGAAAATAGTAGTTAATGTGCTACTTATAATCCTTCCTTTGATCCTTGGATCATGAAACTTCTTGCTTATACCTCTTTCCATGATGGTCCAAGTTTTATCCTTTATTTCACAACATAACACAATGATAAAAGTATGCTTGTAAGGCTTACGTAGATCCCACATCCATGATGGAGGCTTGTCATTCTTATCCCTAGGATTCATTTGGAAGAATTTTATTTCCCATTGAGTGCCCTTCAACTACACCTTATTGTTATCACAAGCTTTACAATTAAAATATTGAAAGACCTAAGCATGAGGAGAAAATAATGAACACTTATCAAGAAGATAACCCAATTGTTTACCTATACAAAAATCTGATTTTTCTTCTTCAATATGAAAAATGGATTCTTGTTCTTCCTTAACTTCCTCTTTCTTTTGTTCTTTTGATTACTCATGAAGTAGTTGAATGTAATGTCCCTTTTTAGGCCAAAGAGCTAAATAAGAGTTTTCCTTAAAATCCACAAATTTATAAATTTTGAAATTATCAAAATTAGTAAACCTTAGCTTAAATAGATGCTCCAAAAACATGCAAATTGCATTCAAACCCTAGGCACAAGTGTGCAATAAATAAATAGGTAATTTTTAGTAATTACCTTAATCAAATATCACCTCAATAAGATCCAATATGAGCCACAAACTTAAAATAGAAACATTGTGTTTTTTTACTCCTTGAATGTAGATGAATTACTGATTTAACTTTGCTGAAAAATATCTAATATTATGCATAAAAAATGGAAGCTAAATATTCACCAAATCTCACTCAAACCCTTAAAAAAATCATGAGTAAATTACCAAAAATAGCCAAACAATTTCAACACCCTTCTAGGGCACTCAAGATGGCCAAATACCTTCCCAAATCAAGTCATCTTAGGTCAAATTTACAAATAAAAATTTAAAATTAATTATTTTCCTCCAACTAGGGTTTTAGACCCATTCAATCATCATCCACTCATGCCCACTCAAGTCGCCACACTTGGAAAAAATCAAATAATAATTATTAACCTCAAATTAGTAATTTTTGAAGTCAACCCTTCATAAAAAATTGTCCAATAAAATAAATAAATAATATAAAAATTATTATTTATTTATTCACTCAAATTTTCCTTGGAACCCTTACTACATCACATAAAAAATCAATGCCACAATAATATTTATCAATAAATTCTAGCAATAAAACTTGATCAATTGAACATCAAATTATCCACAAAACCCTCTCAAAGATCACACAAAGCAAGTCACTCCACTTTAAGATAGGTACTAAATCCATCTTAGCAAATGTGGCATCAAAAGACATCCTTTTGTCGATAATTTAACTCCAAAATCTGTAAAACAATTATTGGGCATGCATTCCAATATTTATTCAAGCATGAAGAATCACAATATCAAATTCAACATATCCTTTGATTGAGATCTTCACTATGTATTTGCACCCTCAAAAAGAGAGTGAACCACCTTGGGGGGGTCAAATACTTCTTTTAACTCTTCTTGTCAAATTTAAAACATCTTCTCTTTTCCTTTGATCACTTTCAAGCCACCATTCATTTTTAACAAATAATAATATTAAATTAATTGTCTAAATACTAAATAGTAATTAAAATTACTTTTAAACAATAGTCTAATAATTATTTCTCTTAAATACTATAGTGGTAAAAACTACTTTTAAAGAATATTCTATTAATCAACTACAATAACCTTATATGAACAAATGATTAAAATCATTATTCAACGATTATAATTAATTAATAAAATAAAAACTTCAAAATGAATCCTTTAGTCTATGGGGAAAGTAGACTAAATATCTTCAATGCCTACTCATCAATGATGTGGAAATGGGGACATTATAGTCCTCCCTCTCCACAGTTGTTTGCCTACAAACAATTCCAATCAAAGCTTCCTTGATAGAGCATCCACAACCACATTGTTTTTACCTTTCATATATTCAATATCAAAATCATAAGCTTACACCTTACTTACCCACTTTTGTTGTTTGTCATTCAATTCCTTTTGATTGAGGAAGAACCTTAAACTATTGTGATCCGATTTAACAATGAATTTGCCACAAACTAAATATTGTCTAAACTTACTCAAAGCATGCATACTTGTGAGCATTTCCTTGTCATAGATTGAATAAGCTTTCTCTGAATCCTTGAATTTTCTACTCTTAAAAGAAATATGTTTTTTTTTTTTTTTTGTAGTAGGACAACCCCTATCCCTTCATCTGAAGCATCACACTCAACCACAAAAGGAGTAGAAAAATCTAGATTATTAAGAACAAGGCAAGAGTGCATTACCTCAAAAAATTTAAATGCTAGTTGGGTTGTTTTGGACCATTTGAAAGCCTTTTTCTTAGTCAAATCAGTCAAGGGGCCAATATGTTGTGAGAAACCCCTCACAAGTCTCCTGTAGTAACTACAAAGACTACACAAATCTCTCAGCTGAGTTAGTGTAAAGGGAATAAGCCAATCCATGATAGCTATAATTTTTGGTTTATCCACTTTCACACTTTGTGCATTGATGGTATGTCCCAAAGACAAAATATCTATTAACCCAAACTCACACTTGAATTTTTTTCAAAGAAAGAATGCTGCCCCAAAGTGCCCAAAACGAAATCCAAATGTCTCAAGTGCTCCTCCAAAGTTTGGCTATACACAAAAATATCATCAAAGAAAACTAGCACAAACTTTCATAGATATTTACTAGACATATTGTTCATCTATGAATGAAAAGTAACTGGGGCATTCGTCAATCCAAAAGGCATAACCAAAATCTCAAAATATCCAAAATGACATTTAAAAGCATTTTTATGAACATCTTCTTTTACCTTGATTTGGTGATAATCGGATCTCAAATCAATATTGAAAAAGTAGGTGGCACCATGTAATTCATCAATCCTAAGTATTAGTGTGATGTCCACACTTCCACATCATGTATGAATATGTATTGAAAACCTTTAATCTACTTCTCCATAGACTAAAGGATTAATTTTGACGTTGTATTCTATTAATTAATTATTAATTGTGAAATAGTGATTTTTATCATTTGCTCATGTAAGACAATTATTAGTTGATCAATAAAATATTTTATAAAAAGTGGTTTTTACCACTAAAGTATTTAATTGAAATAATTATTAAATTTTTACTTAAAGGTAATTTTAATTACTATTTATTATTAAGACATAATTTAATATTATATTTGAAAAAGAGGAATGTCGGTTTGGAAGTTAAATAAAGAAAGAAAAAATATATCTTAAAAATTGGCAAGAGAGGGTTACAAAGTGAATATCTCAATTGAAGATATGTTGGAAATTGATATTGTTTCTTCATGCTTGAAAAAGATATTGGGATGCATGCACAATAAGTGTTCACATATTTGGAAATGATTATTCTACAAAAAGTGTCTTTTGATGCCACTTATTGCTAAGATGGATTTGTTACTTTTCCTAAAGTGGGGCGATTTGTTTTGTGTGTTTATTGAGAGGGTTTGGTGGACAATTTGATGTCCAACTGGGGCATAATAATTCTGATTATTATTTATATTAATTTCTCAAGTGTGACGACTTGATTGGGATTGAGTGTTTGATGTTTGAAAAACTTTTTGTAAGAAATAATATTTGTTGAAGGCAGATTTGTAAGGGTTTTTATGGTTGAATTCAAGGCACAAATTTTGATATAATTATTATAGTAATTTTTTGAATATTGGTGATTGGACTAGGGTTTGATCACTTTAGAACCCTAACCATTAATGATTCATGGATGATATGACTGCTATGATTTTTGCATGATTTTGTCTACAATGTGTGAAAGCTTGAATAGGGATTAGAGTGGTAAAGGACTTCAATTCATCTAGTGTGACACCAGGATTTGGAAGATTGAAACATTCATTTTAAGCTCTTTCTTCATTGTGATAAGAGCCATTGGTGGCCAAATTCACAAAGTATTTATTTGTTATTTATTTCATGGTGATTTAGAGTTAATTTTCAATTTGAAGGTGCAATTGTAGCATCTAGGGTTTGTTGATTTTTTTAATTTCAAAATTCAAAAAAATGTGGATTTTAGAGGAAACCCCTTTTGGATTGAATTATCTCATTTGAAGATATTACAGTGGTATCAGAGCACCGATCTTGTCCACCTGTGACATTTGGTATTAATTTGGATACAAACTAGTAAAAAGATATTGTGTTATTAAAAAAGAGAAAGAAACCTTGAAAGAAATGGAGAAAGAAGGGCTCTACAATGCAGATAGAAGGCTAGTGAACCTATGCCAACCAATGGAGGATATAATCAACACCTTGGAAGAAGTATAAAATATGTTATCCAAGGTAAATCAATCACATTATGAGTCCATGAAGTGGGCAGCATAGCCCTTAAGGACTTACTTGGTTCAACTTGAATTATTAAGAGATACAAATGAGGAGGTAAGGCTCTTGGTTACTAGTTTTATTAATGAGGTTTTAAAACTAACGGTTCTTGAAGTTACCTATAATGATAAAATTATGAGAAAAATACTTTTATTGATTGTGAAGAGCTTCCAAGGTCTTAAAGAAGACAAATTACACTCCTTGGCTAGAAGAGTCAACATCCTGAAAACTATGGCTTCAACCAAGTAATGTATTTTGATGTTAGATATGGAGTGTGATGAACTTATTATTAAGATGTTTCAACATTTCCTTGCAATTATTTGTAAGAATCCTACCAAAAATGTTGTAGCTTCTATGTAGAGAATCTTGACCTTAACACTCAATGAGAGTGATGTTCTTTCCAAGCCATTATTATCTATCTTGTTGACAGGTTTGAATCTAGAAAATATTTTTTTACCAATTGCACATATGTTGATTGAAAATATTGTAATTAATTGTGAGGTAAAAGTGAGGCCTTATTTGATAGTGAAGCATGTAGAGGAAGAGAGGACCGAACAACATAGAGAGTTGGAAGAAAAAATGAAGGGACAACCCTTTATGAGGACTCCTATGAGGGAGCCAATGAAACAAAAAACATAGAATTTGATGGGCAACCCATAGGGGTGCAAGTGTGTTGGTTGAATATTTTTTCGATCAGCATACTGATAAACAAAATAGGTCTGATCAGCCAAAGTAGGAAGAGTGGTCATCCAAATGTGTAGGTTTACCACATCAAAAGGGGACTAATCTCTCCTCTCATCAAGGGGAGGTTCCCTATGGATATATATATATATAAACAGAAAATAATACTCAAGGGTAGGACAAACCATCCATCTCTCTTTTTTCAGAGATGATGCGTGTAAATCAAAGGAAAAACTCAATGGAAATGACAGAAAGAACTCTTCTTTTAGAAGTACTATTCAACAAGCCACAAGAATACTCCTGGTAGTAAAAGTAAAATGTAACTAAGAATGTAGTAACCAGCAAATTGAGATGTAGCACAAAGTCTCCACCTGAATTGCCCAAGAGTGAGATACGAAGGACAATGAGGACACAAAGTCGTCCCAAGGTCATTTACATAGAAATAAAAAGAAAACACACTAAAGACAATTATGGGGGCACAAAGTCTCTCTACAATTGACTTCAAGATACCTTCCTGACTACTTTCACTAATTCTGCTTGTTGAATTAAAGGAATAGAAAATATATCAAGGAAAAAGACATAAGAATAGTTTTCCCAACAACAAAGATATTACAGCACAAAGTCTGAAAAGTCACTTGCTTTCTTATTCCAATAACAAAATATGACCAACAATCTGAGCTCAAAGTCTTAGTAATGCCTTTCAATTTGGACAGAGTTTCATTTTTGATTGTCAAAAAGAGATATTTTTACACTAACAAGAGAGTCCCTCATATAGCCACTTCAAGAAGGACTCAGGAACAGTAACACATCATGTTCCATTAAAGTCTGTTAAGAAGACAGGCTGGAATTTAGGAGCATCTACCCATTTGCATTTCTCAATGCAGAGAAACAAGTCACGCTATTGAAAGTTTGCATCTTTCAACGTCCACCTGGCGATCTGATCCTTCTTCATCATTCTTCTTTTTCTGGTTAAGTGAACCAGGTCCTTGATTCAATTTGATGCTCTACTCCTTAGTCACTTCCTGCTGGTCTTGGCCTTAAAGCCTTTGAATGAATTTGGGTCTGTAGATTACAAGGATCAATGGCTATTTTATGATCTTTGAAATTGACGTTTGTGCACCCATCAATACGCTTTCAACGGTTAATTCGTTGTTCTTGAATTTGACGTCTTCGGGCGCGTCACCCCTTGGTCCTTTTTTGGCTTTCCTATTTTTCATCCTTCCAAAGGGAAGGTGACCCTTTGGTTTTGGGGGAGTGTCCTTTAAGTTGGCAGCCAAGAGTCCCCCACAAGGGCACCTACCCTTCGAGGTCCTTCAGTGGCCTTTTATCTTCGGTAGTCTTACGGAGCTTTCTCGTGGGCTTTTTCCTCATACTCTTTCTCGCGTACATTTCCCACGGACAAAAAGTTTGTGGATATTTCTCGAGGACAAAAAGTCCGTGAACAACTTCCTGTGGACAAAAAGTCCACAAAATTGTTTCGATTGATTTATCTGTTTGGAAATTTTTTCGAGCTTTCTACTCGCAACTTCTTTCTTGAATTCCTTCGGACAAAAAGTCTGAAAGAATTGTTTCTTACCTTAGTCTTTTTTGACTACCTTGAACAAAAATCTGAAAGAATTACCTTTGCAGCTTCCTTGAAAACAACCCTTCCGAAGGGTGCTTTTGTCAACTAAGTGCCCTCTGCAAGGGCACTTGTCCTTCGAGAGGCTCTTTTGAACTTTTGCTTTGAACCGCTCCTTTGAACCAACTGTTGAACCAAGCTTTGAACCACACTTTGAACCAAGCCAATGATCCCTTTGATTGAACCAAGCCGATGAACCAAGCTTTGAACTAAGTCGATGAACCAAGCTTTGAACCAAGTGCATGAACCATTTGATGAACCGACTGAGTGAACCATTTGATTGAACTAAAGCATTGAACCAACCGTTGAACCAAGCTTTGGTTCAATGGTTCAATGGTTCATTCCCTTTGATTTGGCTAAGTCCTTTGGAAATTTCTTCGTTGAACCAAACGTGTTGAACCTATTGAACATTTGAACCAAAGTGGTTCAATGGTTCAATGGTTGAAGCCTTCTTATTTTTGATAAGTGTTTTGAAATTTATTTTTTTGATTGAACCCACCTGCAAAAGCCTTTGAACCTATAGAAATGAACCTGCCTGCAGAGTCCGTAGAAACTAAGTCTGTAGAAATCAACCTGTAAAGCCCATTGAACTTGGCCTGTAGAGTTCGTAGATTTTCTTTTCCTGTAGAGTCCGTAGATTTCTCTTCCTGCAGGGTTCATAGATTCAACCCTGCAGAGTCCGTAGAATCTTGAGAAGCTTGAAAAATGAAGAATTTGAATGCCCAGGACAAATTTCTGAAAGGAAAGAGACAATTTTGGTCTGTAGGACCAAAATAGTTTAAATGTTGTCCCAAAAATGAGTGATATTTTTTGGGGGACAACAGCAAGCTCCAGTTGGGGAACTTCTATCAATTGCAAAAAGAATTGAAGGGAGTAGAATCCAGAATCTCCAGTGTCTTCATGTGTATCATTGGGCTACGGAGTCATGCTATCCAAAAATGAAAGGCATCAAAAATAAAAACAAACAAAACAAAACAGAATTAAAAACTATACAAATATACATATGTACAGATGCAATAATCTGATACTTCAAGAGTTGAAGTGTTTCAGATGTTGCTTCTTGAGAAGCAGTGAAAATAGTGTGTCATCTTAGTAAACCAGTAAGAAACCATTTTACCCCCAGAAATGGTGACGGGCGAATGGAGCTCTCCACCAAGAAACCAAGTTTTTACGTCTTCCTCTTGGCCTTTTCTTCTTCTTGCTCCAAGGCAAGATGCAGTCTTCAAACTGAAAACCATAACTCTTTGCTCTCCCTACGAAGAGTTTCTTTTGCTGACTTTGGAATATAGCAGTATGGTCCACCACCATAGCTTGTTGTTCTGCTGGTTCAGTCCAGCACATGCTTTGATTGTCAGTATCAAACTCCTGAAAAACTGTCAGCTCAGCATCTCCTTTGATGTGAAGGAGTTTGACCTCTTCACCCTGAGCAGTTTTCAATCCAAGCAACAGAGATCCGTATCCAGCTGTGGAAGAAATGCTGCCATCGGATTTCAAGATCCAAGCATCATAAGACGCTGATCTTCTATCAGATTTCTCTTCATGGGAGATGGAAGATCCTTCTTGATTTGTACAGCGCCCTACTAATTCTTTTGATGCAATCCTAGATTGCCAGCTACGAGACTTTCATCAAGCTCTACATGAGCATCCTCTGTGGTTAAGAAGTAATTACCCCTGCTTGAAAGTTTAAACAAAATTTGAGCAACAGGAGCTGAGGTTTGGGTAACTATAATCTTTGCCTCAGACAGGTCCGCACCTGGTTCTCCACCAATGTCCAATTGCTCAGGATTGGTTTGCAGGGATTCAAACTTAGTCGTCTAAATTTTGGATTTCTTGACATAATCAATCATGACAAATGATTGAGATGGACTTGGAAGAGAGGATGGGAGTTCATCCTTTTGGTTTTCGAGAGGGGGAGGACTAGTTTACGAATTTGAAGTAGAAAGTGTAGAGATGTTTGATGTACTTATTTCTTTTGCAATCATTGGGTCCTTTGACTGAAAAGGAAGAGCGGTTCTCTACTCAGCAATTAAAATTGTTGGTTAGGGTCACTCCTCTGTCTTCTCTTTATCGGCCTATTGGGCTGACTAATTCTGGGCCCTGGTGAATACTACGTATGATCCTTTGACTGCTTCACCTTCACTTATGGGTTCATCCTAGTAATTTAGGAAACCAATGTGAGAGTCGCCAGCTGATTCTTCTAGATCCTCCCTGAAGACATTAGTGCCATTTTCTTGCTCAAATTCAGGTTGAAAATAGGAAACATGTTCTATTTTTAGATATCTAACTACTGAGTTGGTTGGAGGTGCTTCAAAGACAGGGTTCCTCTGTGGGGGAGGAAGACGATTTTGTTTCCCTTGACTTTTGGTAGCGTTGCCTTGATATGGCTGATTAAGGAATGTCCTCCTTGGTATATCTTTATATAAAGGAGTAGAAGACATACCTTGTGCCATTTGCCTTTTCAAGGCTAGCAATTCATTTGCCAGCTTTTGTACCATTGGGTCAGTGGTGACTGTGGGTGAGTATTCAAAAGATGAAGAGGGTTTGCTTCTATTTGGGTCTCTCCTTATCTTTCCTGCCAAGATAAGGTCATCTTCTACCTCAGTGGCCAAAAGTTGAGCTGCAACAAGATCTATTTGACCAACACGTCTCAGTAAAAAACTCACTTCAGGTAGTTGTGAATTGATGAAGAAGCATTTGAGGTTCTGAGGTGTCGACTGAGTGACCATGGGAATCATGTGCCTCAGCTTGTCGCACCTGGCAATAAAATCCCTCATAGGCTCATGAGGTTCTTTCTTCATCTGAGTGAGCTGGGCTAACAAGGCATGTGCATCTTCTGCAGGCTCAAACCTTGATTCGAACTTGGCTTTGAGTGTATCCCAGTCAGTCACTGATCCAGTTTGCAAACGGTAAAACTAGTCTGCAGCAGCACTTTGTAGTGTCTCCATAAAAAGCCTGACTGCCACATTTTCAAATTCCACTCCAATAACACCACATGCTATGCTGAAGGCTGCAATGTGTTCATTCGGGTGAACTATCCCATCACCATTTTTTTTGAGAAATTCTTTCATGAACTACATGGGAGTTCATGCAAAGGTGGAGTCAAGTTGAGTGGGCCAAAAGAGTTAGCCCATGGGCCTCGAACTGCCATGATTTAATTAAGAAAAATAGATATAACCAATTTAGATGGAGTGGCAAGATTACAGAATAAAAATAGAAAAGTACTGGCTTAGCTTCATCTTGAGGCTTGAGGCTTCAAACTGCGCACTCTTTCCTAGCAGCTCTGGTTTTGCAGACTAGATAAAATAATAGAGGTGGAGGAAGATGGTAAGGCTAAAATGAATAATGGGTAAGACATGAAACGGAGTCGCCAAAATCTGTAATGGATAAGGGTTATAATGATAATGGGTTATATCCCCACTAGAGTTGCCAAAGACTGTTGGTTGAATATTTTGTCGACCAACGTACTGATAAAAAAAATAGGTCTGATCAACCAAAGTGGGAAGATTGGTCGTCCAAATGTGTAAGTTTACCACATCAAAAGGGGACTAATCTCTCCTCTCATCAAAGGGAGGTTCCTTATGGATATGTTATATATATAAATAGAAAATAATACTCAAGGGTAGGACAAACCATCCATCTCTCTTTCTTTAGAGATGATGCATGCAAATCAAAGAAAAAACTCAAGGGAAATGACAGAAAGCACTCTTCTTTCAAAAGTACTATTCATCAAGCCACAAGAATACTCATGATAGTAAAATCAAAATGTAACTAAGGACGTAGTAACCAGCAAATTGAGATGTAGCACAAAGTCTCCACTTGAATTGCCGAAGAGTGAGATACGAAGGACAATGAGGGCACAAAGTCGTCCCAAGGTCCTTTACACAGAAATGAAAAGAAAACACACTAAAAACAATTATGGGGGCACAAAGTCTCTCCACAGTTGACTTCAGGACACCTTCTTGACTAACTTCACTAATTTTGTTTGTTGAATTAAAAGAACAGAAAATATATCAAGGAAAAAGACATGAGAACAGTTTCTCCAACAATAAAGATATTACAGCACAAAGTCTGAAAAGTCACTTGCTTTTTTATTCCAATAACAAAATATGATCAATAATCTAAGCTCAAAGTCTCAGTAATGCCTTTCAATTTGGGCAGAGTTTCATTTCTGATTTTCAAAAAGAGATATTTTTACACTAACAAGAGAATCCCTTAAATAGCCACTTCAAGAAGGACTCAGGAACAGTAACAAATCATGTTGCATTGAAATCTATTAAGAAGACAGGATGGAATCTAGGGGCATCTACCCATTTGCTTTTCTCAATGCAGAGAAACAAGTCACGCTATTGAAAGTTTGCATCTTTCAATGTCCACCTGGTGATCTGATCCTTCTTCATCGTTCCTCTTTTTATGGTTAAGTGAATCGGGTCCTTGTTTCAATTTGATGCTCTACTCCTTAGTTGCTTCCTGTTGGTCTTGGCCTTAAAGCCTTTGAATGCATTTGGGTCTGTAGATTACAAGGATCAACGACTATTTTATGATCTTTGAAATTGGCGTTCGTGCACTCGTCAATACGCTTTCAACGGTTAGTTCGATGTTCTTGAATTTGACATCTTCAGGCGTGTCACCCCTTGGTCCTTCTTTGGCTTTCTTATTTTGCATCCTCCCAAAGGGAAGGTGACCCTTCGGCTTTGGGGGAGTGTCCTTTAAGTTGGCAGCTGAGAGTCCCCCGCAAGGGCACCTGCCCTTTGGGGTACTTCGGCGGCCTTTTATCTTCGGCAGTCCTACGGAGATTTCTCGTGGGTTTTTCCGTGGACACATGCCCGCGTACATTTCCCGCAAACAAAAAGTTTATGGATATTTCTCGTGAACAAAAAGTCCGCGAACAACTTCCCGCGAACAAAAAGTCTGCAGAATTGTTCTGATTGATTTGTCTGTTGGAAATTTCTTCGAGCTTTCTACCTGCAGCTTCTTTCTTGAATTCCTTCAGACAAAAAGTCTGAAAGAATTGTTTCTTACCTTAGTCCTTTTTGACTGCCTTGAACAAAAATATGAAAGAATTACCTTTGTGGCTTCCTTGAAAATGACCTTTTCGAAGGGTGCTTTTGTCGACCAAGTGCCCTTCGCAAGGGCACTTGTCCTTCGGGAGGCTCTTTTGAACTTTTGCTTTAAACCGCTCCTTTGAACCAACCATTGAACCAAGCTTTTAACCACGCTTTGAACCAAGTCGATGATCCCCTTGATTGAACCAAGCCGATGAACCAAGCTTTGAACTAAATCGATGAACCAAGCTTTGAACCAAGCGGATGAACCATTTGATGAACCGACTGAGTGAACCGTTTGATTGAACCAAAGCATTGAACCAACCGTTGAACCAAGATTTGGTTCAATGGTTCATTCCCTTTGATTTGGCTAAGTCCTTCGAAAATTCCTTCGTTGACCCAAACGCGTTGAATCTGTTGAACCTTGAACCCGTTGAACCTTTGAACCAAAGTGGTTCAATGGTTCAATGGTTGAAGCCTTCTTCTTTTTGATAAGTGTTTTGAAATTGATTCTTTTGATTGAACCCGCCTGCAAAAGCCTTTGAATCTATAGAAATGAACCTGTCTTCAGAATCCGTAGAAACCAAGTCTGTAGAAATCAACCTGTAAAGCCCATTGAACTTGGCCTGCAGAGTCCGTAGATTTTCTTTTCTTACAGAGTCCGTAGATTCTTGTGAAGCTTGAAAAATGAGGAATTTGAATGCCCAGGACAAATTTCGGAAAGGGAAGAGACAATTTTGGTCTGTAGGACCAAAATAGTTCAAATATTATCCCAAAAATGAGTGATATTTTTTAGGGGACAACAACTAGCTCTAGTTGGAAAACTTCTATCAATTGCAAAAAGAATTGGAGTAGAATCTAGAATCTCTAGTGTCATCATGTGTACCATTGGGCTATGGAGTCATGCTCCTAAAAATGAAAGGCATCAAAAATAAAAATAAACAAAATAAAATAGAATTAAAAACTATACAAATATACATATGTATAGATGCAATAATCTGATACTTCAAGATTTGAAGTGTTTTAGATGTTTTCTAAGAGGCAGTGAAAATAGTGTGCCATCTTGATAAACCAGCAGGAAACCATTTTGCCTCTAGAAACGGTGACAGGCGAATGGAGCTCTCCACCAGGAAACCAATTTTCTACATCTTCCTCTTGGCCTTTTCTTCTTCTTGCTCCAAGGCAGGACGTGGTCTTCAAACTAAAAACCATAACTCTTTGCTCTCCTTGCGAAGAGTTCCTTTTGCTAACTTTGAAATACAACAGTATGGTCCACCACCATAGCTTGTTGTTCTGCTAGTCTAGTCCAACACATGCTATGATTGTCAGCATCAAACTCTTGACAAACCATCAGCTCAACATCTCCTTTGATATGAAGGAGTTTGACCTCTTCACCCTGAGCAGTTTTCAATCCGAGCAACAGAGATCTGTATCCAGTTGTGAAAGAAATGTTGCCATCAGATTTCAAGATCCAAGCATCATCAAAAGTTGATCTTCTATCAGATTTCTCTTCATGGGAGATGAAAGATCTTTTTTGATTTGTACTACGCCTTACTAATTATTTTGATGCCTTGTTTGGATGAAATCTTGAATTGCCAGCTACAAGACTTTCATCAACATCTACATGAGCAGCCTCTGTGGTCAAGAAGTAATTACCCCTACCTGAAGATTCAAATAGAATTTGAGTAGCAGGGGCTGAGGTTTGGGTAACCACAATCTTTGCCTCAGATAGGTCTGCACCTGGTTCTCCACCAATGTCCAATTGCTCAGGATTGGTTTGTAGGGATTCAAATTTAGTTATCTAAATTTTGGATTTCTTGACATGATCAATCATGACAAATGACTGAGATGGACTTGGAAGAGATGATGGGAGTTCATCTTTTTAGTTTCTGAGAGGGCGAGGACTGGTTTGCAAATTTGAAGTAGAAGGTGCAAAGATGTTCGATGTACTTACTTCTTTGGCAATCATCGAGTCCTTTGATTGAAAAGAAAGAGGGGTTCTCTGCTCAGCAATTGAAATTTTTGGTTGGGGTCGCTCCTCTATCTTCTCTTTGTCAGCCTGCTGGGCTGACTAATTTTGGGACTTGGTGAGTACTGCGTATGATCCTTTGACTGCTTCACCTTCACTTCTGGATTCATCTTCATAATTTAGGAAACCAATGTGAGAGTCGCCAGCTGATTCTTCTAGATCCTATGTGAAGAGATCAGTGCCATTTTCTTGCTCAAACTCAGGTTGAAAATAGGAAACATGTTCTGTTTTCAGATATCCAACTACTGAGTTGGTTGGAGGTGCTTTAAGGACAGGGTTCTTCTGTGGGGGAGGAAGACGATTTTGTTGCCCTTGACTTCTGGCAGCTTTGCCTTGATATGGCTGATTAAAGAATGTCCTCTTTGGTATATTTTTATATAGCAGAGCAGAAGACATACCTTGTGCCATTTGTCTTTTCAAGGCTAGCAATTCATTTGCCAGCTTTTGTACCATTGGGTCAGTGGTGACTGTGGGTGAGTATTCAGAAGATGAAGAGGGTTTGCTTTTATTTGGGTCTCTCTTTATATTTCCTGTCAAGATAAGGTCATCTTCTACCTCAGTGGCCAAAATTTGAGCTGCAACAAGATCTATTTGACTAGCACGTCTCAGCAAAAAACTCACTTCAAGCAGTTGTGAATTGATGAAGAAACATTTGAGGTTCTGAGGTGTCAGCTGAGCGACCATGGGAATCATGTGCCTCAACTTGTCGAACCTGGCAATAAAATCTCTCATAAGCTCATGAGGTTCTTTCTTCATCTGAGTGAGCTGGGCCAGCAAGGCATGTGCATCTTTTGTGGGCTTGAACCTTGCTTCGAACTTGGCTTTGAGTGTATTTCAGTCAGTCATTGATCCAGCTTGTAGATGGTAAAACTAGTCTACAACAGCACCTTGTAGTGTCTCTACAAAAATTTTGACTGCCATGTCTTCAAATTTCACTCCAATAACACCACAGGCTATGCTGAAGGCTGCAATGTGTTCATCAGAGTGAACTATCCCATCACCAAAAAATTTGAAAAAATTCTTTCTTGAACTACGTGGGAGTTCATGCAGAGGTGGAGTCAAGTTGAGTGGGCCAAAAGAGTTAGCCCAGGGGCCTTGAACTACCATGATTTAATTAAGAAAAATAGAGATAACCAATCTAGATGGAGTGGCTAGATTATAGAATAAAAATGAAAAATGACTGGCTCAACTTCAGCTTGAGGCTTGAGGCTTCAAACTGCGCACTCTTTTCCAGCAGCTCTGGTTTTGCAGACTAGATAAAATAACGGAGATGGAGGAAGATAGTAAGGCTATAATGAATAATGGGTAAGGCATGAAATGGAGTCGCCAAAATCTGTAATGGATAAGGGTTATAATGATAATGGGCTATATCCCCAGTGGAGTCGCCAAAGACTGTTGGTTGAATATTTTGTCAATCAACGTACTGATAAACAAAATAGGTCTGATTAGCCAAAGTAAGAAGATTGGTTGTCCAAATGTGTAGGTTTACCACATCAAAAGGGGACTAATCTCTCCTCTCATCAAAGGGAGTTTCCCTATGGATATGCTATAATACACACACACACACACACACACACACACACACACACACACACACACACACACACATAAACAGAAAATAATACTCAAGGGTAGGACAAACCATCCATCTCTCTTTCTTCAGATATGATGCGTGCAAATCAAAAGAAAAATTCAAGAGAAATGACAGAAAGCACTCCTCTTCTTTCAGAAGTACTATTCAGCAAGCCACAAGAATACCCCTGGTAGTAAAAGCAAAATGTAACTAAGGATGTAGTAACCAGCAAATTGAGATGTAGCACATTGTCTCCACCTAAATTTCCCAAGAGTGAGATACGAAGGACAATGAGGGCACAAAGTCGTCCCAAGGTCCTTTACACAAAAATGAAAAGAAAACACACTAAAGACAATTATGGGGGCACAAAGTCTCTCCATAGTTGACTTAAGGACACCTTCCTGACTACTTTCACTAATTTTGCTTGTTGAATTAAAAGAACAGAAAATATATCAAAGAAAAAGACATAAGAACAGTTTCCCCAACAACAAAGATATTACAGCACAAAGTCTGAAAAGTCACTTGCTTTCTTATTCCAATAACAAAATATGATCAACAATCTGAGCTCAAAGTCTCAGTAATGCCTTTCAATTTGGGCAGAGTTTCATTTTTGATTGTCAAAAAGAGATATTTTTATACTAACAAGAGAGTCCCTTATATAGCCACTTCAAGAAGGACTCAGGAACAGTAACACATCATATTGCATTGAAATCTGTTAAGAAGACAGGCTGAAATTTAGGGACATCTACCCATTTGCTTTTCTCAATGAAGAGAAACAAGTCATGCTATTGAAAGTTTGCATCTTTCAATGGCCACCTGGTGATCTGATCCTTCTTCATCATTCCTCTTTTTATAGTTAAGTGAATCGGGTCCTTGATTCAATTTGATGCTCTACTTCTTAGTTGCTTCCTGCTGGTCTTGGCCTTAAAGGCTTTGAATGCATTCGAGTCTATAGATTATATGGATCAACGGCTATTTTATGATCTTTGAAATTGACGTTTGCGCACCCGTCAATACGCTTTCAACAGTTAGTTCGTTGTTCTTGAATTTGATGTCTTCGGGCGCATCACCCCTTGGTCCTTCTTTAGCTTTCCTATTTTGCATCCTCCCAAAGGGAAGGTGACCCTTCGGCTTTGGGGGAGTGTCTTTTAAGTTGGCAGTCGAGAGTCCCCTGCAAGGGCTCCTGCCCTTCGGGGTCCTTCGACGGCCTTTTATCTTCGGCAGTCCTACGGAGCTTTCTCGCGGGCTTTTTCTACAGACACTTTCTCGCGTACATTTCTCGCAAAAAAAAAGTCTGTGGATATTTCTCGCGGACAAAAAGTCCGCAAACAACTTCTCGTAAAAAAAAAGTCCGTATAATTGTTTCGATTGATTTGTCTGTTTGGAAATTTCTTCGAGCTTTCTACTCGCAACTTCTTTCTTGAATTCTTTCGGACTTTTTGTTCAAAGGAATTCCTTCGGACAAAAAGTCTGAAAGAATTGTTTCTTGCCTTAGTCTTTTCTGACTGCCTTGAACAAAAATCTGAAAGAATTACTTTTGCGGCTTCCTTGAAAATGACCTTTTCGAAGGGTGCTTTTGTCGACCAAGTGCCCTCCGCAAGGGCACTTATCCTTCAGGAGGTTCTTTTGAACTTTTGCTTTGAGCCGCTCCTTTGAAGCAACCGTTGAACCAAGCTTTGAACCACATTTTGAACCAAGCCGATGGTCCCTTTGATTGAACCAAGTCGATGAACCAAGCTTTGAACTAAGCTGATGAACCAAGCTTTGAACCAAGCGGATGAACCATTTGATGAACCGACTGAGTGAATCGTTTGATTGAACCAAAGCATTGAACCAACCGTTGAACCAAGCTTTGGTTCAACGATTCAATGGTTCATTCCCTTTGATTTGGCTAAGTCCTTTAGAAATTCCTTCGTTGAACCAAACGCGTTGAACCTGCTGAACCTTGAACCCGTTGAACCTTTGAACCAAAGCGATTCAATGGTTCAACAGTTCAATGGTTGAAGCCTTCTTCTTTGTTATAAGTGTTTTGATTAAACCCACCTGCAGAAGCCTTTGAAACTATAGAAATGAACTTGCTTGCAGAGTCCGTAGAAACCAAGTCCATAGAAATCAACTTATAAAGCCCATTGAACTTGGCATGTAGAGTCCGTAGATTTCTCTTCCTGCAGAGTCTGTAGATTCAAGCCTGTAGAGTTCGTAGATTCCTGAGAAGCTTGAAAAATGAGGAATTTGATTGCCCAGGACAAATTTCGAAAAGGGAAGAGACAATTTTGGTCTGTAGGACCAAAATAGTTCAAATGTTGTCCCAAAAATGAGTGATATTTTTTGGGGGACAACAAAGTGGATGATAAAAGAGAAGAAATAAAGGAGCGTGAACTAAAAAAAGTGCAAGGTAAAGATCTTTTATTGATAGTAGATGTCTATTGATCTTCTAATGATTGCATACATGATAGTGAAGTCACCAAAGATGATAAAATGAAGAATATGGTTTGCGAAATGAGGCATGAGGATTCCTTGATTCAAGTTCACAAATATTAGCACAAAGAGGTATGGGATCCTGGTGATTTTTTGAGTTTTACAAAGATTCTCAATTTTGATTTTAAATTCTCTATGACTAATTCCATGGGAATAAAGAAAGAATCAGAATCGTTTGGGGCATGGAGGATTATAGGCATACATAAGTTAACATTGGAACTAAAGTTTAAGGTGGGAGATAATGAGGTTATTTTGCATGGTTTGAGTGACATGAAGGTTCCTTCATCTTCATTAATCAACTTGATAGGAAGGTATTTTATGAGTATGAGGAAGAAAGATGAAAGATAAAATGATAGTGTTGTTATGAGACATCATGGACAACCATGTGCTTGCAAAAGAGGGTAGACTATAACACAATTGGTAAGTTTATCTGGTTCTATTTTTTATCATGCATATGTTGGGAAAGATAGATTGAAGTCTGAATTTTATGGCTCAATTTTTTTTGAGATATTTATTTGGTCAATAATTCTAGCCTTTACATATAAGTATAATATTGCCCTTTTGGAATATGTATCGATTCACAAGGAGGAGAGTTCATGTATGGACAAATTTTGAAATCATTTGCTCCCAAAATTATGAATTAACATGGCCGGTACAACAATATAGTATTGGTGGGGCTTGTTTGGTGATGCATACATGTGTGAGGAAGCTAGCAAAGGACAACCATGGGAAGGATATACATCTTACATAAGGGGATTCCTACCAATGGGTTTAAATGATTATGATATGCACTTGCAAGTTATGTTTTCCAATTTGGTTAAACTTGTTTTCTCTCTATAAATGGAAGGACTACATTTTCAAAATGAAGAAGGATTGATATGGTATAAAGAAGGTCCTAGCACACCTTGGAATGCACACTATGGGAGCACACCTCCTGTAGTGCTTCTCCATGAGATGAATTTAATTATGGGTAGCTTTGCTAAGCATATTAAGTTGGTTTAGTTTTGCAGTCTTAATCTTCTTCATACAGGGCATAAGTCCATGATGGTGTGTTGGGGAAGCATGGAGTTAGAGAGCCCATTAAGGATCCGCTTGGTAATGAGCAAATTGAAATTTTTTAGTAGAGGCATGGATATGTTTTACTATGACAACCAACATATTTGCATGCACAATCTATGGGGGGATGTTTCAACTTATAAGGGGACCTTGTGGATAAATTCAAAGCATGATAAGAGGTATGCTAGCTACTATTTTGAGTTGTATGACACATTGAATTCTTTTGAGCAACATACTAGGTATAGGTATGGCAAGGTAAAAAGTTTAGATGGCATCCCACAAATCATGGGAAGAGGAGAAAATGCAAGTATTAATTCTAAATCTTGCCATCACGAAGAATCAAAATTAGGCATGTACTTACAGTAGTATCATGAAGGAGGAAAGACTAATTTTTGGGGTACATTCCATCTTTTGCAAGGTTTTGGAAACATGCATATTTGGGTTCCATTCGTGAGTAATAGAAGTAACACATACACAAAGAGGATACAACTCTCCTTGATAAGCATTTGGGGACTCTTGATGAGATTATGGAGTGTTACATGCATGCATGGGAATGTTGATAAGGGGAAACCTTTGGAAGGGCACATGGCGTGCACAAGGATGCCCATATATGTTAAGTTGTACTACCTTGAGGCCTCACATCATGGTAATTTACAAGATGGTATCATGTTGATTTTTTTTTTGCATGATTGGAGAGTTATAACATTGCATTTGGGGGGTCATTACCCTCGAGACAACAAGGTAATAAAATTCTATTATGTTTTTAATTTCAACTTTTGGCAACATATCACATCCTTAGAGGGTATAAGGGAAATGAGCTTCCTCATCCACCACTTAGTATTGAAAGGGGTGGAGTTGATTATTCTACAAAAAATGTCTTTTGATCCCACCTATTGCTAAAGTGGACTTTTTACTTGCTCTAAAGTGGGGTGATTTGATTTGTGTGTTTATTGAGAGGATTTGGTGGATAATTTGATGTCCAATTGGAGCATAATAATTTTATTTATTATTTATATTAATTTCCCAAGTGTGGCAATTTGATTATGATAGTGAACCCATCTGCTATAGTCACATTGAAACCCTTGCAATATGTGGTTTTCAATGCCATCTTCTTCACCAAGCCTCCATCAATGAAGTTATGTGTGGCTCCACTATCAATCAATGTAGTTACTCTTCATCCCCTCAATGTGCCTTTTACTCTAAAAGCTTGATACTTGGGAGCTCATGAAAGAGAGGCAAGTGTGCTACTCAAGTCTTGTGTGTCCTCCTCATACACATGCTCATCAACAACATTTTCATTTTGCTCAATATTAGTATCAACAATATCAAAGTTTGAATCATCATCAATTACCTCAATGTAGTGGACACGTCCCTTGCCCATGCAACAGTGACCTTTAGTTGAAGGATCCATGCAAGTAAAACACAAACCTTTTCTTCTTAATTCATCTCTTGCATCCTTCATATTGTTGCTATAGGGTAGCGATCTGTGGTGGAACATAAGGTGAAAAAGGTTTCTTTTGTTACTCATTGGGTGATGTCCTAGGCTACCCACTTGGTGCCCTTGACTGCCCACTAAAATCAGACCTTGGCTACCTTGTATTTACCTCTTTGGGTAGCGAATAAGTGGCTACCCTTGACTGCCCTCTTGGCCCTTCATTGCTTTTATACGCTGAACATTTTAGATCCAAAGCTTTATTAATATCTTGCAAAGAAAGAGAGTTAAAAACCTTAACCAAACATCTCAAATGTTAAATCAATCCCTCAACAAATAAAACAACCAACCTCCTCTCACTAACATCTGATACCATGACTGAAAACTTTTGAAAATCAACAACATACCTTTCAACATCATGATTTTGTTTGAGTTGTGCCAACTCATGAAAGTGGATCTCCAGATCTCTCCTATCAAATCTTTTCATAACCCTGTTACCAAAATCTTTTAAAATAGTAATGGATCTATGACCTTATGTGATTAATCCATGAAACTACCACTCATGAGCAATACCCTCCAAATGTAGGGTAACAAACTTGAGAGCCTCATCCTTAAACATGAGGTTAAGTGATAAATATGTCTCCAATTTTTGCAACCATGATTTCACAGGAAGTTTATCAATACCATCAAAAATAGAAACATAAATCTTACCCAAACTGTATTGCAAATCACTACAGGGCTGCATGTTAGGAACCCTTGGTTTTGATCCTTCCATCTCACAATAATCATGAAAAAACAAGAGCGCTTGTGTGTCAGCTTAGGACTACATACTCTTGTTGACAAATATCAAGTGGATCACCCCTTGGTGTCTCCATCTCTATTACTGGTTTCCTCTGCAAAAAAGTAGCCTCGAAGAATCTTTAAGGGGGGTTAATAGAAACCCTCTCATTGTCATTTGAACTATCCTCTCCTAAATGATGATGGTTCTTATTTGATTCTTGTGTGGTCTTCAACATAGCTATCATTTGCATACTCAAAGTATGTTGAAGGTCACTCTGGCTTTGTTTGATCAAATCCTTCAAAAACTTCATTTGCTTTGAAGAAAACTCATTCGGTTCTTGGTCCTCCATAGTCTTTTTCTTTTTTTGATAATACAAAATTTCTTTACCTACTTGCATCCAAAACCAAAACTCATAGGTGGAAAAGATTGGTGTTTTGATACCACTGTAATGTCCCTTTTTTGGGCCAAAAAGTCAAATAAGGGTTTTTCCTAAAATCTAAAAAATTAAAATTTTAAAATTAGCAAAATCAACAAACTCTAGCTCAAGTAGATGCTCTAAAAACATGCAAATTACATTCAAACCCTAGGCACCAATATGCAATAAATAAATAGGTAATTTCCAATAATTACCTTGATCAAATATCACCTCAATACGAGTCACAAATTGAAAATAAAAATATTGTACCTTTTTACCCCTTGAATTTAGATGAGTTTTTTATTTAACCTTGCTAAAAAATATATGTTTTTATGCATAAAAATAACAACTGGATATTCACCAAATCTCACTCAAACCCTTGCAAACATCGTGAATAAAATACCAAAAATAACCAAATAATTTCAGTGCCCTTCTAGGGCAATCAAAGTGGTCAAACACCTTCCCAAACCAAGTCACCCTAGGTCAAATCTGCCAACAAAAGTTTAGAATTAATTGTTATCCTCCATCTCGGGTTTTAGATCCCTTCAATCATCATGCACTCATGCCCAATCAAGTTGGCACACTTGAGAAAAATCAAACAATAATTATTAGCTTCAAATCAACAATTTATGAAGTCAAACCCTCATAAAATCTACCTAATAAAATAAATAAATAATTTAAAAATTATTATTTATTTATTCACTCAAATTGTCCTTGACACCCTTGCACATCACATAGAAAATCAATGTCACACTTCAACAATATTTATCAATAAATTCTAGCAATGACACTTGATCAATCGAACATCAAATTATCCACTAAACCCTCTCAAGATCACACAAAACAAACCACCCTTCTAGGGCAAGTACCAAATCCACTTTATCAAAGGTGGTGTCAAAAGACATTTTTTATCAATAATTTAGCTCCAAAGCTTGCAAAACAATGATTATGCATGCATCCCAATATTTTTTCAAGCATGAATAATCACAATATCAAATTCAACATATCCTTCAATTAAGATCTTTACCATGTATTTGTACCCTCAAAAGGGGGGCGAACCACTTTGAGAGGGTCAAATACTTCTTTTAACTCTTCTTACTAATTTTTAAAACATCTCTTTTTCTTTGATCAATTTCAAGCTAACATTTTTTTTACAAATAATAATATTTAATTAATTACCTAAATAATAAATAGTAAGTAAAATTACTTTTAGACAATAATTCAATAATTACCTCTTTTAAATACTATAGTGGTAAAAACCACTTTTAAAAAATATTCTATTAATCAACTAAAATTGCTTTATATGAGCAAATGATTAAAATCATTATTCGACAATTATAATTAATTAATAAAATAAAAACCTCAAAAAAAATCTTTTAGTTTATGGAAAAAGTAGACTAAAAATTTTTAATACCTACTCATAAATGATATGAAAATGGGGACATTACAGTGAACAACTTCTTGCTTCACCTTGGAAAGTTTTGATTTTTCTGTTACTCCCCCTTTAGTGTCTACCCTTTGCAACCCCATTGGTTGCTCCATAGCTTGTTGGATACCTTCATTAGGTTGCACTTGAATTTGTGGTTCTTGTGGCTCAAAAAATTCAATCATTGATCGTCTTTTAGTTGAAACAACTCTTTTTGCTGCTCCAAAATCTCTGATTTTTCTTCTTCTAGACGCTCCACTATCAAATAATCCCTCAATTTTTTTTTACAAATTTTTACAACATTTTCAAAATAGCATATGTGCAACTGAAAAATTATTCTCTTCTTGCCTCAAACCTATCAACAAGATAGATAATAATAAATCAAAAAGATCATTACTTTCATTGAGAGTCAAAGTCATAATTCTCTGCATAGGAGTTGCAATATTTTTAATATGATTCTTACAAGCAACTATAAGGAAATGTTGAAACATTTCAACAATAAGTGTATCACATTCCAAGTTCAACATGAAATTACATGACTTGATCAAAGCCTTAATCTCTAGGATGGTGACCCTCTTGGCCAAGAAGTGTCCCTTGCTGCCCTCTAGGCCTTGGAAACTCTCCACAATCAACTAAAATATCTCCCTCATTATTTTCTTATTGTAAGGAACCTTGGGAGCATTTAGTCTTGTAATTTCACTGATACAACTATTGACCAATAGTCTTATTTCCTTATTGGTGTGCTTCAAAATTTGGTGTTAAGATCAAACAAATCCTCAACTTCTTCCCTATGTTGTAGAGCCTAACTTTCTCAATTTCTTCCATGGCCTCTTCCCTTGTACTTATTTTCACCCCACAGTTGGTCAAAAAATTGGTTTTGATGCCACTGTAATGTCCCTAAATGAGACAATTCAACAAAATTGAGGTTTGCAGCAAACCCTTACACATCTAAAATAAGTTCTATAAAATATTAAATATAAACCAATAGCCCTAGCTATTGTAAATGCACCACAAAATTAAAAATGAAGAATTCAAATCACTGTGAAAAATAACAAATAAATGCCTTATGATTTTAACCACCAATGACTCTTACCACTAAGAAATAAGAAAAAAAAGAGGGGTTCAACCATCAAATTGTAATATCTCTCTTTTTGGCATAGCTTGCTTTTGAACCCTTAGCTTGGTTGTTCCCACAAAGGTAAGGGAAGGAAAGAGAAAGGAACATTGGAGTGGGCTAATCTTTTAGCCAAAAAGTAAAAAGTAATTAAATAATATAATTTTCAATTGAATTTGCAAAAATGTACTTTTAATCATATGTTCATTTAAGTTGGGGTTATGAGACCCTAAACCCTCAAAAATGAAGTTTTAAAATGAGTGCTTATGTTTTAAAAGACACATCCCTCCCACTTGGGTGCCACCTTTGGAGGATGATTATAAAAAGCAATCGAGGAGTCTTTTGGAGGGGTGTGTTGAATATTGAATTAGAATCTTTGATCAAATATGTCAAGCTTGATTACCATATTTTGAAAATGAAAACTTTTAAGAAATGTCAAGGGTTTGAAGATGAAAACCTCTATTCATAATACTTGAGCAACTCTATTCAAGGGCTATAGTTAAGTTTCAAAACTGCATGTTTACATGCAAGTAGATCTACAAAGATGTTTTTGGACACCACCTATATTGAAAAATTTTGCAAACTTTATAGATGCTGGTTTTTAACAAATTTACATGTCTTAGAAAGTGGCGGATTGCTTTGGGAGCTTGCACGTGATGTTGAAGGCCATTTCATCTGGTGGTGACTTGCTTAGAGGGTTGAGCAAGTTGCTTGGAGGGGTTCATTGAAGCCTAAAAATATTAAATAATATCTTATATGATTTTCTAGCTTTGACGACTTGTATTGAGCACTGGTCTTAGGATTTTAGCACTGATTTTGAGGGTTTGAGAAGCATAAAATATTACATTTTATATTATTTTTCAGCGTCGACGACTTGCCCTAAGAGTCTTTCAAAGGTCATTTGGAGGGAAATAATTTGATTTATTTTATGTAAATTTCTAAGGTAGAGTGAATCAGTTTGAGAAGGAGTTGGACATTTTTGAAGAGTTTTTAGACTTTGTTTTGACAAGATACAATTGTTATTTTCTTTCTAATTTATTGGGCAATAAATCATAAGGGTTTGAATTTTTTTTAGAAAGTTAAAGCAAGGGTTTTGATTTTGAAATTTTGCCTTAATTTTTGAGTTGGACGATTCACTTGAAAGAGGTGTGCAAGGGTTTAAGGTGCCTTGTTTGACCCTAAATAATATAACATTAATTATTGTTAATATTGGTGGATTATATAACTTATCTCCAACAAGTTTGACATTAATAAAAGTCTAGTTTTTTGAGTTATTACATGCTAATTATTCATAATTATAGTGACTTGGTTTGGAGAGCTTTGATCACGTTTTAACCCTTAACATTAACCAAATTTTATATGATATGCATGCTAGAATTTATCTTCAATTGTAGAGGGTTTTTGGAGTTGGATTTGATAACAAAAAGAGGGCATTAAGATCATATTGGTAGTGTTGAGAGTTTGGAAGTGAAAGACATACCAATTCAGTGTCTTTCTTTATACGATGTGACCCAAGGTAGGCTAAGTTCCACAAGAATTTTATATGATATGCATGCTAGAATTTATCTTCAGTTGTAGAGGGTTTTTGGAGTTGGATTTGATAACAAAAAGAGGGTATTAAGATCAGATTGGTAGTGTTGAGAGTTTGGAAGTGAAAGACATACCAATTCAACGTCTTTCTTTATACGATGTGAGCCAAGGTAGGCTAAGTTCCACAAGATATTTATTTTTTAATTTTTTGATTGATTGGAAATGTAAAATTTCAATTTGAAAAACAAATACAACCCTAGAGTTCGTATTTTCAAAATTTAGATTTTGTTTAGAGGTTTGCTGAAAAACTTGGGAACATCACACAAATCTTAGCATCACACAAACTGAATGGTGATATCTTTTTCTACAATCCAAATACTGTTCAAACCCTCAAAGATTGTAGACAACAATCATACCAAATTATAGTAATCATATCATCAATGAACCATTATGGATTACGGCTCCAAAGTGATCAGGGCCTGGTCAAACCAAGTCACCAATATTTAGAATATCACTATATTAATTAAATATGAATTTAGACCTTGTTTCATCCTCAAAGCAATGCCAAAATCATTGTAAATAATTATAAAAAATTCATAAATTAATTATAACATTATTTATTCAACATTTAGAGCCTAAAAGCATCTTACAAACCTTGCAAAAATCCCTCCAAGTGAATTGTCTAAGTGCAGAATTTAATTACAAATAAAATCAGAGTCATGATATTATGTTTGGTCACCAAATAGCTTTCAAATAAGTTGTCAATAAATATGATAATTATTAAAAAATTACAATAATAATATTTAAAATTATTTTTGTTAAATAAAACACCAATTGACCACTCAAAGGCCTTAACTAATCTCTCAATTCCACTTGACTAAGCTAGAATAAATCATAAATAATTAATTAAACCCTAGGAGAAGGTTTTGTATGTATCAACCTCCAATGCAAGTCACCAACCTAAGAGTGACCTATCATACATGCAAGCAACTTTTAGAAGCAAGTCTCTAACCACCTGATCTAAAATTCATTTGTTGAAACACAATTTACAACATTTGATGTAAAGCTATTCAAAATGAGGATGTGAAGAGTTTAGTCTCCACACCTTAAAGCACTTGAAGGTTTTTGTCTTCAAGATACTATGACCAAGCTTGACATATTTGAACAATATGTTCAATATCATAAAATACATCACTTTTAAATGAAATTCACATTTTTCTTTAATAGCTAATGCCCCAAAAGAAACACCTACATAAATGAGAGAAAAAATCATTTTCAAATATTAACAAGGCATCATTATAATTTTCTTTTTAGCCCATAGTTGCCCATGACCTTCAATAAAGCCCCAACTTAATTGAAATTATGATAAAATGTAATTTTCATAACTTAGGTGCAAATTAAAATTCACAATATACTTTTTTCATTAATTGCTATTCAAGTTTACCCCCAATGTTCCTTTTTGGGAATAGCTTTAATGCTAAGGACTTTAAGTGGCTCATGTCAAAAAAAAAGACATGACAAAGGACATGACAAGATGAGAGGATGCTTGATCTCTTGATTGTGTGATTGCTCTTGTTAGCTCAAAATTTGGGCAACACTTAACTAAGGATGATTTGCTTGTTTAACAAGATGATGACACCATTGCATAGTGTTCTCTCTATTCTTTTTTCTTATTTTCTTCGTGGTTTGCATGGGGATGTAGCCCTATTTATCGAGCCACATGGGGGAATGGTTGGCTAGGATTGATCCATGGTGAAAAATGGAAGAGAGGATTTGGTAGTTGAGATTTTAAGAATTTTAAATCCCTTGGAGAATTCTAGAGAGTTGGTGAGGAGCTTAAGGGATGGTGTGGAGATCGAGGCAAAGATCATGACATTCTAGAGAAGGTAAATGTAATTAATGAAGGATTGGATGGGATTAGTGGTGGGATTTGCTAGGAATGTTTGTGGAGGTAGTTCGGGGTAGCGAGGAAGAAATATAAAATTCCTTAAAAATTGTGAGGATCTTGTTGGTAATTAGTGGGTGACAATTAGATATTTGATTAGGATAAAAAGATAATGTGATGAAGAATAAGGTTGGGATGATGGAAGAAAATGCAAAGGGGATGTTGAATTAATTTTAGCAATGGTGATATTAGGAAGTCATGGTATTAGGTGATGGAACTAGTAACAATGGAGATAAGAATTTTAGATGTCTATAGTTTTTAGGGATTGCCTCAAATGCAAGTATTTACAATCTTGGCTTGGTGGGGCTTCTACTTTTCTATTTCAACAGGTTGAGGGTACAATTAACAGCCCTTAATTAATCTATCAAAAAAAGGGAAAAAAAGAGTAATTGGTATCTTTTAAATTAAGTAGTTATAGTTTCATTTCAGTTGTCTATTTCACTTCTAAATCTTGTCATGGTTGCTAACGTGTGTGAACTTATTTCATGTATTGTGTTCCCACTCTTGGGTAAACCCCAAAGTAGAAAAGTGAGGGAAGACTGCTGAATTTCCAATAGATCTCTTGTTGAACCTTGCCTGGAATTTAATCAGCGCTTGTTTTCCTGCCATATCATATCTGGAAATTTGAATCGAGAGTTTACTGATGTTTAGGGAAGGAATTAGCAAATGTATGATGATTGTGTATAAATTTTACTCTTTGAAAGTGCAAGTGCCCTCTTTTATCATGTATTGCAATTTCTGTATTCATTTTTTATATGGCGTGGTAACAATTTCCAAGAAATGATAGGGATAACAGGCATTAGAGGAACAATAACTTACTTCCATTCTGTTTTGAAGCACTACTTTGCTTTCACTTTTTAGTTAATCCATTATAACATTTGCCCAAAATCCAGAGAGAGAGAACTTCATGAGGATCGTCTCGAAGTTGTGGAAAACAACCATTTAACAATAATCCCAAAAGCGATCACATTCACAATGGTGACCAGCCATATGGACTAATATTTTCAGAGACAACACAATTTTGCAATGGTTGACATTGCTCCTAAAGTATTTCACAACCCTCCCAAGTCAATGATTGACCACATGCAAGCTAAATAGCATGAAACTGTATATAGTCCCATTTTTTTTAAATGCTTCGACTCCTTTGCTATTGCATCTTTCTAGCTGGGGAAAGATCAATCACAGCCTTAACGAACCTACCTGAATCCACAAATTATTCTGGATTCTAAATGATTATTGGTCATAATTATTCTTGAGTATGTTTAATCTCAATCACCTGAATGTGTCTCTATGCTCTTCTTGAGATTCCAGACTATGGAAATGATAGAGAGGAATACAACTACAATGTGTAGATATTATCTTACCGGGGTTATGGCATACTAGTTAATTACAAATGAAAACTTTGAATCTTAATAAATATAAATCATGAGCCTTACAAAAACTAACTTAAAAACTACTCCGTGCATTAAACCCAGATCACGGGATCAGTATATTGAGATATGCCGCATACAAATATGTGAATGAATGCTTTCCAATTGCATCAATCGATGAAGATAGACATGTCTCTTTAACATCACTTATAAAAACAGAAAAATAGTTGTTCTCCATGCACAGACAGCCTGCAGTTAATAAGAACTGCTCCCTGATCATGAGAAATATTCTGGACATCCAAAAGAAGCAACCCTTCTCAAAACAGATTTTTTCCTTGGTAAGCAGAAGCCTTTACAAACTTCATGTTGAAGGTAAAGCCCAGCCTTGAACTACCTAGAAACGGGAAAAATGACATTCTCTTGAGCTTCAATTTTGTGAAAGGTACCTGCAGATAATCAAATTGCAGACTGATTACTTCCGAAATTTGAAAAATGGGTATGTTCTCTAATCATCAGGATAGATTTTTGCAATGTTCCTATGAGGAAACTTTTTTCATAATCAAATTTCCCCTTATCCATGGAGAGTGGCAACACATTTCATGTGAATGGTAAAGGTCATATCTGAACTTTTTAGACATGACAAATAAGAGTTTCCATGCACTTAAGCTTTGTAAGAGGTGCCAGAGCTGATCAAAGAAGGGATAATTCTATCATTGTTGTCCATCCCATTTCACATAATGCAAAAGTTGAAGTGCCCGAATCATTTGCAAAGAAATTGACTGGAGGCACCACATACAGTTGCATTTTCTTCTTAATTATACTCTGTAAATGTGGAGGAATCGCAAATAACTTACGTATTACATGAGATATTTGTCATCCTCTAGAAGAACACTACACTCCATATCGTTTCAAGACCTTGCTCAATGTTGGCATTACATGGTAAGCTTGATAAGACCTCCTCAACTCTATTATTGAACCAACCTGAAACATTTAGCAAGACACTTAAATCATTGCATAGCTATAATATTTTCCACAATTTTATAAGCAAAAGATATACATTGGGGAAATTACAACTATATATTACAATAGACCATACAATCATCCAAAATTACAATTTGCATATATATTGAAGCTAATGGTGAAAAGAAGAATACAACAGCAAATGCTTCCTATGATTAGCTTTGAACAACAAAATCATCAAAACTAAGAATCTGGCCAAGAATGGTTTTTACAGCTGAACTCATTGCTTGAAGTTTGAACTGTCAAAATGGAAATGAACCCATGGACTATCTTTTTCTCCAATGCAATTATGCATGGGAACTATGGCTTCTGGCCACCACTGCTTTTCAAGCTGCTGAGCATGTACCAACCCAAATCAATTAGCACCTCTTTCAATGTAATTCTGTAATGTCCCCATTTCCAAACCATTCATGCACAGGTATCGAAGACCTTTAGTCTACTTCCCTATAGACTAAAGGATTCCTTTTGGGTTTTATTTTATTAATTAATTATAATTGTTTGAATAGTAATTTTAATTATTTGCTCATATAAGATAATTATTAGTTGATTAATAGAATATTTTATAAAAATAGTTTTTACCACTAAGGTATTTAATTTAAATAATTATTGCATTATTGTCTAAAAGTAATTTTAATTACTATTTATTATTTAGGCAATTATTTAATATTATTTTGGTGAAAAAAAAATGTCGACTTGTAAGTGATCAAAGGCAAAGAGGAGATATGCTAAAACTCAGCAATGAGAGTTAAGAAAGAGTATTTGGCCTTCCCAAGGTGGTTCGCCCTCTTTTGAATGGTACAAGTACATGGTAGAGTTTTCTTTTGAGGATATGTTAAAACTTGATATTGATTCTTCATGTTTGAAAAAAACATTGGGATGTATGCCCAATAAGTGTTTGCAGGTTTTTGGAGTTGATTATTCGAAAAAACGATGTCTTTTGATGCCACATTTGCAAAGGTGGATTTGATAATTGCCCTAAAGTGACTTGCTCGGTGACTTGTGTGGATTTCAATGATAATTTGAAGTCAATTTGACCTAGTTTCATTGTTGGAATTTATTCATGAATTTTGCTATAGTGTGGCATTGACTTTCTATGTGATTGGGCAACTTTTTCAAGGGCTTTTCAAGTGGATAAATAAATAATAAATTTTGATTTATTTATTTATATTTTTGCACAGATTTTATGAGGGATTTGACTTCATAAATTGTGGATTTCTGGGTATTATTATTTGAGCGAATTTTCCCAAGTGGGGTGACTTGATTGGGAGTAAGGGTTTGATGTTTGAAGGGGTTTAAAAACCTAGTTGAGGGGCAAATATTATTTCTGATTTTTATATGCAGTTTTTGACCTAGGGCAACTAAGTTTGTAGAGGGTTTTGATCACTTTGAAGGCTCAAAAAGGGCATTGGATTTGTGTGGCTATTTTTGGTAAATTATTCATGATTTTTGGCAAAGGTATGATTGAGAATTGACAAATTTTAAGCTGCTGTTTTATGTGTAAAATAGATATTTTACAACAAGGTTAAATTTGATTTTCATCCACATACAGGGGGTAAAAAGGTATAAAATTTCTATTTTCAGTTCGTGGCTTATTTTGGATCATTTTGAGGTGTTATTTGCTCAAGGTAATTGCTGAAAATTACCTATCTATTATTTGCAAATTGGCACCTAGGGTTTGGAGGCAAATTGGATGTTTTTTAGGCATCTCTTTGAGCTAGGGTTTGCTGATTTTACTAATTTCAGATTTCAAAATTTTGTGGATTTTAAGGGAAACCCTTATTTGGTCATTTGGCCTAAAAAGGGGACATTACAAATTCATTCAGAACCGAGTCTCAAATTGTAAAATACATGTCGCTATTAACTTCGGGTTTTATTTTCTGGGGCATTGGTTATAGCATAATCACTGCATCTTCCATTGGTTAGAGCGTAATCACCGTATCTTCCAAGATCATTTTTTCTTTTCCTTCGCAAACATTTAAAAGTATATTTTCCAACATTCACATTACTGGACTATCCTACACTCAAACAAAACTATTAGCAATATGATGGATTTGGCATTACACAAATACTACAAGATCCCAAATCGCTACACCTATCTTTCCTTCTAGGTGCGACCATGTTGTCATTGGCATCCCCCAACTTCCCCCTTTATTAAAGTTAAAATTTGACGGGGCCAATTCTAACAATTTAGGTAGAACATGTATTAGTAGGATTCTTAGAGACTTTTATGGCCACAACCTTCTTGCATACAAGGAATACATTGAAATTCACACCAACAATTATGAACACTAGACTCTTTAGAGAGAACTTTAATTGGCACAAAATTCCCATATTATGCATCCTCATGCAGAAAATGATTCGTTATTGGTTGTCACTTTGATTATGAACACTAGACTCTTTAGAGAGAACTTTAATTGGCACAAAATTACCATATTATGCATCCTCATGTAGAAAATGATTCGTTATTGGTTGTCACTTTGAGAATAAATTGTTATAATCACTACTCTCAAACTCAGTTTCTTATGGTAACTTCGTCTATCCATTGGAAGCTTCCATACATGATCGAAGCTTTGGTTCACTGGTTACTCGCCTTTCAAGGTATTATATTTTCTCAAACCCTATGCAAGAGTAATAAGAATGTTGAGGCCGTGACAAAGGCAATCACATCTTATGTTCCATCCTCTACGGATATTGTTATCCTTCCACCACGTGCATTTAATGTTATCTTCCACGATGGTTGAGTACATCACGTGCCCTATCCTAACTCTTAGTCTTTTTCCTAGTACTCCCCCTCACTCATGCTCCATTAGCCCAAAAATATAGAAGCCTTTAGCTATTGTATCTGGTTACTCCAATTAGCTTCCCTCCTCCATTAACCCATCATCAAAATCAGCAACAAGATTTCTCTCTTACATGGAAAGAAAACATAAGTTCCACACAAATGGACAAGGTAATGAAATCCTTCATCATCTCATACAAGTTGGACTACGAAATGTGGAAAATCCTTTGCAAACATAGCAATAGGGTCCACCACAAGATCCCTAGACTTGTCTTCAAGTGGCCTTCCATCACTTCATTTGGGGGGGGGCAAGTATTATTTATCATCCTTGTTTAATTCAAGCATCCTCTCTTAGGAATTTTTGTTTATAAGGACAAATAAACTTGAATAATGTTTCCTTTGACAACCAATATCCATCACATTTCACCATAGTGAACCAAAAAAAAAGTTGCACACATCTCTTCACGGCATAGCTCCACCTATCATGGCTATCTTTTCTTTCCCACTACAGGGATATCCATTGCTCAAAACAATCTGCAAAATTTTGTTCTTGATATGCCCTATCAGCCTTTACTTTCCCCCACACTAGGCTCTCTATTTTGTATTGATGCTATCAACCCAACTCCAAACACTATCGAACTCAACATCCAACAACGCACTCATCTCACCCCCACCACATCTCCCAACACACTTGCAGTTGTTGATTCCATCTTCTCGCCACACTATCGGGTCCTCGCTAACACTCAAATTTCCAAACACAATCATCCAATGACATACACTACCCAACAACATGACCAACTTGTGACTCAAAATCAGCAGATCATTGGTTTACTTCAACAGATTCTAGTGGCTCAAGGTCAACCCACCTCGTCTATCAAGTCTAAAGGTAAAAGGCCTTTGGAGTCTCCAACTTTATGATTGGACTTGGACCAACTCCACTGAAGAAGCACAAAACAAAAGGTTCCACCCTCAATCTCATCCTCTAGTAAACCTCTAAGACCCCTTATGAACAACAAATAAGACCCTATTGATTCTCCTCCTTATAATTGAATAGTGAATCTCAAGAATGATCCTTCTTACAAAGTATCTTTCATTGTACAGTGAATCTCAATGATATTGACAGGCCGAAAATATTATTGACGGAATGACAATGATATTGTATTTCATGAATCAAGTTAAAATGAAAGCAACCATTACAATATAAAAGCCAAAAAGCGTTGTTCATTTCGCATTTTCAATGTGACTCTTCCTATTCCTACAGGAATGGAGAACTTATTGAATAAGACAAAAACAAGATACCTATGCTAAACACCTATGATTAATAACTATATACAATATTGTTACTTCCCCTCCTTAATCTGCAGGGGTCTTTGTCAGACCAAGAATTCCTTTGAACTTTTCACATTTTTCTCGTCTAAGCGCTTTTGTTGGGATGTCTATTGGTTGCTCTGTTATCGGGCAATGTTGCAACTTGACACTGCCATCTTTCACATAGTATCGAATCAAATGACATTTGGTATTGATATACTTGGTTCGGTCATGAAAGATTGGATTATTTGCTATTTGGGTTGTAGAAGTGTTGTCAACCATGGGAGATGTTGACAAAACCTATTGTTCGTACAAATCTGAAAGAACCCTTCTGAGCCACAAGATCTCTCTAATTGCCTTTGAAGTGGCCATATATTCTGCTTTTGCTAAAGAAATTGTCGACATTGATTGCTTCTTGGATTTCCAACTAACAATTGTTATTCCCAAAATCATCGAAAAACCCGAGGTGGGCTTTCCATCTTTATGGTCACAAACATAGCTAGAATCTAAATACCCAACCAGTTTGAAGTCCCCTACTCTGGAGTATTTGTGCCCAAAATTCTGTATTCCTTTGAGATCTCTGAGGACCCTTTTTGCTGCTACCCAATGATTGTCCCTTGGTTGTTGAATGAATCTTGAGAGGACACCAACAACAAATGATATATCTGGTCGAGTTGTAGTCACATAAATCAGACTTCCAATGAGTTGTCTATATTTAGTGACATCAACCAAATCTGTTGAATCTTTGGATGTCAATTTGAGATTCTATTCCATGGGCGTGCTGAGAGGCTTCCAATCTTCCATTTTGAACTTGCTCAAAATGTTACCAGCATACTTCCACTGAGTGATGAAGAAATACTTTGGTTTATGAATTACTTCAATACCCAAGTAGTAATGAAGGTAACCCAAATCAATCATTTTAAAACTTTTCATCGATTTTGATTCTGAACTTTGCAATGTATCATTCATTGGTTCTTGTGATGAGCAAATCGTCAACATACACCACCACAAATACCACTGTTTTTGTCAATTGTTTTGACAAAAAGAGTTGTATCTTCAAACTCAAAACGTTTGAAGTTCATGTTCATGAGGTATTCAACTAGTTTGTCGTACCATGCTCAAGTAGCTTATTTCAAACCATACAGTGATTTTCCCAGTTCGCACACCTTGTGCTCTTATCCATTTACTGCAAAACCTTCAGGTTGTGTTATGTACACAGTTTCCTTGAGGTCACCATTTAAGAATGTAGTTTTGACGTCTATTTGGAAAAATTTCCATCCGTTGTGAGTTGTTAAAGACAACACGGTTCGAATGGTAGTCCATTTTGCTATAGGTGCAAAGGCCTCATTGTAGTCAATTCCTTCTTTTTTAGCATATCCCTTTGTGACAAATCTTGCTTTGTGCTTGTCAAGTGAGCCATCAGACTTATATTTGTTGCGGTAGACCCACTTGTAGCCAAAGGTTTGCAGCCACATGGAGAATCAACCATTTTCCAAGTCCCATTTTTGACCAATGCACTGTACTCATCTTTCATTGCTTTTCTCCAAGATTCAAGCTTCTCAACCTGTTTGAAATATGTTGGTTCTGAATCAAATGCAACATTGAGTTCTTTTGGAGAATCATTCAAGGTGAGCTTTTCAATTCTATCTTGAATTTTTTCAAGGGAATTGTTTGATTGTAATGCAGCTGAATATGCACTTCTTGTGCTTGTTTTCCCAACTTCATCAAGTTTCACATCTTTCAATGTTTGAATAGCCCAATTAGACATCTATTTCTGTGTTTTAGGTGCTTTTAGTTCATCTTCTGAAGTTCCATCACTTTCTACCCTCTATTCTGGTGGCCCATGTTCATTGTTTGATGAAGTTTCCCTCTCTCCTTTAGGAGTAGTTTCAATCTCATGTATAGGAGATGATAGAAAATCAATATATTGCCAACTGTGTGTGCCCCAATCATTGTTTGGAACATCTAAATCACTCTCTTTGTAAACATCAAACTTTGCATACTTGTCAAGTCGACTCAACTGTCGATTAATGTGCTCCTTGTTCTTTGCAATTTCACAGAAGAAAACTTCTCTTGTGACAAGAAACTTCTTTTTCTCATCGTATACCCTGTATGCCGTGGAGGATTTACAATATCCCAAATGGATGCATTTTTGACTCCTGTGGTCCAACTTATTTCTTTTCTCCTTTGGAATCTGTAATATTCCAAATTGAAATATTTTACATTAATTTGGTTTTCTCGAAAATCCTATTTTTTATAAATATAAATATTGCATTTAAAATAATAAATTAAATAAAATATAAATCCACAAGGGGTTTCGTCCTTGGGCTGTTATAATCACAAGGGTTTTCGTCCTTGAGAGTGGTTGTATAACATGATGCTTATACGAAGTTCGATAATTAAATACATAATTGAATGTCTCCCATCCCAATGGCTGATTATTTATATCTTCAAATCCTTTCATCGAAGAGACATGACTTCTCCAAATGTCTTGTCCTAAGAGGTATATTCCCAAGGGTGACATCCTTTGTCTTAATGAATGCTGGTTGACAATCTATTAATTAAATAAATAATAAATAACTAATTGTTGTTGTTCCGATCTCCTAAATAACTAAGTGTGGCGATCTCTTAAAGTAATTTTTGTTTCTTAATAAATAATTGCTGCTGTCTAATGGCAGCGATTCCCCTCTTAGCAATGATCTTCTTATTGGCAACGATCTCTTCCTTCGCAGTGATCTCTTCCTTGGTAGCGACAATTTCTCCTTGTAAATTGTAGACTACAGACCTATGAGTTTGGGGATATTACAGACCTCCCTTCCTCAAATTGCTTGTCCTCAAGCAATTGTAAATTGAGGCATTCAAGAATTAATGCTCATTCCCTCGTTGTATCTTCAATTGACAATCTCACAAATGCGATCAAATACTGTAAGACAACAACAGTTTGAGTGGCAACAACAAAGTGTTAGGAGGTTTTGCATACTTTTTCCATGAGAAGATCTTACAAATAACCAACACTCTATAATCTTTAGGTTTCTTGTTTTCACACAATAGCGAAGGATAGCAGAAAAAATATGAATAGTTCTTGTCAATCGAGAGGTGGATGCAAACATATACTTTATCTTACGCAAACCCTTTAAGCCATTCCTTATGATAGAGTACCAAGTACATGTAGAATTTCCATGGAATGCAAACATAGATTCTTCAGTGTCCCTGCATTAATCCAAGTTGTTCTCTCATTCTAAGTAATAGAAAATTACAAATGCATAAAGACACTCTTGCACATTCAACTTATTAGTGTACTTTAGTATACAAAATGAGGATCTATGTATAAACAACACATAGATGATGATTTGGTGTGGAAGTAATATTATATCTGTAGGGTCTTCTACATATAACTTAGATTCATTGATATTCGCAGATCGACAATCCTTCCGCAACCATGGTATACCCAGCTTCACAATTAATCCAATACCCATCTTTGTAAACCAGTTCTTGAAACCCTTATCCAATTTTCCAAGGAAATCAAAAGGCCAACAAATTTTTTTGTCGTCTTGTCAATAGGCGCAATTGTACTAACAATCCATTAGTTCCAATCCCACCAATTTAGAAAATGTTACGAACAAGTTGAATAACTTTGTCTTCGTCTTTAACAATAGCATGATTGCCATTATGTTCATCTATTTTGCTCACATTTGTCTCTAGACAATCACTTGATGAAACTGCAATCTCTTATTGTTCAGGCCATACTTTAATCAAATGATCATCTACTACACATTTGGGAATATCCAGGTTCTGTTTGAAATTCTTCAAGCCAATTAAGTTTGTTATACAATAGTGCTTCAGAATATAATTATGTTTAAATGGCAGATGTAGAGTGGAGTCTCTCAATAAAGGCCTTTTCCTTTCCTCTAAAATAGGAAATGGAATGTCTTCAACAAGGTAAGGGGCACCAAACCATGGTTCATGTGGCTTTGAGAAACTTAAACTTTCTAATATCAAGTTTGGGTCCCATGTTTTGAATACAAACTTCACATGAAGACTGTCCTCTTCCCTATACACTAACGAAGGTTTACCATTTTAGATGCAAAGCCCAGTTCAAACTGTTGAGACTCACGATATTGTAACTCTGGAAATATGAAATTTGAATTATTGATAACTTCAAGCTCCTTAAAAGTCCATGCTTGAGGACCTACATCCTCCAATAGCTTGGTGTATGGATACACAACCCTTATATTTAATATGAACAAATTTGGACTTTTTAGTCTGGTTGTTAGGTTCTCAACGTCCTTTAATAGCCCATTATCATAGTTTATTTCTTCCAATATAACTTGAGCCCCTCCTACCAAAGAAGCAGGGATGGAATCAACGTCTCGTTCATCTTTTGTTGTGGATGGCTGTGTAATTTATCTCTAAGTCACAACCCTCAAGTGCAGCATTTCCAAGATTAACAACCACAACTTGATTGCCTTTATTGATTTCTAAATGTTTTAAGCAAACCTCCAAGGACTCTCCATGTTCAACATGTGAATTTCCTATTACTCCAAGATGGCCAGACAAATTTAAAAGAAAAGGTGCACATGTAGAGTCTTGTTTGTTATCCATAATATTACTGGAAGTCTCTTCGGTATCCTTCAACAAGTGAGGTGCACTTAATGATTGTCTATCTTCCAAGGCATCAAGGTTATCTAGTGGACATTCATACCATATTTTATTAATTATTTTGGTTGGCTCTCCATGTTTATTTTTAAGACCATAGCCCATGATATCTTGTTGATAGTGTGCATTAATTAGACAATTAATTGGTTTATTAAATTAAAACCCTGTGTTCGAGGAACAATCCTCAAAACCTCTCTCTTGCACACTCTAAAGTTTATCTTCACTCTAATGTAGACAACACATATCAACATCATCATTAGTGTTTTGGATAGATAACTCGTGTTCATCTCTAATATCCAGAGTTTTTATGTCATTCTTCCCAATAGACGAGTCTCCATAAATATCAACTTCTTGGATAAGCATGTTTGAGCATTCTCTTAGTTCAACATTGGATGCTTCATTTGTTTGCTCCTGGATAGGGAAGTCAGTCTTGGAATTTGTCATCTTCCTTTCTTCTGGGACCTCTTGAAAATTGAATTTCTCTTCATATTCAGCACTGCCATAACTATGATTCACAAACTTGTCTTCCTCATAGTCACTATTTCCACTCCATGACTCTTTTAAATCCAAAAAGTCTGAAAAGGAGATTTCTTTCTGAATCTCTATTGAAAGGACGTTGTACGACTCATAACTATCCATAATTTCCTTATGTAGTAACCCCATGGTTCACAGGCTAGCAAGAAAAACAGCGTTGATAAAACTATAATATTCCAAATCGGAATATTTTACATTAATTTGGTTTTCTCATAAATCTTTTTTTATAAATATAAATATTACATTTAAAATAAGAAATTAAATAAAATATAAGTCCACAAGGGGTTTTGTCCTTGGGCTGTTATAATCACAAGGGTTTTCGTCCTTGAGAGTGGTTGTATAGCATGGCGTTTATATGAAGTTAGATGATTGAATACATAATTGAATGATGTCTCTCATCCCAATCACTGATTATTTATATCTTCAAATACTTCCATCAAAGAAACATGACTTTTTCAAATGTCTTGTCCCAAGAGGTATATTCCCAGGGGTGGCGTCCTTTGTCTTAATGAGTGTTGTTTAACAATTTATTAATTAAATAATTAATAAATAACTAATTGCTGCTGTTCTGATCTCCTATATAAATAAGTGTGGCGATCTCCTAAAGTAATTATTGTTATTCCTTAATAAATAATTGTTGTTGTCTAATGGCAGCGATTCCGTTGCAACAATTCCCCTCTTGGCAATGATCTTCTTGGCAGCGATCTCTTCCTTGGCAGTGATCTCTTCCTTGGCAGCGATAATTTTTCCTTGTTAATTGTAGATTACAGACCTGTGAGTTTGGGGATATTACAAAATCAATGCGTAACAAGTGGATCCGATCATCCGAAGATGTCGCATTGAAGAGAGATGACCACACCACATCTCATACGGAGTCTTGGATTCAAGAGTTGTTAATGGTGATTTGTTGCAGAGGTATACTATTGGTTTAGTTGCTTCGGCCCAAAAGTGGAAATTTACCCCTTTGTAGTACAACATAGCATGAACCATATTCATCCCAGTTATGTTCATTCTTTCTACAATCCAATTTTGTTATGGAGTGTAAGGAATTGTGAAATAGTTTTTGATCCCGTTTTGCTCAAAATAGGATTCAAACTTCTTTAAAGTGAATTTACCATCATTATCTGTCCTGAGTGTCTCGATGCAGGTTTAAGCTTCATTTCCAATCATGTTTTGAAACTTTTGGAAAGTCTCAAAGGCTTCTGATTTTTTCTTCATAAAGTATATCCATGTCATTCGATTGTAGTGATCAATGAACATGAAGTACTTATGACCACCTATGGAGAGGACTGGAAGAGAACACAAGTCTAAGTGAACCAGTTGTAATTTTCTATCAGCTTTCCACTGTGACTTCGCAAATGGTTCTCTTATGTGTTTAGCCAAGATGTAGGCTTCACACTTTTCATTTGATTTTGCAAGCAATGTAGGCATACCAACAACGCCATTCTTTAGCAATACACGAATGTTGTTATAGTGAGTGTGCTCAAATCTAGCATGCCACATGTTTGGACACATTTCGTCTTTCACGAGATGAGCATAACTCTTTGAATTTGATGGCTCACCCATGAGTTTGAGTAGTTTTCCTTCCTCATATCCATTCAAGATGACTGCATTGTCACTTTTTCTCCTGGTAGTGATATCACCATTATCCAACATAATGGAATGGTCTTGTTGCATTGTGAACATTAGGGACAAGTTTTGTTTTAATTAAGGTAAAGGACATTTTGGAGTTTGAAATCTAGAAGCTTTGGACACTTGAGTCTTATTGCACCTCTTTCTTACGGTTGCAAACTTTATCTCTTTGTGAGGTATACCGCACCACAACTTTCTTCACTAAACTCCTCAAAGAAGTCTTTTCAGAAAGTCATATGTAGAGTGGCACCAGTATCAAGAACCCAAGCATCAAACCATGAAGAACTGACTGAGACACTGTTTGCTTCATCATTTGTACTAGAAAACACACATTCACTGGTGAATTGTGCTAAGTTTAACTCTTTTGTTTTCTTTGATTTTTCCTTTCTTCTTATGGTATGCTTCAATTCTATTCCATAGAGTTCTACATTCGTGAGTCTCATGGCTTCCTTTTCTATCACACAATTCGCAGTAAAGGTTTTGTTTATCATTCCATTTTTGACCACCTTGATTTTTATTTTTGCCACCTTTTCCCTTTTACTTATTATTGCCTTCATTTTTGGAAGACTTGGCCTTGTTGGATGTTTTGGAAGAATTTGTTTTGACATAACACACTTTCTCCTGTCGTGGATTCGATTTTTCTTCCAAAGGTTTTTTGTTTTTCTGTCATATTTTCAATCAATTGATCAAATGTGAGTCTTCAACTGATTGCTTGTTTGTAGAGACTCTAGATAGGTTGAATAGTTGGGAAGAAGGGCTTTTATGAATGCGGTCATATAGATGTCGATTTGGACACCCATTGCTTCTACATCATGCTTGATGGCACGAATCTTTGAAACCAATATCATCACATCACCATCTTTCAACTCAGAGTTGAACAACTTCAATTTCAATTGAGTGAATTCCAACTTTGAGTGGGAATCAGATAGCTCCTTCAGTTTGTGAAATGTTTCCCATGGAGTATTGCACCCTTGAATATGACGCAACACATCTCCGTCGATTGAGGCCCTCATCAAGACCAATGCTTTCTGGTTTTTCTACCTTCATCTTTGAATATCCTTTGCATTTCCTATTGGCTCAACTAGTTGTGTATCTCCGTCGCAAATATCCATCTATAGATCATTGAAGATGAATGTGTTCTCTATTTGCCGAGACCATTCTAACCAGTTGTTTTTGCCGGTTAATGTTGTGCCAACGATAGATTTGATGAATGCATGGTTTTGAGTTTTCAATTTGGAGTTTTGAGTTTTAATTAACCCCAATTGGTTTTTTATCACTTCAAAATGGCCTCATTTTCTATATACCATTAGACCAATATACCAAACTTATTGATATACCCGCGCTTCTTATATACCTATCAGTATATGGACGAGGCTAGCCCTTTCTATATACTCAGCAATACGTGAAAGAGGCCTTAAGGTATGTGAGAGTAGAGTGGTACATGGTACCGAGTTGGCATGTGAAACAAATTTGCCCTGTCATTAACACCGGCTTACCAAGAAAACCTCATAAATCAATCTACTCGGTTTTTCTTGATTTTTGGATTTACGTTTTTCGACAGTGACAAATGGGTAAAAGAGTAGCTCTTCTTATTTCTCCTTGTATTTGCAAATTTGGTTGTTGTTTGCCAAATTTGCTGAGAGTAGCTTGCTCAAGGCAATTAAATAAAAAAATTGCTCCAAAATGCTTTTCAAATTTAAATGAATTCAAAATTTGAAATCAAAAACTTTAAAAAAAGAAAATGAGATCTTGCTTTTTTTAAAAAGACTCATAAAATCTGTACCTTCTCTCCTCCAATTAGGTAGGGATGATTACAATATTGGAATGAAAAATATATATGGTGCTTTGAGGGACAAGGACATCCTCCAAAATGCATATTTTTTCACTTTATTAAAGTGCCAAGTGTAGGTAATCAAAGACTTGTTGAAGAATTCAAAAAAAGACTCCAATGTTATCTTCATGACCAACACGCCTCTTTGAAACTCTGAGCAGCAAATCAAATCAAGTAAATACAAAGCCATGTCAAAGCAAATATGATGTTTTATTGCTAATACAGTCCAATGAGACAAAACTCAGTCCAATAACATAGAGAAATGCTCCTCCTCAAAACAAGTTGAATTTTGACAAGAACACCACACTTTGAATGAATTGATATGCCTAGCAAAGATTTGCAGTTTGGAAGTCAAAATGCCATCATAGCCTGTCAAAGAAGATTCAGAAGAGACAAAATATGGTTAAAAAATGCGCCAAAATATGCAAAGTCCTCTGAACCTGCAGCAAACAGCAAGATGCCTCATTTATGATTGGTATGGCTTAACAAAACACTTTAGATAAGTGCCAAATACCTATATCAGATCAGAACACCCTGTTTATAGCTGAAACGCCAATCTAAACAGTCAACAATAAACAAACATAGTTGATGAAGTGTAGGCCGTACGGCTGGAATTAAGGAGAGAAGAATGAAAAATAGACAAATTAAATTCCAAACTCTATTACCAATGACAGGTCGAAAATATTATTGACGGAATGACAATGAATTTTTATTTCACGATTCAAGTTGGAATGAAAGTAAACATTACAATATATAAGCCAAAAAAGGCTATTCATTTCACATTCCCGATGTGACTCTTCATATTCCTATGGGAATGGAGAACTTATTGAATAAAACAAAAACAAAAACAAGATACCTATGCTAGACACCTAGGATTAATAACAACTATATACAATCTTGTTACATATTGTTCTTGGTACATTTTACCCAACATGCGTATGATAATTTTGTAAGCTCTACAACAATACTAACACACAATGTAAACAATTTCTTTTGCTTATAAAAAAAATGAATACAACAAAAAAGGCAAATATAAATTTTTACTTGGGATAAATAACTATGTTTCCATTTTGCATCCATTTTCAAACTTAAATTGGGACTTGTTGATACAAACATTTTGTAGATATTCCTATGTGATTAAGTTCTCTTAGGTTATAAGGCCATCAAGTCAATTAGCAAACTTATATCATGTACATTTCTTACTCTGGCAATGGTGCACTTTCCCTCCTCTCCTGATCTATATATGTATGTACAAAAGAATATTTTAGATGAGTTGAGGCTCTTCCTTATTCCACTTTATTTTCTTGGCATCCTTTGGATGATTAGGGATCAATGATCTACATCATTGGTACCAGATTTGAGGTTGCCCTCAGAAAACTATTTCAACTTATCTCCACTTGCAATTCTTAATATAATCTTCATGCATCCAAAAAGAAATCAATCTCTAAAAGCTCTTTGCTCATCTCCAAAAGGTATAGCTCAATTGGTATTAACCAGCCAAGCAACTCATGAAAAACATCCAAGGAGTGGTGTCTATTGGACCAAGGGATGCGAATGTGGGCATTTTCCTCATCCTCTTACTCCTTGCTACTATCTTGCTGATTTTAATTGTGCTCTCTACCTCCATTGCCCTCCTCACTACTCAAACCATACAAAGTCCTTTGAGATATCTATCCCCACTCCTTGGTCAAAATCACTTGCATGTTCTGAATTAACCATTGCCTCATCATATGCATGGTCAAATTGTGCTTCCACTTGCCATAGATTCAATTGTGACTCAAGAACCAATTCTAGAACAACAGGGGTCTCATCATTAGAAATCTCTTTGGGCCTAGTCGTGAGTTTATTCCCCCTACCACTTTGTTAGCTCTCTTTGAAGAAGTCTAGGTGATTCATATATGTGTCACTCTAGTTGACTCCACTATAACAGTCTATACAAGCAAAGGTGTACTCAAGGGGAATCGACTAACAACTTCCTGTGACCAACTTGGTTGTCCTGGAAGGTGGGTTTGCCAAAGAAATTACGCTAGTAGATGAAGCACCTATGGACATAAATGGTGTGGCTATAAAGCAAGACAAATCTGCAGGCAACAAACAATTAAAATAAGTAGACACAAAAGATACACCACCCAACTTAATGATTGTACCACTATCTATACAAGTATTATTATTTGGAGAGATTGAAACAAAAGGAGAGAAATTTATCAAGGGGCATCTAGGTGTAGCTTTTATGAAAGTAGTAGTAAATATGGTGGCCTCAAGCATAGGTGAGCATCACTCATCCTCATCTAAACTATGCTCACCATTTGAACTTGTCTTCGGTAGAACTCCTCTAAGTGACTCAAGTACGCATCGTCCAATTTATCAACTACCACTAGTTTCTTCAATGCTAGTGCCCTGCTCCTTGAATTAGCTAGCAAAAGGGATTTTCTCGAAGCCTTCTTGAGTGGCAAAGACTTTCCTATAAGTGAGGATTTTTTTGCTTGCAATATCTCAGTTACCCTCGGTCCTAGCAATGCCAACCCTAGATGTTCCCACATGAACATTGTTGGCACTATCTTATATGCCAATTGTGATCTGGGCCATACTACCCTATCAAGTTGGCCTTGACCATATAGGCTATGTCCAATAACAAGCTAACTACATGTTGGGCCATTAAAATCCTTTGTGCTTTCGACAAATGAACTCATGTAGGCATTCGCCCAAGACATCTTCCCACTTTTACACCACCCCTGTGTGAGGCCACCCAGGCCAATCAAAAGGAGTATCTGAAGACTTAGTGGCCCCAACCAACCATGAGTATATCGGAGCAAGAAATATATTCCATCTTTCTACAATAAATATCTCGATGATTTAGATTTCATGCTCTATGATCTTCTAAATTGTAATGTCCCCTTTCTAATAATAAAATATTATTATTATTAAAATAAAAAGTATTTTAAAATAATTTAATATGCCTTAGTTGCCAAAAGTGAACATGTCAGCAACTCCTTTATATTCTAATTTGTAATAAAGAAGGGGACTTCTCTAATTTGATATAAGTCCATCCTTAATTTAGAAAGTATATTGAAGGGAAAGGATAAAAAAAGGGAAAGAAGTTCATTTTAAAAGCTAATGTTATGTTTTTGAATTGAATTCTGAATTTGAAAATGAAACGCTTGGCTTATCTCCATTGAAGATGAGAACCTTCTCTGGAAACCTGAAGTAATGGACAAAAACACTTAACCTCATTTGGGTAGCTTCATTTCAAAGGTTGCAATGAGTAGAATTGATCAGTTTGGAATTCCTAGGCATCATCTTGTGGGGCGCAGCAGTTAACCGGGTTCTAAGAGTGAAGCGTGGCTGTTGGAGACCCTCTTGGAGGGTGGCAAATCACTTTGAAGCATTGTTTGAAGTCAGCAAACCATTTGGAGGCCTTTCCAAGGGTGGTGACCCACCTTGGGAGGAAAATCTGCATGTTATTGGGGCAAATTATTGATATTTTGATATTTTTGTCATCAAACAGCATGTTGGTTATTACTCATGAATTTTCAGACCTATATGTGCATGCAAAAATCAAATTTGAAGAGATTTTGCAGACTAATTATTCTGGAATTTTTGGCAATTATTTAATGGTAAAATATTGCAATTTGTGCTAGTTACATAGTTTTAGAATTCTTATTTTTTTGTTAGGTCTTGATATAAAAAAATTGAAATTTCTATTTTTGCATTAAGGCTTGTGGTTAATTTCTAGATTTGCATAATATGCCCTAAAGGGGTCTTTATAGTGGTAAAAAATGTCCCCTTTTCAAAAAATAAAATAATAATATTATTAAAATAAAAAGTATTTTTAAATACTTTAAATAAAAGCAACAATATGCCTTAGTTGCCAAAAGTGAATATGTCAGCAACTCCTTTCTATCTGATTTGTAATTAAGAAGGGGGCTCTAATTCGATATAAGTCGGTCCTTAATTTAGAAAGTATATTGAAAGGAAATATATAAAAAGGGAAAGGAGGTTCATTTTGAGCGCTGATGTTATGTTTTTGAATTGAATTTTGAGTTTGAGCACGAAAGAATTGGTTTATCTCCATTGAAGATGAAAACCTTCACTGGAAACCTGAAGTTAAGGATGAAAACACTTAACCTCATTTGGGTAGCTTCATTTCAAAGGTTGCAAAGGGCATAATTGATCAGTTTGAAATTTCTAGGGCATCATCTTGTAGAGCGCAGTAGTTGATCGGGTTTTAAGAGTGAAGCGTGGCTATTGGAGACCCTCTTGGAGGATGGTGAATCAATTTGAAGGGTTGTTTGAAGTCAACGAACCCTTTGGAGGCCTTTCCAAGGGTGGAGACCCACCTTGGGAGGAAAATATGCATGTTATTGGGGCAGATTATTGATATTTTGATATTTTTGTCATCAAACAGCATGTTGGTTATTACTCATGAATTTTCAGACCTATATGTGCATGCAAAAATCAAATTTGAAGAGATTTTGCATACTAATTATTCTGGGATTTTTGGCAATTATTTAATGGTAAAATATTGTAATTTGTGCCCTAGTTTCATATTTCTAGAATTTTGAATTTTGAATTTTTTGTTAGGGATTGATATAAAATAAAAATAAAAAATTGTTATTTTTGTGTTAGGGTTTGTGGTTAATTTCTAGATTTGCATAATATGCCCTAAAGGGGCCATTACAGTGGTATCAAAGCCAAATTCTTGGCTAGCTAAGGGGGTTTGAGTTGGCTTCATGCCAAACAGTGATGAGGAAGTGAGGTACTGCGAAAGGGAACTTGGAACAACCAAGGTAGAGTAACATGGATGACCCGGATAGGGTTAGTTTTGAAAGATTCGCCCAAAATCAAGAACAATTGACTGAAATGATGGCTGAATTCATCCAAACCACGAAGGATATGAAAGGACTCAAGCCACACAATGGTGAAGGCAACACTAAAAGTACATACAACCCTCCCCTTCCACCCAGGGTGATGGTTGGATCTACACAAAGGCCTAATCAACCCAACTTCCTTCGTAGGGAGCAAGTCATTCCAAAAAGGGAGGATAAGCCTTCTATACAAAATGATATGGCTGCAAATTACGAGGAATATATGACTTTTCCATTGACAATCAGAGAAGAAATGAGCCTTGCAGATTCCGTGGCATTGAAAAAAGACAAGTATGGTTCTAGGGCTGGTCATAAACAAAGTAACAATCCAAGAGATCTTCAACGTGCCTTGAGAAAGGAAGAGGAAAAGAATTTCCAAGTTGTTAGGGAGAATGAAGAAGAATCTGAGCTGCAAGTAATTTTGAAGGAAAATGATGGAAAGTCCAACCCTCATGAGAATTCCAATGAGGAAATCAAGGAGCAAGAGAGTTCAGATCTGAAAGAAATTAGTGAGCAGCCCATAAAGGAATCCACTATGCAAGTGGACACTGGAGAACCTTCAATCGAAACATGTATGGTTCTTGATAAACACAAGGATGGTTGGGCCAAGGTAAGTCCCTCAAAAGCTCCTACTTCCAAATATGAGAAAAGAAGTAAACATTTGGAATCTAGCCCAAAGTATCAAAAGAAAAGTCATATTTCAGGTTTATTATTTCATATTGGGGCATTTTAAATTTATTGTTATCATGGACAACATGGTGAAAATGATGATAGAATGGTGAACACTTCATATGGCAAAGGGCACATAGGTCCTTTCATACAAGTTCCAAACTGCTTGTACATGAAATTTTGGGATCTGGGTGACCTTTGGAGATATAAGACAACATTTTCAATCACTAAATGGTTGATTCCAGCCCCTATATCACTGTCATTTCTGAATTTTGTGAAAAAATTAAAATATGATAGTTGTTGTCCTATTCTTTTTGCTGCTATGTGCAACAGAACTAGCCCCTTAACAAATTTTATAACAGTCACGAGTATTTTTGGTCACAAGGTGGAAGGATGTTCCGCCTATCATCACTAAGGGATTGTTTGCAATTGTTATGGAAGAGTTTCCAACCACCACAATGCTGATTATGAACAAGAAAATGCAACGGTAGAGCTACAACCATGTTTGGAACAGCAAGAATAGACCTTTGAAAGTCCATTGCACGAATGGAAACTATGAAGAAGATGCAAGCATGAGAGGAGAGTTGAACAACATGCCTAGGAGGTATGGTGACGCGGTTGGAGTGGTATGGAGAATTATTGATTTCATTGACACGTTTGTTAGGTGTGTAGATTTAGGAACAACCCATATGAGCATTGGTAAAGAGACTCTTATGAGTCAAAGAGTGCATAGTTTGCATGTGTCCAAGGAAAGTACAATGTTCATGACATGTGACAAGCAGGAGTGGGGGCTATTGAGTATGTTTTCTATCCACAATAACAATATGGGACCCATTGAAGCTCAAGGCTATGTTCATGAAGCAAGTGTTTGGGGTTGCAAGTTTCCAAGATTGAAGTGGGATCCAAGTATTTAAGAGATAATAGAAAATGGGCTTGCATTTGCTTGAGGGAAAGCAAATCTAGGAAGGGCGGACTGTAATGTCCCATTTTCTAAGAATAAAACAATATGATTATTAAAATCATAAGTATTTTTAAATACTTTAAATAAAATGAATAATATGCCTTAGTTGCCAAAAGTGAACATGTCGGCAACTCCTATTTTGATTTGTAATAAAGAAGGGGACTCCTCTAATTTGATATAAGTCAGTCCTTAATTTTGAAAGTATATTGGAGGGAAAGGATATAAAAAGGGGAAAGAGGTTCATTTTGAAGGTTGATGTTATGTTTTTGAATTGAATTTTGAGTTTGAGCATGAAATGCTTGGCTTATCTCCATTGAAGATGAAAATCTTCATCGGAAACCTGAAATTAAGGATGGAAACCCTTAACCTCATTTGGACAGTGCATTTCAAAGGTTGTTGCGGGCAGAATTGATCAGTTTGGGATTCCTAAGGCATCATCTTGTAGAGCGCATCAGTTGACCGGGTTCTAAAAGTGAAGCATCATTGTTGGAGACCCTCTTGGAGGGTGGCAAATCATTTTGAAGGGTTGTTTGAAGTCAACGAACCATTTGGAGACCTTTCCAAGGGTGGCGACCCACCTTGGGAGGAAATCTACATGTTATTGGGGTAGATTATTGATATTTTGTCATCAAATAGTAAGTTGGTATTTACTTGAGAATTTTCAAACCTATATGTGCATGCAACAATCAAATTTGAAGAGATTTTGCAAGCTGTAACTATTCTAAAATTTTTGACAATTATTTAATGGTAAAATATTGCAATTTGTACCCTAGTTTCATATTTCCAAAATTCTGAATTTTTTGTTAGGGCTCGATATAAAAAAAATCAGAAATTGCTATTTTTGTGTTAGGGTTTGTGATTAATTTCCAAATTTGCATAATATGCCCTAAAGGGGCAATTAAATAAATGTCATTTGGTGACAATGAGGAAATGCAATAATTGTCAATGACCTACTATTTGGTCACCAAATATACCATCTGCTTACCTATTGGGTTGTGGCTTGCTCAAAAGTACGAAGGCAATGGGTGCATATGCCAACCTCGGTAGCGGGACTATATGGGTTGGATTGATCAAATCTTACATCAATTTTAATAGACCCCAAACCATGAATTTATAAAATGGACCAATCTAAATCTTTAGTTTAAATTTGTGTGGGTCCACTGGTGCTTTCCCTCTATTAGCGATTGGAATCTTGGCAATGGCCTCACCCTTGTTCTTTGCAATTTGTACCTAGTCTTCCATCTCAACTTGTCTTTCAGCTCAACTCATTTTGACATCTTGTTGACATATGGGCTAGGTTGTGGTTTCTGACTTGCAACCACACCTTCAACTTCCCTAACACTATTCACTTTGATTATATACTTCTTCTTGGCTAAACAACACCTTTTCTTATTTTTCACTCACGTGCCCATATTTTCATGTTTGTCTACATTAGTTGAAGTCATTCCAAGGATAAATGTTCCTTTTCTATTATGTTATGATCTCTCTAACAGCAACCTATTCTTATGCCACCAAAGTTAAGTCTACTAAAAAAGAGAATATATTACTCTTGCCCATTGCTAACCTACAAGGCTCTCCTTTTACAGTAGAACAATAAGGCATGTGCCGTAGCTATAACTTATCTTCAACACTGGTGACCAGGTCATCCTTAACTCTCTCTACAAGACTCCATGAACTACTTGCAATCCATATGCCTTCACTTCTAGATTTGGTAGGATGGAAATCCTCAAATTTTGAACCCCTCATATTCTAGTAGAATAATGTTGCACGCTCCTATGATGTAGTCCCCTCCTAAACACCACCAAACACGTCGTCACCCACTCCTATCCAGCGTTGAGAAATCCATACATATTGAATTTATGCTTCCTAGTAGGCCTTGGTCATACTTGCTCTCTCAGATTCTTAAACACTCTACAATAAATCTATAAACTCCAACAACTTCATGCTCAACAATTCTTCAAACCACTATTTTAGAAAATGGGTTTGATAGACTACAACCTCTCTTTCTAGGCTATCTATCCTGCCAATCATGCGTATATTCTATTGCTTTACTTTCCCTTGGGGCTTCGATTCCCATAGTCTTGTGTTCATCCACTGCTCTCCTCTTCGGTCTTTGCTCGTATTGGTCATGATTGTCCTTCAATGCGACGAAGCGCTTGTAAAGTTGAACTCTTTGTCCAGAAAAGGTCTTGGTCATCCCTCACTGCTCAACTAGATAGATCTTCCTGAATGTAAGTCACCTTACCCGACATGGGTTGTACAAACAACACAAGAAATGTATGTTTCCTAGTCAAAATGTATAATGAAACTAAAAACACTTGTTGTACAACCAAAAAATCTAAACAAACAACATGTACAAACAGTAAAGAGCAACATAAGATTTATGCAATAGTCATCAAACTCTCAATGGGAAAAATACTTCAATGCATGTAATGTCAAGGAGAATGTACACATGAGAGCTCTATGTCCAAGTCTATCATGACCATAAATACAATGACAGTCTATAGCTATGGCAATTGAGACAACCATTGCCAATCATGCATCCACCGATATTAACGAAAAAAATTAATGTCATATATAAACGCAACTCAAACTTTTCCTAACACAACTTGGAATTGCTTTATTCAAACATAACTTTTAAATCGCGAGGCCTACTTACTACAAAATGTCGAGACACGTACTACAAACATTAAGTGCCTAAGTAAATGAGGACACCAAGAAACTATAGGCACAAATGCTCATTACCAATTTTCTCTATACATCTCAAGGACTATCATCCTTGGGTTCTAGGAGACTGTGAGGAGTACTCAACTTCCTCCCAGCATTGTTCAATAAGGGCCTCTTAGTCTGGTCCATTCTCTTGAGGATGTCATTAGAAATTGTTTTGACCCCTTGCTGGTGATTGACAAGGATGCTCCCAACTCCAACATTGTAATGCCCCCTTTAGGACATATTATGCAAATCTGAAAATTAATAACCCACCATAACACAAACATATGTAATCACTAATTTTCTATTCCAAACCCTAACCATAAAATTTCAGAAGTCTAGAAATACAAATTTCGGGCACAAGTTACAATATTTTATTATCAAATATTCACCACAGATTCAGAAATATTACAGCGTACAAAAATACCTTCAAATCTGATTTTTTGAACCAATAAAAGGCTAGAAAAATTCAATAAAAATACCAGCAATGTTTTTATGCCTTCAAACTGAAATTTAGGCTTGACTTAGCCTTGAAGGAGTCACTTTCAAACCCCATTGAGGGGTTGCTACCCTCACAACTGGTTCACTGACCTCTTCAAGCAATTTGATGCCCTTTTTGGGCTCCAAAACAAGGTCGTTGCCCTAGCAACTACTATGTCCTTCAATATGCCCTTCCTTGCTTTGCCTCACCTCAAAATGGTGTCTAAGCTTCTCAAACTGATTCATTATGCCCTTTGCAACCCCTGAAATGAAGTTGTCCAGCTGAAAGTTAAAGATTTTTGTCCTTAACTTCGGATTTCCTATGAAGGTTTTCGTCTTCAATGGAAACAAGTCAAGCAAATCGTGGTCAAACTCAAGATTTCAATTGGTAAAAATGACATCCCCTCAAAATGAACCTCCTTCCCCTTTTTATATCTTTTCCCTCTAAAAGCCCCTCCAAAAGGGGTGCATTCCAATTGGAGGGAATATTTGAATAATTTTAAAAAAGCACATGCCTTATAATTTCACTTAAGGGCTAAACTAGCCCATGATCAAAAAGTCCCCTTCTCAAGTCTAAATTAAAAAAGTTTTACAAAAAAGTACCTTTTCACAACTTGAAAAAGAAGACCAAAGTTTGCCCTTTGATTTTTCCATCCCTTAGCCTATGGGAGACAAAGAAATAGACTAAGGATCTTCAACCGCTCATATTTCAGAAGGGGACATGATAGTCCTTCCCTCTCAAAATTGCTTGTCCTCTAACAATTGCAAGTTTGGATGCTGCAGAATGGCTGCCCTTTCTCAAGTAGTATCTTCAAGAGGCAAATCTTTCCAACAAACCAAGTATTCCATAATGCTTTGATTCCTAAGCTTCATTTCTCGAAACTGTATGATAGAATTCGTAACCAAAATCAACTTGTTTTCATCATCAAGTGGTGCCAAATCAATGGAAGGAGGGATGTGCTGCCCAAGTGCCTTTTTGAGGCATGAAACATGAAATACATTGTGAATACGACTACTTTCGGGCAGCTCTAGCTCATAAGCAACTTCTCCAACCATCCTTAAAACTTTGTAGGGACCATAAAAGTGGGGTTTAAGTTTTTCCACTCCACTTTGCTTGATAGAAGATTGTCTACATGGATTCATTCTCAAAAATACCATGTCACCTACCTCAAAAGTTTTCTCTATCCGATGTTGGACCGTATACAATTTCCATTGGTCTTGAGCATTTTGAAGATTCCTTTTGAACTACTCCAAAATTTCAAGGCTCTGTCGTACCAAATCCGTAGCCCCGAGCACTCTACTATCGGTTAAAATCAGGTCTACAAAAGAGAATGCATCATACCCATACAAGGCCTTGAAAGGTGACATCTCAATTGACATGTGGTATGATGTATTGTAGCAATACTCGGCCATGTACAACCACTTATTTCACGTTGATTTCTGCCTTGAAATGCAGTTTCAGATGTATCCTTCCACCCATTTGTTCATTATTTCAGTTTACATATCGGTTTGTGGGTGGTAGCTAGTATTGAGAGACAATTCCGTGCCCACCAAACGAAAAAGTTCTTACCAAAAAAGACTCGTGAACTTCTTGTCCCTATCACTTACAATGTTCCTAGGCAGCCCATGAAGTTTAAGTACTTCTTTGAAAAAGATATCAGCCACTATGAGAGCATTCTACTTGGCTGGAAGTGCAAAAAAATGTACATATTTAGTGAGTCTATCCACCACTATGAACATATTATTCTTACCTTGTGCCACGGGCAGCCCCGTGATGAAATCCATTGATATGCTTTCCCATTTTTTTGGTGGGAACCAGTAAGGGCTGCAAAAGACCAACCGGAAAAGTGTGTTCACCCTTGTTTTGTTGGCAAATAAGGCACTCCTGGATATATTGAAGAATCTCCCATTCAAAGCCCTTCTAAAAGAACCTCTCCCTCGCTTGTACGTTTTGAAAGACCCCGGATGACCAGCCATTGAAATATCATGTACAACCTTCATTATTTGTTGTTTGAACTTGGAATTAGGGGTTAAAAAGACCCTATTTTTGTATAAAATCAGACCATCAACTACCTTGTACCTTTCATCATCAACTTAACCTTCCATGACAACTATAGTTAATCCATCTTTTGCATTCTTAGTTGTGATTACAGCCTTCCAATTGGTTGTAATTTCATGCATAGAACATAAAATGGACTTCCTGGACAATGCATCTGCTACTACATTGTTTTTCCCTTTGACATATTCAATATCAAAATCATACGATTGCAATTTACTCACCTATTTTTGCTGCCTATCACTCAATTCGGTTTGGCCGAGGAAATACTTCAAGCTATTGTGGTCCGTTTTCACCACAAATCAAATATTGTTTGAACTTGGCACAAGCGTGCATGATGGCCAACATTTCTTTGTCACAGATGGAGAATCTACATTCCACTTGAGTTTTCTACTTTCAAAAGCAATAGGATGTCCTTTTGCATTAAGATAGCCCCTATACCTTCCCCGAATGCATCACATTCCAAGACAAACAAAATGGTGAAATCTGCAACAGCGAGTATTGAGCAAGTACTCATCTCCTCCTTGAACTTTTCAAAGGCCTTCATGGCTGTTTTTGACCAGCTGAAAGCTCATTTCTTTGTCAAATTTGTTAGTGGGACAACAAGCTATGAAAACCCCTTCACAAACCGCCTATAGCAGCTACATAAACCAAGAAATCCCCTCAAATGTGTCATAGTAGTGGGGGGGTGGCCAATCCACAATGGCTTGTATCTTTTGTTGGTCCACATGGACCCCTTGGGCATTGATTACATGCCTCAAATACAAAATTTTAGAAACTCCAAACTCACATTTAGATGCCTTGGCAAAGAGTGCTTGCTTCTCCAATACGACCAACACTATGTCCAAGTGTTGTATATGTTCCTCCCATGTTTTACTATACATAAGAATATCATAAAAAAAATCGACACAAATTTTCTCAAGTATTCCCTAAAAATGCGATTCATGCATGATTGAAAGGTGGTAGGTGCATTGGTTAAACCAAAGGGCATTGCCAAAAACTTAGTGTCCAAAGTGACATCTAAAAGCAATTTTATGCACATCCTCCTCTCTTGCCCAGATTTGATGGTACCCGATCTTCAAATCAATCTTAGAGAAGTAAATTGACCCATGAAGCTCATCAATCAACTCATTAATTCTAGGTATGGGATACTTGTTCTTGATGGTTTTCTTGTTCAATAGGCAATAGTCTATGCACATCCTCATTGTCCCATTCTTCACAAGCACAATCGAGGAAGCAAAAGGGCTAGAACTAGGTCTTATGTGACTCATCTCCAAAAGCTCTTTGATAGCTTTTTCAATTTCTTCCTTGTAGACCCTTGGGTGGCGGTAAGGTGTAGTAATTACCGCTTTGGTTCCCAATTCCAATTCAATGATGTGCTCAAAACCCCTATCTGTGGGTAGCCCATAAAGAATACTACCAAACATCTTTGCATAACTATCAAGGATTGGCTGAATATCCTTGTGATGATGCTGTTGTCCCAAATCGGAATTTGTAGTACTTACAAAACATTTAGTTGCCCAAGAAATATGCCCTCTATGAAGGCTCTTTCCATCCTCTTTAGAGCCACCACCATGGGTGCTCCATTGCTCAAACCATCTAGCACCACTTCCTTACTGGCTACCCTAAATTTTAGTGCCATTGTTTGATAATTTTCAGTGAATTCCCCAAGTGAGTGCAGCAATTGTACTCCAAGAACTAAATCAGTTTCTCATATGTCAACTACATAGAAATCATCTTCAATTTTATGCTTACCCAATGTGATGTTCAACCTAGGAATTTTCTTGGTGCAAGAGATGATGAAGCCATCCTCCACAGTCACATTAAAGCCTCTAAAATCAGTTGATTGCAACCCACATCTCGCCGCCAATCCCTCATCAATTAAGTTGTGGGTTGTCTCACTATCAATGAGCACGTGACCTTCTTACCTTGTAAGACCCCTCTTATTCTAAAGGGGTGGCATCTAGGAGCTCTGGATAAGGTGGCAAGGGTGCCATCCAAGTTATCCTCTTCTCCCTTTCCCACTTGTTCCTCTTCATAAGTGGTTGTCCCTCCCTCCTCCTCCTCCTCCTCTTCTTCCCCACCTAAAATCACTTCTATGTAGTGAACTTGCCTCTTTCAAAGGCAGCGATGGCACAGTGTCCAGGGATCCTTGCATGAAAAACACAAAAAAATTCTTCTTAGTTCAATTCTTGACTCTTCCCCACCTTTGTTCATATTTGGCAGCTCTTTTTGCTACCCAAATCCTTGCTGATAAGACTTCTTTTGTGGTTGCTCCGAAATTGCCATCCTAGGCTGCCCAAAAGTGTTTGTCCTTCGTTGTCCAAAGGGCCCAAAAGTATTAGTTTTCTGCAGTCCCAAAGGCAGAATTTTGTCCCTAGGAGCTGTAGATTCAAGGCCAAGAGCCTTTTGAATGACCTCTTGAAGTGCAATAGGGCTAAAAGCCTTAACTAAACCCCTAAGTGGGTCAGCCATGAACAAAACTACAAGTCTTCTTTTTGAAACATCCACTACCATGACTGAAACCCTCTAAAAATCAGCCACATACTCCACGGAAGTTTTTGTCCCAGCTGAGCCACTTCCCTGAAATGAAGTTCCTCATCAACCCTATCAAAGCTTTCAATTATTTTTCTACTGAATTCCTCATAGGTGTTTATGAGGTGGTGCCCTTGTGTTACCAAACTGTGGTACCACCACTCATGGGCAACTCCTTCCAAATGCAAAGTAGCGAATTTTATGGCCTCATCCTCGATAGGCCGAAGTGTAAGGTATGTGTCTGCCTTTTGTATCCATCCCCTAGTTGAACTTTTGGTAGATCCATCAAAAGTGGAAAGTGTGAGCTTTACCAAAGCATATTGATGATCTCCTTGGTCGTTCTTTGGTTTATGACCAGCCCTCAAACCACCCTTGCCTTTTTTCAATGCCATGAAATCTACAAGGTTCATTTCTCTTTTGATTGTAGGTGAAAAAGTCATATATTCCTCATAGCTTGCATCCACATCATCTCGTATTGAACGCTGCTCCTCCCTTTATGGAATGACTTCCTCTATACGAAGGAAGTTGGGCTGAAAAGGCCTTTGTGTAGATCCAACCATCACCCTTGGTGGTGGTGGAGTGTTGTTGTGTATACCAAAATCCCTTTCCTCACCATTATGAGGTTGTGCCTATTCATGTTATTCATGGTTTGGATGAATTCGGCAATCATATCTATCAAGCGCTCTTGATTTTGAGCGAATCTCTCAAACCTAGCATGATCTAGGTCATCCATGTCTTCGTGCCTTGGTTGCTCCAACTCTTGCCTTGGTTGTTCCAAATCTTGTCTTGGTTGTTCCTGCCCTTCTACCTAATGTTCTGGAGCCCTTTTCTTTTCTCTTTCATAGTGTCTAACCTCTTTGTCACTATTTGGCATGTAGACAACTCACTTACCCATAGCTAGCCAAGAATTTGGCTTTGATACCACTATAATGTCCTCTTTAGGACATATTATGCAAATCTGAAAATTAACAACAAACCCTAACACAAACATATACAATCTCTGATTTTCTATTCCAAACCCTAACCATAAAATTTCAGAATTCTTTAAATATGAATTTAGGGCACATGTTACAATAATTTATTATCAAATATTCACTACAAATTCAATAACATTATTGCCCACAAAAATACCTTCAAATCTGATTTTTTGAACCAACAAAACGCTGGAAAAAATCAATAAAAATCCCAGTGGAGGAGCGACTTTCAAACCCCAAGGGGGGGTCGCCACCCTCACAACTGGTGCCCTAACCTCCTCAAGCAATTTGTTGCCCTTTTTGAGCTCCAAAACAAGGCCATTGCCCTTGCAACTGCAGCGTCCTTCTTCAAAATGCCCTTTCTTGCTTTGCCTCACCTAAAAATAGTGTCTAAGCTCCTAAAATTGATCAATTATGCCCTTTGCAACCCCTGAAATGAAGTCTAGCTGAAAGTTAAGGGTTTTTGTCCTTAACTTTGGATTTCCTATGAAGGTTTTCATCTTCAATGGAAACAAGTCAAGCAAATCATGGTCAAACTCAAGATTTCAATCGGTAAAAATGACATCCCCTCAAAATGAACCTCCTTCCCCTTTTTATATCTTTTCCTTCTAAAAGCCCCTCCAAAAGGGGCGTGTTCCACTTGGAGGGAATATTTTGTTAAGCACGGGATATATTGAAAGGGAGGGGTGAATTAGTATATCATATATCTTATAAATTTTTTACTTAATCAAACTCCACTTAACCATACATTCAATATATACGATAAAATTGAAATAATATGCATCACATAAGAGAGAGAGAGAGAGAGAGAGAGAGACCAGATTTTTACGTGGAAACCCAAAGTGAAAAAAACCACGGAGAACAATCTTAAGTATATGAAAGAGCACCAACTCAAATTACAAAGTTCACAAGCAATAACTTGCAGGAGCACCAACCCCTTTGCTGAGCACCAACACAACTATTTGTGAGCACCAACCCCTTGCAACGATTTGTGAGCACCAATCCACAGGAGCATCAACCCCTCTTGTGTATGAAACACAACTATTTCTCAATGTTGCTTTCTCAACAAATGATAGAACTCTACAAAATCTCTTTCTATTCTCTCTTCTTTTCGTATATAAAACAATTACAAACCATGCACTCTCTTGCATATAACAAATGGCTTCTCAAACCTTTATTTATAGCTTTCCAAATGACCTTTGGCATTCACCCTTTGTGACTCTTCACTCTTCATGGAAAATGGCGCCAAACTTGCATGACCCTTCGAATCTTTGTATTTGAAAAGTCATATGGTGACCCTTCATAAACAAATGTGTCATTTCCTCTTTTGTCTTTATCTTAGTGACCTTTCGAATTCCTTAAGGTGACTCTTCATGGAAAAATGTGCCACACCCTCTTTTGTCTTCACTTGGTGACTCTTGGAATTCCTCGAGATGACTCTTCATGGGAAAATGCGCCCCATTCCTCTTTTGTCTTTGACCCGTGGCTCTTTGACTTCTCCATGGGCCATCTTTTGACTTTTATGCAACCAAAAATATATTCGTTAATATTAATAAATATCAACATATTTTAGCCAAAATATGAACATTAAAAACATCTTTAAACAATAAATGCTATGGGGCCTTTATCACCAATGCTAGACCTTTGACATCAATGACAATATTTCCAGCATATTTGAATTTTTTAAAAAAACACGTGCCTTAGAATTTCACTCAAGGGCTAAACTAGCCCGTGATAAAAGATCCCCCTTCTCAAGTCAAATTTAGAAAAGATTTACTAAAAAGCACCTTTTTACAATTTGAAAAAAAGAACCAAAGTTTCTCCTTTGATTTTCCTTCCCTTAGCCTATGGGAAACAAGGAAATAGGCTAACAATCTTCAACCGCTCATATTTGAGAAGGGGATATGACAAACATAGATTAGAGCCTTGTTCTCCATCCACCCTATTCTCTTGGTTCTATCAGAGGTTCCCTTTAATATGGATTTTGTTCATACTAATTAGTTTGTGGATTTACACTTTTCTTATTTGGTTTTATTGCTTCATAGTTTAAGATTTAGGTACTTCATTTTTGGTTATTGGAGTTCTTTTCACATTCCTCGTAGCTATTGTTAATATACTTTTTAATTGCATTGACCGACTTTGGTCATTCATGGACATTAATATAATTTCACTCCTATTGTTCCTTCTATCTAGATCACATGATGTATCATGTGCTTCTCCCTCCTACACTCTTGTGAACATCATTAGAATTTGCAATGACCCCTTGGTGGTTATCAATGAGGATGGTTCAAACTCTAGAATGGGCTATAACCTCGTTCTCCATCTACCCTCTTCTCATGGCTCTATTAGTGGTTCCCTTTGACATGGCTTTTGTTCATACTTACTAGTCTAGAATTTAATTGTTTGCATTCACCCCCTTCTTATTTTGTTTTATCAATTCGTAGTTTAAGTTTTCGGCACTTAATTTTTTGTTATTGAAGTTCCTTTTACATTCCTAATTAACTATACTAAGGTCATTCATGGATATTAATATAGTTTATTTCCTTGCATTCTTTTTTTCAAGGTCAAGTGATGTAACATGTGCTTTTTCTCCCTCTATCTAAATTTTATATTACATTTTTTCTACATATGTTGTTGCTTGGTAATTTCAAATAGTAAAAATCCTAGATTTTATAGTAGAAAAAAATTAAAAACATAGAAAATTCATACAATCTAGGTTACACTCTTGAGAATATCATCAAATTTTGTATTGACCCCTTTGTGGTGATCGTTGAGGCTGCTCCCAAATCTAGCACAAATTATAGCCTCGTTCTCCATTTGCCCTCTTCTTATGGCTCTATCAATGGTTCGTATAGCTGTTGTTTATAATAAAGAGTTTAGAATTTAATGCGTGGATTCACCCCCTTCTTATTTACTTTTATTACTTCCAAGTTTAAGTTTTGGCACATTATATTTTTCTAATTGGAGTTCCTTTTGCATTCCTAATTAGGTATTCTTTGGTCATTCATATATTTATGTCAATATAATATACTTGTGTGTATTAATAATATTTAATCATATTAACATAAATATTGAATAATATTAATATAATATAAATATATTACTTGCATTTATAAATTGTTTCTTTGTGTGTGCATGCACTTGCATGTGTATATTATTAATGTTTTTTTTACAAACATTTACACACCATTTCATTTCCAAATGTTCCTAGAAAATCAGCATTTCTCATACTTGAAAATGTTTTTGTTTCCTAGTAGCTTAACAAAAAATAGATGCAAGTAATGGAGAACTTCCATATTGTAGTATTATTTAGTTTTTTAGTTTCGAGGGATTTTCACTACACAGGAATATTTTTAATACTCAAGTGTCACCATGATGACTACGTTTCATGAGTAGTCATTTTTCTATGACCTTTTAATTCATGATGTATATTGGTTAATAATCATAAGACAAGGGGGCCTACAAAGCAAACAAGCACCTTTAAGCATTTGTTAGTAGGGGAAGGAACGATGAATATAAACCACCACTTTGGGATTTTCATGATGCAAAAATATATACTTTGTTGGATAGTCCAACAAACCTCTTGAAGAGGCCAATGAGCAATGTGCAGCCTTTGAGAGAGGAGCTGCCCTTCATGGGAACAATGAAATTTAAAAAATGCAAAGATACGTTACACCTCTAATTTATAGCATTAACCAGCTAAAAGTAACTTTTATGGACGCTCATTTAACATGCCATGTGTTTGAGGTCACGGGTAAAAATTTATAAATGAAGAAAGTGGTGGAGTCATATTGAAGCCTGTGTAAAAAGGGGTACTGATTGATAAATTTTAAATTTAAGTCATTCATAAAGTGATAAGGGCCATACCTTGAGAGAAGGATGAAAGGGAAAGGGCTCATTCAAAGGTCAAGGAACTCCCCTTCCCTCAAAAACCAAGAGACATAAGGGTCCCAATGGTCAATCATAATCTTATGATCCATTTCCAAAAGGATTGATTGGGAACATATGTGATGTAATATAAGACTAATGACAATTGAAATCTATAAGATGAATTCCAAATATACTGGGCTTGCCACCCTAGTACAAGTTACATAGAATGGATTTATATCTCCAACATTTATGAGTTGATATCAATGGTGGAGTCAATATTAACAACTCAATGGTGGAGTCAATATTAATGTGTTCTTTTAAACCTAAAAAACTGTGAAGTTCATAGCCATCATACGATAGTTATGTGAAAATTGATACATAAAAAGTAGAGTTTTAATTTATTTGTAATACCAGTAAAAATGATTAGCACTAAATGAGTAAAATAAAACATTATGTCTTATTTTGCATTTGAGTTTAGAAGCACGTACAATTATAAGAATGGAAGTAAATCCAATAGAGAAACCTTCATTAATGTGCCGAAAATGATGGTCCGTCAATGTCGATAATGTTGCTAGAAGACTCAACAACAATCCTCCTACATAGATCGAAAGCTAATAATAAGAATTGGATGTATCCTTTGAAAAATTGAAAGAATCGTCTTACGTCTCCAATAAAAAAAATAGTCAAGTCCCAACATATTTAATGCATGAAAGTAGAAGAGAGCAAATGGACCCCAGAAACGTGTTGAAGCTTGTATCTTTGCCAAATAATCCATAGTGACACGACCGGGCTTAATATTAGGTATTCTGGCTCCCATCTTCATCATGTAATCTGATATTTCCTTGGGCAAATTGGCCTGTGTAACAAAAAAGAGTATCATAATAAAAAATTTAACCTGCTATGGAAACATGCAATCAATCATCTTATAATCTATCCTAATTAATAAGCTGATATATAACAAATAATGTTAAAAGTATATGGTATATATCGGGTGAGACCCATTTTCATCAATCATCATCATTTATCCAGCTTTTAAAACCCACTGAAACCATGCACAATAGCAATATTTTAGCCACTAATGGTGGCTGGTTCTCCTACCATTCTTTAAGGTATCACAAGTTTCCCTTTAATTATATACCTAACTGAATGAAATCAATGTAAGAGTGAGGCCTACAGGTATCATATTGCTTGCTCTGATGTGTCATAATTTATTACCGGTATCAATTGCAGGTGGGTCGAAAGCATTATAGGCCTCATATGCCAAGAAAAAAGATGCAATAACTCTTCTGAAGAAAAATTAACAAACTATCCTATCACAATTATTAAATTTGAATGAATGCCCAATTGGCTTAAAAATTAATAAACAGTAAAAAAGTAACAATCAAATGATTATAGATCATTTGAAACATTGCTTACAATGTCCAACAGATTGAACGAAAAGATTAGAATAGCATATACTGAGTAGTAAAGCCATGGTTTAGAACCAGAAGCAGCCACAGTTGTGGGGTTCAAAATATCTCGCACCCTTTCCCAAAACGGAGATTCAAGGAGACTGCATGCAAAAGCCAAAGAAATGATTGATATAGATTTCCAAAAAAATAAAACTTGCAACACAATACTGTAGCAAAAATAATGTCCCAGAAATAATCTTTACCTTAAGGAGCATTTTGATTCATTAGTGTCCAAAAATTGATATCTACTTTTACTCCTGCTGATAAGACATGATCACTTGTCATCTACAAATGATGCTAAAAAGGGACAATACCTTGCTAAGATGGCAGGCGCAGCCAAAACATATGTCGTTGTGATGACAGGTTGCATTCCTGTTGGATTAATACTGAAAGGAATGTAAGGATTGACTTCAGGAAGTGAAGCACCCTCTCTGCACGTCCAAATTGTTCAAAAGGTAGATAAGAAGTCTAATAAACTGTAGGAACAAATATTTAAAAAGTAGAGTAAGAAATAAGCTCCAATTGTTCACTTACATAGGCATAAGTATACTTAATGCTGCTACATGTTGAAACAAAATTTCTAAGAAACTGCCACCACATATATTATGTGAATGAAATCATAATTCCCTTGTAAAACTAATGTCCACAAAAAAACAGAGTTGGCCAATGAGAATCAAAAGTAAGGTACGTTACAATAGCAAGTAGGAGTGACAAATAGAAATCCAAGAACAAAAAGAGACTACTAATACAATTCACAGAAAATAGGTAAAAAAAACAGAAAGATAAAAATTACACAAAAATTGAATTTTCACTCATAACAATATAACCCAAAAACTAACAAAAAGACAACTCGCCTTTAGGTGTTACCAAAAGTACTTAGAGAATTTTTTGTTAAGGTATGGGAGAAATGAACTCTGCTGTGGTTTGACGCGCGCCGCCACTGCATTTTGCTATGTTGTTTCCATTTTCAAACCGTGCTCCTTTTTGGAATCTGCAGGATTTGGCCTGTGTCATTTATTGTCTCTATGTGAAGTCTCACCTTAGGGCAATCTTGGCCTATATAATGGCCTCTCTGATTTCCATTCCAGTTGTTGAAACTGCGAAGGAAGATTGTGGAGCTGTTATGAATGGCACCCCCAATCAAGAAGCCGTGTAAATTTGTCCCCGAGATCTTCCACAAGGTACAGACTCTCAGCCTGATATTGTTTTACCTATTCCTGAATTTGATTCTGCCTGCAAATGGCTTGAGCAATTTTCTTTAATAGGTTATTTTCTTGGAAGAATCCCTTCTGAGTGTATGTTGAAAACCTAGGTCCAATCTCTTTGGATGCAACATGGCATTAGGCTGGAAGGCGTCCAAAGTATGATGGATGGGTTCTTTTTATTTAATTTTTCTGACCCCACCCATGCAGAAATTATTTTGAATAAGTCCTCTACCTGATATATTTGTACTTCTCTTATAGTTTTGTTGCCCTAGACATAGGATGATGTTGTTTCTGAACACATGACCCTTAAGGTCTGGGTTGAATTCCTAGGACTTCCTTTGCCTTGTTGGCATTTTATTGACCAAATATGTCAAGGGCCTCCAAAATTTTACTCAGCTCGTCCCCAAAAATGGGTTTGTGTGAAAGTTGACCTCTCCCATGACCTTAAGGAATTTGTTGAAATTCAAGTGGGTGATGTCCGTTATTCACAACGATTTTTATACATTAATTTTCCCAACACGTGTTTTAGGTGTCAATCTACCAAACACAAAATCAGAGAATGCCCGTTGTTTGCTTCTTGCAATAAAGCCATGACCAACCCAACTTTTGAAACCCCTAAGACCAATGACGAGCAAGGGTGGACCACAGTTGGAGGGCATAACAATGGCCATATAAGGGCATTGCTGCTAATCCCATTGTTGGTACAACTACCAACAAAGCCACTAAATCATCCCCAAGTTCAAACCCTCGGGTTCTTGTTGTGTCTAAAGTTGTAGGTCAAGTTGCTCAACCCTCTAGGGAGCTCATTCATAATCAAGCTCAAACATCAAAAGAGGCAAAAAATCCTAGGTTATAGCACTCCTCTTGCTACAAAGGTTTTATCAATTTCTCATTCTTCCCTCTCAACTTCAATCTCAAGATTTGCATTCGAGTTTTCGCCATCATTCTGCATGCCACACTTCACCATGATCTTTTTGGCATAGCTTGCTTATAGACCCTTAGCTTGGTTTTGTTTCCACAAGGCTAAGGGAAAGAAAGAAAGGGGAACAATGAGGGGGCCATTCAAAGAGCAAAAAGGTGAAAAGGTACTTTAAGTGTTCTAAATTTCTGTTGAGTTGTGCAAAAGTGCTTTTGGTCTTATTTTCACTTAAGTGGGGGACCTTTAAGGGTCATGGGAGCCCAACCCCTCAAAAAGGTAATTCAAAAAGTAAATTTCCTTATGATTCGAAAAGTCACCTCCCTCCAATTTGGCCGCTACCTTTGGGGATAGATATAAGAGGAAATTGAAGGTCCATTTGAAGGGCTATGCATGTTTTTGAATATTGAATTGTGGATCAAATATGTCAAACTTGTTCACCGTGACTTGAAGATGAAAACCTTCAAGTGTACTAAGGTTTGGGGACGAAAACCTCTATTCCTTCATTGTGCGCAGCTCTATTCAAAGGTTGTAATTGTGCTTCAGATTTGCATGGTTGCATGCAATTAATATTACAAAGGTGTTTTGGAACACCACCTTCATTCAAGGATTGAGCAAACTCATTAGAGATTTGGAAAAATACAATTTGTAGGTCAAAGAAGAGGGGCGAAATACCCTAGGGCAGCAAGGAGGCTCTCTAAGCGTTGGCAACTTCCCTTAAGGGCTGGGCGAGTGCCTTGGGGCATGCTTGGGCTTGTTCCAGTGGTAGAAAACAGGTGAAAAATTATTGATAATAATATTTCTAATATTATTATTATATTTTTCTATTAATTTTGCATGTCTAATTTGAATTATTTGAGGGCTGGTTACAAAGTAAATAATTCAAAATTATTCATATCATTTTTTTCCTAGTGGAGCGATTCACCTAGGAGGGTTTTTAGGGTGCTTTTGGGCTCTAAACTTGAAGGGAATAAACATACATTTTCAGATTTATATTGTGGGAATTACAATATTAATTTCTCAATATTGGCGACTTGTTTTGGGAGACTTGGAGGGCAAGTTGAAGATTTTAATATTCAGATTTAATTCTACATATTTTTTCAAGTGTGCCAACTTCATTGGAAAGGTTAATTTGACAATTTGCAACCCTAATATGTTCATTGGAAGCCCTAATATTTTGCATAATTATTTGGGAGTTTTTTAAAGGATTTCAAGGCAAATTTGAGGGAGAAAATGCAATTGTACCACCATTTGAAAATCAAAATTATTGCAGGGGTAAATTTCAGCGTCATCACCATTTCAATCTTGCCACAAAAAAGGTATTTTATTTCAGTTTTATATTCAGCATTTTCAGGGTATATTGGAGTGTTTGTTGCTTGGAATTTGGCCAATTCTTCCAGCTAGGATTTGTCAGTTTTTGGGTACAAATTTCATATTGTTTTAGTTTTATATAAGGGTTTGTTGGTAAGCCCCTATTTTGCTTATTTGTCCCATTTGGGGACATTACAGTGGTATCGGAGCCATAGATTAGCTATACTGTGGTGTGAGGGTTGTTGATACATGAGTGGCAGTAAAGAGGGCAAGTATTACTTAAGGAGTATTAAGAGGGGAGCAAAACTTCCACCAATTGGACCTCTCGAGCAAGAACAGGTAATGGGTGACATGGATCACCAGGAGACAGAGAGAGAGGAGCGATAGGATAGTTAAGGAGAGGTTTCAGAGATATTATCAGTCTCAGGAGCGGCTGACTACCATGATGGAGGGATTTTTTCATACCCTCAGTGATGTGAGTGGCTTAAAGCCACTCAATGGAGATAGTGGTGCTTCGGGGAGTAGGCCAAATACACATATACCCTCTCGCGCAATGGAGCATCCACATGTAAGCCCACCTAGCCTACATTTGTTCAGAGGGAGGAGCCCGTGCCAGTGAAGGAGGGGTTACCTAACTCACATGAGGACTTGGAGAGGGAGATAGATGAGTATGCTACTTTATCTGCTACAGTGAGAGAGGCTATGACTTTTTCTGAGTTTTCAACTTGGAAACGGAGACAGTGGGATCAGGATCGATCAAAGGCACAAGGGCAGCTAGGGAGATCTCCAACATCCGTTGGAAAAGTTATCCCTTTCCACTTTTAATGGGTCACAGAGGAGCTCGACGAGGGCTTGGATTTAGAAGGTGGACACCTTTTCACTTCAACCTAGGGCAGAGGAGGAGGCCATTCAGTTTGCCACATTACATTTAGAGGGAGCAGCACACAATTGGTGGTACCATGTTTTGATCACACAAGGACACCAACACATACACTCCTAGGATGAGTTCAGTAGGAGATTGATAGAGATATTTGATAGGACAGATCCGGAACTTTATTTCCAAGATTTAGCTCAATTGAGGCAAAAGGCCTCAGTGGATGATTATGTTTAAGAGTTTCAGAGACTTTTGGTCATGGTGACTGACATATCGGATAGGAGATTGGTGGTGTTGTTTATTGAAAGCTTAGTTGATTCCTTGCGGAGATTGGTCAAGACATTTGATCCACCTTTGAGAGAGGCCATCCAAAAGACCTATGATTTGGAATCTTCTACTCCAAGGGGCAGATTCACACCTTTGGGGCAGCCAAAGGGTACTTTTTTTCCACCTACAGGGCAGCATAGAGGTGGTTGTTTGGGGCAGCCAAGGGGCAACTACACAAGGCCTCCAAAGGCCAATCATGAAGGTCCTTTGATTAGACCAAACCAACCGGGTTTGGGGCAACAGGAGCTACCACGTAGTAGCTTTGATGTAAGAAATGAATTGAGAAGGAAAGGTCTTTGCTTCACATGTAAGGATCCTTGGGAAAAGGGCCACAATTACTGTAGTAAGGGGCAAGTACACTACATTGAGGTACTTCCTGAAGAGGAGAATGAGGAGGAAGAATTTGGGATAGACACCTATGAGGAGGGAACATTGGAGATAGAAGGAGAGGAGTTGAGTGGCACTTTGGCATCACTTTAGGGAGCTCCTAGGTACTATCCCTTTAAAGTGAAAGGATCATTGAAGGGTATACCGGTCACTATGCTCATTGATAGTGGGGCAACCCACAACTTCATTGATACAGGGCTTGTGGCATCATGTGGCCTACAACCCGTAGAGTTCAAAGGGTTTAGAGTCACAGTAGCAGCTGGATTCACCATCCCTTGTACCACTAAGGTTCCAAAGCTTAGTTTCACTTTGAAAAGGCATATGGTAGAGGATGATTTTTATGTGGTTGGCATTGGGGAGACCAATATGGTCGTTGGTATTCAATGGTTGCATTCTCTTGGTGAGTACACTCAAAACTATCAAACTATGGAGTTTAAATTCAAAGTGGCTGGTAATGAGATCATTTTGCATGGTTTGAGAGATGAAGAGCCCCCTTCATCAAATACAATGATAGGAGGATTTTTTATGAACACGAGGGAAGAGAAAAGGAGGATTGAAGATAAGGTTGCCACAAGACATCAAATGCAGCCCCTTATTTCTAAGATAAGACACTCTACACGGCAATTGGTAAGCATAATGAATTCTGCTTTTTGTCATACATGTTGTGGAAGGGTTGAAAAGACATTATATTTCCAAGGGCAGCCCCAAAATTACCTTGAGTGGCACCCTATTCCATTTTGCAAGGATAACAAGGAGGGTGTTATGAAGGGCATGAGCACCCTCTTGATTTTGGAGAGGGCTAAAGTTGCAAGCAGTTGTTCACATGGTCTAAATTTGAAGAAAAGATGGTCCTCTTACTTTCCGGAAAATGGTAGAATCAGCTGGGCTTATTTATGGAATTTTTTTGGGCATCAAAGGCAACTTAATTTACATATGGCAGGCAAGTGGAAGAGCTAGAAAAAATGGCTTGACGTCTGAATTTTGTTGCTCACAAATTTCTGAGACAACAAGGCAATTCCAGCCACCAAAAATGATCAAAAAATTGCACTTTTGGGGCACGCTACAAGCCACGATAGGGAGGATATATGCTGAAGTAAATTCTGAATTTAAGCACTCAAAAAATTCTGATTTTAAGTGGCAGGTACAGCAGCATTAAGAAGGTAAAAAGTCTGATTTTTTCAATGAGTTCCAGCCCATAGTATGTTCTGAAAATACTCATGATGGGGGCACACTTTTGGCTTGACAAAGAATGGGGAGTGATGCAGAAGCATAATCTAAATGAACAAATTCAGGTAGTAAGTTAGTGTCATGAAAGTGTCATAGAGTGATTTGAGTCATATTAGTCCTTTAAAGGTTGCTATAATCAATTTGAGTCACTTATAGTTCTCTAGGATCTAAATGGTATTTCCCTCCAAAATGCATGTATTTGAAAATTTGAAAATTTTGTTTCAAATTCAGGTCTTGATATATGTAATGTGAATCTAGAAAGTCTATATTACGTAGGGAGAGTCATAAAATAGGTTTAGAGAGTCTCAAGTTAGTATATGTAATGATAGACTTAAGATTGAGTTTGTTTTGTTATGCTTTTCATGGCACAAACCAAATATCTCAGAACAAATCAAGGAGACCTTCGTTGAATTGCTAACAAAGGAGCATCAAATAAAGATGGATCAGCTCGAGGCCTTCATCCTAGGCAAGTAACAGGTGGAAGAAAATGCAAAAGGGTTTCAATTTGTCAACAATTTCGAAGGTTGCTCAAAAAGAGTAGTGTCCAGGAGAGACATTCTGCCATGACTGTGTGACTGTAAGTGATTTATTTCAAATAAGAGAAAGGTACATTGAGTGTGTTTATATTGAATTGAGTGTCTTGAAAGATTCCCAGCTGTATTACAGTGATTCAATAAGAAATCAACAGCATTTGATGGTCTACTGGTCAAATTCTCATACCCTGTTTGTAATTTTCTGTGTTATGCCTGTAACAGTCCATTATGTGGACGTAGAAATATATGTATGATGTCAAACTGAAAACATAGAAAGCCCAAGGGGTTAGTTAAGATCCTTCTACACTTATTGGTTTCAAATTTCGTCCATTAAGCTGTATGAACCATTCGTTTTTAGCTCTCGGGTTCTCTACAGGACTGTGGATTGTTAAACTAGGGTTTTCTTCACTAAAAGACCTATATCTCAAATTCCAACCCTACAAAAATCACCAAATTGCACAGGAAGACAGTATAAGTCGTTTATCAACAAAAAAAACTGGTTCAGCATGTATGGATTCATACAAGTCCTGGAATAGTCGGTTGGACTGTATACTTTGTTTTCTAAAGAACTAGACCTAGTGAATAGAGAAATTGGGCTAACTTTTGATCAAAAGAGTATTTTGAAACAAAATAAAGGTTGATTCTCATTGGAATAGACCCCACAGACCTGTTCAAGGTCTTATTTTTTTATGAAGATGAAATATCCCGGGCCAATTTTTTTTTATTTTTAGATATTGGATTTCAACATTACAAGTAAATACCGTTAAGGTTAGAAGATAAACCCAAATATACTGAAACAACTCTGCTACTTTAAATGCTAGAAATGGAACTCAACGTCCAGTATGTGCTACCCAATCCAAGGCGGAGTAGGGGCGACCATAAGACGGAGTAAATTACAAACAAAGGAACTCTACGTCAAGTATGTGCTACCCAATCCAAGGCGGAGTAAGGGGCTACCATATGACGGAGTGAAATTAATAACAATGCTTTAATTGGAAATACTGAAGAATGAAACTACTCCACACCCAGCATGTGCTTGCTAACCCCAGAAGGGAAAGTAGCTACCATAGGGCGGAGCTCTACACCCAGAATGTGCTTGCTAACCCCAATAGGGAAAGTAGCTACCATAGGGCGGAGCTAAAAACTAATACAATAACTTAATAGAAACTGAACTTTTGAAATCAGACTTGAACAAGTAAAGAATGGCTGCCAGTACTACTGTCAGCTTACAAAATAAGAAGAATTTGCTCTTAGAAAGAAGAAAAACCAGCCACCTATTAAATTCTTCAGATGTTCATAACTCACACAAAACTTGTTCAATCTTCCTGATTTCTGTTGCAAAGTCTCTTCCTTAAGATGGCGCCCAAGTTAGCATCAAAATTCAGACCCAATCTGCATCCAAAACTTGTTACACGAATTCCAATGCAAACCCCAAAAGGCGTCCCAGCTGAAAAGGGAGATTTGCTCTAGAAATAAATTGCAAGCTTTAAAAATTCTATAAATTAGAGCAAAGGGGCGCCTAAGCCTAGCCAAGATAATGAAATGATACCCAGAACCTTTTTTTTTGTATTTTTTGATTTATGAGTAAAAACCTAGATCTGCCTTATACAGAATACAATAACTGAAACACTAATAAGACCAAATAAACTAACAATGAAAGAACTGATATCAAATCACAAGTAAATACAAATATCAATGACTGAATCACCACTAAATGCTGTCTTGCAAGCATGAAGCGATGCCCTAGCTAGGAGGCCTTCATTCTCCGAAGCAATTCCAGAGCCAAAGCAGCAGCATAACCATGTAGTAGACCAAGATGATAAAATGAGAACCCAATGCTTTCTTTTATAGGCTTCAGTTGGCCTCCCTTGAAGCCTTATCTCTAAAAATGGCGCCCCTTTTCATGCAATGATGGTGCCCCCCCCTTCAAGTCCCCCTTTTAAAATAACATTAAGTTATTTCGACTAGACCAAGGTCAACGTTAAAATATAATGTTATTTTTTTTAAAGTGAAATTAACTTATTTCACCGAGACCGCATTCTGAAGCCCAAAACTGAATGAGTCAACTGAAAAGGATAGTTAACTCCTTGAGACAACCTTGCTAGTTGCCAAAAATAGAATTTACTAAAAATAGTAAATTCCTGGAAATGCTCAGAAAGTCAAAACAAACATACCTCCGCGAAGCTCTCGAAAAACCCAGAAAGAATTCGCCATCAAAACTCCGAGCAAGGACATCCTAAAAAATAGGAAACCCTAATTTGCACCTTCCGAATAGCCTATGGATTTCCTAAACTAGGCAAACGGACACTGTGAGATCAGATTTGAGAATGGGACATTACAGAAGAGGCCTAAATTTGATTTTGACCTACTAGAGCCTAAATTAGGTCTCTAGGCCTATAAGGAAATAATCTCAGTTTGAGGAGTCCAAAACAAACCAGTATAAAATTTAGCTTCCCTGTTTAGTCAAGAAGGTATATGTAAGTGTTTTAAGACTGTTGAAGCCAGTCCATGTTCAATTGAGTGATTTATTATATCATCAAGCAAAACAAACCTTTAGAGGAAACCCAAAAGAGAGTAAAGTGAGAGAGAGTGAACCAAAAGGAAAGTTTAAGGTTAAGATTGTTTTGATACACCTGTGTATCAGGGAGGCATGAGGAAAGTACAACCCTATCTTGGATATGGATCCAAGCTTTTATTTGATGCCTATGATATTCCTCATATGCACAAAGGATTGGATATAGGGAAGTCAAGGGGAGATTGTATGCCACATGTATTGAAATATGCCCAAGAGAGATTGCATCTCTATGTTACTTTCGCTCAAAATATGTTTCAAGGTGAGCTTGCTGTTGTTGTTCCTCTTCAAGCTTTGAAAATACTTTTTAAGTGCACAATGATACCCATTAGAGGCACAAACATGAGGGTTTTCATATAAGGCAAACTAGTATGGCACATGTTATTTCTTTGGGGACATGAGGAGTCTTTGAAAGGTGGTCATGATACCTAGCTCATGGGGGCAGCTTCCAAAGCAGAAAGTATAGCAAGATGGGAATTCAAATTGGAGCTTATTTTCAGTGGGAAGTAATTTCAGTTGGTGAGTGTATCATGAAGAATGTGGGGACAGCCCCATGGATTTTGCAATTCTTTGAGGACAAGCAATTTTGGGTGAGGAGGATTATAATGTCCCCCTTTTTGGCATAGCTTGTTTATAGACCCTTAGCTTGGTTTTCTTCCTACAAGGCTAAGGGAAAAAAAGAAAGGGGAACGATGAGGGGGCCATTCAAAGAGCAAAACAGTGAAAAGGTACTTTAAGTGTTTTAATTTTCAATTGAGTGGTACAAAAGTGTTTTTGGTCTATTTTTCACTTAAGTGGGGAACCTTTAAGGGTCATGGGAGACCAACCCCTCAAAATGGTAAATCAAAAAGTAAATTTCCTTATGATTTGAAAAGTTGACTCCCTCCAATTTGGGCGCTACCTTTGGGGATGGATATAAGAGGAAATTGAAGGTTCAATTGAAGGGTTATCCATGTTTTTGAATATTGAATTGTGGATCAAGTATGTCAAGCTTGTTCATCATGACTTGAAAAAGAAACCTTCGAGTGTACTAGGATTTGGGGATGAAAACCTTCATTTCTTCATTGTGGGCAGCTCTATTCAAGAGCTGTAATTGTGCCTCAGATTTGCATGGTTGCATGAAATTGGTCTTACAAAAGTGTTTTGGAACATCACCTTCATTCAAGGATTAAGCGAACTCGTTAGAGAGCTGAAAAAACACCATTTGTAGGTCAAAGAAGGGGCGAATACTCTAGGGCAGCAAAGACACTCCCTAAGCATTGGCGACTTCCCTTGAGGGCTGGGTGAGTGCCTTAGGGCATGCTTGGGCTTGTTCCAGTGGTAGAAAACAAGTGAAAAATTCATAATTCATAATTATATTTTTCTATTAATTTTGCATGCCAAAATTAGATTATTTGAGGGCTGCTTACAAGGTAAATAATTCAAAATTATTTATATTATTTTTTTCCTAGTGGAGCGATTCACTTAGGAGGGTTTTTAGGGTGCTTTTGGGCTCTAAACTTGGTGGGACTAAACATATATTTTTTCATTTATATTCTAGAAATTTCCATATTAATTTTTCAATATTGGTGAATTGTTTTGGGAGACTTGGAGGGCTCGTTGAAGGGCAAGTTGAAAGTTTTAATATTTAGATTTAATTCTAGATATTTTTACAGATGTGGCAACTTCATTGGAAGGGTTAATTTGACAATTTGTAGCCCTAATGTGTTCATTGGAAGCCCTAATATTTTGCATGATTTTTGCATAATTATTTGGGTGTTTTTTGCAAGGGTTTCAAGGCAGATTTGATGGAGAAAACGCAACTATACTACCATTTGAAAATCAGAATTATTGCAAGAGTAAATTTCAGCTTCATCGCCATTTCAATTTTGCCACAAAAGATGTATTTTATTTCAGTTTTATATTCAGCATTTTCAGGTTATATTGGAGTTTTTGTTGCTTGGAATTTGGCCAATTCTTCTAGCTAGGGTTTGATGGTTATTGGGTACAGATTTCAGATTGTTTCAATTTTATATAAAGGTTTGTTGGTAAACCCCTATTCTGCTTACTTGTCCCATTTGGGGACATTACATCATGATCTTGCAATCCTCCACATCATTTGGAGGAAGGAGTGTATGTTGCAAAACCTTGACTGTTTCAACGTAATGAGTTTTTACAATCAAACCAGCAACAATTCTTGCAGAATAGGTTTGATGGCTTGGAGGGCTTACGTTCTGAAGATATGTATCTTGACTTGCGTAATCCATGAATTGCTTCTCATGGAACACGCTGGGTCTCACTTACTCGAATCGCAAGTATATTGTGTGAGATTTTAGACTTCAATTTATAGAAAAGGACATTCTCTATCTACAAAAGTTAAGGTGGTGAGTTTTTTGCTTACAGCTCTTAGCAATGTAATATGTCCTGATAGTCTAGTCATAAATAACGATCACATACCTAAACGTGGTGGCTTGATAGCATGTATTTCTCAAAAATGGCTGCCAAATTACGTGGATCATGGGTGCAACCCATAGACCCGTGTTCTCTACGTGCTACTTAACATCGAAAAACCGTTCTTTTGGTTTATTAATACTTATGCATCTCATGATGTGATGGAAAGGATGGTTCTTTGATGGTGGATTGTTGACGAATTGCCAGATGTGCATTGGATTATGTGTGGGGACTTTAACATGATTAAACAACCAACAAACTTAGCCACCTCCCTATGTGTTGGACACTTAATGAGCGAGAGGTGCGATTGTATATGTGAAATGAATTTGGGTTTATGACTCCAATTTTTTTTGAGACCCCATGATTGTCCTATGGCACATGTGAAACAACCTCTGCCATGGATCTAACAGAGCTTTAAAATGGCTTGATAGAGCCATGTGTTCCACGCAACAATATTTTTCCTTCGACATCTATTTTCCATTGTTGGTGGAGAAATTGTCAGACTTTGTCCTTTCTAATCACTTGCCTATTCGCTTTTGCATTGATTGGCAAATTTAGCAACCAAATTTTCAAAAAAATGCAATTCTTTCTCAACACTACCCTTTTGCATCATGGCCCCACTTTTGCACACACCGCTAGGTTTCTTCAAATCTATAGTCTTCAACCGGCACACATTCGCTGACACTCATACTCCACCACCACCTCGAAGCTCAGCCATGTGGGGGTTGCTTTAGAGTAGGCTCCTTTCCATGAACCTTTGCAACTAGAAATTGCATTACTTTGTCAACGCATTTGTATTGCAAACTCCTATAATGCGTGAGGTGCGCAGATCAAATCCAGACTGCATTGGCTTAAAGTAGGCGACAAAGTCTCTAAAGAGTTCTTCAAAATGCTCAAGGCCAAACATGCAACTCAGCAAATCAAAGACACTAAAAATGCTGACTAGTGGCTCACTGAGGTGCCTAATATGGTTGAAGCTTTTGTTCGCCATTATCAACAAGTGTTCAAAGCTAAGGAACCTTCCCATGAGTGACAACAAGCACTTATGCAATGCCTTGTAGTGGTCCCTTGCAAGCTCACTCAAGTGTTGCCTGTGATAGGCCTCTCTCTATTGAGGATCTATATGAAATTGTGATGCAAATGGCGAATGAGAAAGCTATGGGTTGTGATGGCTTTCCTTGCAAATTCTGAAATTTTATGTGGAATATGGTGGGAGAAGACCTTTTTCAAGTTTACTATGAAGCTTTCACATCCAAGTCTCTCGGCCAACTAAATAACAAGGGAAAATTAAGTTCATACCTAAGATGGGAGACCCAAAGCTGATCTTCGAGCTGATCTGTGACAAGCATCCCAATAACCTACTCAATGTTTCGTACAAAATCATTGCCAAAGCCCTCCTGTTGCGCATTCATCATCCCCTGCCATTGATTGTTAGTCCTAAGCAGAACGGGTTTAGTCATTACAAAAACATTCTTGATAACATCATGACAATTTGGGAAGGGACGAAATGGGCTCATAGGTCTAATCAACAAGCATTGTTATTTAAGATAGTCTTTGAGAAAGCCCATGATCGCATCGAATGGCCTTTCATCCTATGCTATGTTAACAACTTTATGATTTGGTCCTAATTTTCTTCAGTCAATTCAGATGTTTATAGATGCTTCAGATTTTCTCTACATGAATGGTATTGGTTCTAAGCAGCTTAGGTTATTCCGCTCTATTAGACAAGCATGCCAATTAGCTTTGTCTTTGTATGTGCTCAATGCAGATGGTTTTGGCTATCTGTTGTCGAATGCTTAATCGTAGGTCTTGTTGAAGGTATTTCTCTCCCCTTAGATGAACTTGCTCAATTGTTTAATGGCCACTTTGATGATGACTCTTTTCTCACTCTTGAGGACAAGGCTAATATCAACAATGAGATGCAATGTCTAAATACTTTTTCCCTAGGTTCCAACTCAAGTATTCAATGGCGAAAACAACAATGTTATAGACAATCCTTTCTTCCCCCACCTCCTTGGTGGGACAAATAGAAAGGTATCCAACATGGTGAGGTATTTCGTTTTTTGGGGATCTCCTTTGCATTCCAAGCTCCAAGCTACCCCCTCCCATTTGTGATAGTATGTTATTGATCGACTTGCGAAAAAACTTTCTTATCGGATCACCAAACCACTCACTCTAGATAGGAAGTTTCAAATCTATTCTAAAGTTCTCGCTACATCTCATGTCTACTACTCTTCTTGTTGGGTGCCTTCTAAAAATTTCTACCAGCAGTTAGAGAAGCTCCTTTGAGCTAGTTCTTCACATGGGAAGGGTTTCCATAGGGTAGCTTGGGAACATTGTTGTCTTCCAAAAGCGGCTAGAGGTTTGGGTCTGCTAAACATTAGTCGCAAAGGCTTTACTTTGTGTGCCAAATGGATTATCATGTCCATTGAAGGAAAAGAAGTATGGAAAGTCCTACTTCGTAATTGCATTTTTGAAGGCCCTCTGTATGGTCGGTTGACTTGGAAAGGTTTGGGTTTTCAAAATCTTCTCATCTGTCGGGCTCTGATCTAAATTGTTGGGTCCTTTGTTGCTATAAGTATTTGGAAAACATGGGAGAAAATCCAACCTTGGATGCTCTAGGACGGTATGGCTTTAGGGATGGTTTCTTAATTAATCGACATTCTTTATGGTGGTCACCTGTTATCAATTTTCATGAAGTCCCTCTTGCTAAAGTTCCATGGGTGCATGCCCTCAAATTCTTTAGATGAGGAATGCACACTATACAGGGTATTTTTTGTAAACAAACATGATCTTGGCTTTCTTGGTTGGAAAAAAAGATTGAGTTTCATTTAAACAACAATGATAAAGATTCTTACCAAGAAGTTATTGAAGCTATCCTTGCAGAGTTGTATAACATTTAAATCACCTTTACACACCCATGATGGAAAGACTGGAAGTGGTATGTTGAAACTCCTTTCTAGAAGTATACTCCCAAGTCCCAGCAATGAATATGAATGGTTGCTGCCTCATCTGCCTATGGTTGATAAGTTCAATGCTTGATGGGAGCTTCATTCCTCAACCACCAATTGGAGTAGGCGGTTTCAAACGAGTATGGAATGCTATTCTTGAACCTAAGCTTGCACCTTTTGCTTGGTGTTTTCTTTACCAGGGTCTCGCTCTTGGTTGTTGCCTTGCTCAATTGGGTGTTTCTTAGCCCAAATGTTCATTTTGTGGCCATTTAGAGACCCTTATGCATTTGTTTTAGTTTTGTATGAAAGCACAAAATGCTTGGTCATGGATTCATGATTTCTTTAGACCTTTCAAACCAGAACCGTTTATCTAGCAAAATATCCTCCTAAGAGATTGCCCATGATTCCTACTACTTGTGCTCAAATCTGGCATACTTTCATAGTGGAAATTAGTTTTTATTTTTGGAAAGAAATAAATACAACTGTTTTTTTGTTAATTCTAATGTGGATATTCATATATCTGCTTATAACAAGGCAATGGTTATCTCCAATGTGTTTATGTAAATACAAGTGCAAGCATACAAGGTGAACCTGGAGGTTTCCCATCTCCATACCCTTTTGGAACATTGGGGCAATGCTCCATGCACCGTCACTTGTGTTCCACCCTCCTCACCTTCCAGGGAGGCCACTTCGGGGATGGGGGCACCAATGCATCCATCCCCATCATCATTTTCACAATGGTCTGTGGTGGTCTCCACCGTGTCGTTGCTCGCTTTCGCTTGCTCAATGGGGCAATTGGGGACACCATCTATTTAGCACAAGCGTTGGAGTGAACCACCACTCACCTTAAGATGGCTGGGCTCCACCACCTCATGCCGATAAGTTACCTTGTCTAGCCTTGGCCATTTCTCCTAGTTGTGTAGAGTTGGGCATTGTGGAAGGAGGATAGTTGAACAATGCTAACAATGGTTGGGACCCCACTCCTATGCGGGAAGGCCTCCCTAATGTTGGTTGGGGAAATCTTGATAATAAGGACTCCCTTACCTCTGGCCTTTTTGCTATGGCCGCTTAGTCTCAATGTAATATTTTACTTTTAGTTGTAGTAGCTTTTTACTATTTTGTTCCTAGGCATTTTTTACTAGTGTGTATGTGATGTGGTGTGCTCTCATACCACATATTTTTGTGGATAGTCTATACTATTTCTCTTTTTAGTTTTATGTATAGATCTATTTCATCAAAAAAAAACTATCAAAAAAATGAACACAAATACCCATGCAAGAACCCATCAATGAAGATATCTAAAAACATTTTAATTCTAATGTAGAAAAGTAAAAATATACCTAGAATCCATAAATTTAAAAAACAAGATACAAGGACTATGGCAGAAGGCATCATAGTGGACATGAAATGAGTACAAATCACTAAACATAATTAGAAAAAATAAAGATTCACATGAAATTAGTCCCAACTACATCATGGCCACCAAGGGAGTTATATCAGGGTGGACAGCCATTACTACCTTAACGCCCACAACAGTAGACTCTACAAGAGTTTTCTAAACAACTCTTAATGCCAACCTATGACAAGGAAGCATTTAAGGATCACTAGAGGTTTTCTTTTCTCTTTAAGAAAACACCCTTCAAATATCTCATTAACTACTTCGGCTATGTAACCCACAAACTGATAGAATACTCAAATAGATAAATGTATGATGTGTTCAGTGTTAGATATGACTAAACTTGTTGTCTATCGTGTCTTAGCAAGTGGAATGTGTTTGTGAACCATTACAATGAAGCAAAAGTGAAATAATCAAAAATAGGATATTTTTTGAATTCTGAAATTTCTGCAAAACCCTGGATAAAATGTCAATTATGATTTTTTATTTCCAACAAACCGTAGCACCCAAAAGATCACAACAAGGCTACAATAATCCAACTGAAACCCTAACAATACTTTGACCACTTTCCAATGAATAAATAGGGCAAGGAAATGAGAGTTTCCCTTCAAACCCTAGATGCCAAAGATGGAAGAAAATATAGAATTAATAATTTGCTTCTTCACTTCAAATTATGCAAATTTATGACCAAATAATCAGCCCAAAATTACTGAATATATACTTGGAATTAATGCCTATTTTCCAACAATTTATGAAACAATAATGTTGGCAAAATTCCCCAAAAATAGAGAATAAATTATAGGAAATTATCCAATATATTTGAGGCCCTAGGACCCTCCAAAATACCTAAAAAAAGCTTAAACAAATGCTGAAAAATTCATATGAAAATCAGATTGGGGTTTGGGCATGAAAAAGCCCTCAAACCCTATTAAATGCTTCCAATACCAATTCACCCCAACTAGGAAATGTTACAATAAAATTCAGAATATTATTTAGGGCAAGAAATGACCCTCACACACTAGAAAATCACTCCCAAATCAAATTGCCAACCTCCACAAGCAAGTCACCCAACTTGGAAACCCTTATTTTTGTCTTTTTCTGAATTCGATGATCTATGGCAGCTCCAAGGTGAAGTTGTCCAACGGAAGAATGAGAATTTGCATCCTCAATCTCTTTGCTTAAAGGTTTTAATCTTCAAAGCAAATGGCTCAAGCGTTTCGTGCTTAAAGTCCAAGATTTGAATATCAAAATTAGCTTCCTCATCAAATGATCCCCTTCTTTGCTTTTATACACCATCCCGAAGGGGTACGCCCAAAATGAGGGAAATACCTTTTCAAAATTATAAGAACAAACACCTTTTACAAATACACATAAGTGGATTGGCGCCCATGACCCTTAAAGGACCCCAACTTAAGTGAACTTTATAACATGAAGTACTTTTTATACGTGTTCTTTTAAGAAACCAATTGTTCCACTTCTTTACTCTCCTTTTCCTTAGCCCCCGAGAAATGGATTAAGGCTAAGGGTCTTCAAAGATGTCCCAATCAAAAGAGGGACACGACAATCCTCCCCACCCAAAATTGCTTGTCCTCAAGCAATTGAAGCAACCAAAGAGCTGTCCCCACCATAGACCTTATGCCAAACTTGATCATTAGTCATTTCCATGGGTAAAAGTCCTCATGACGAAGCCCCTCACTGTTGTACACGAAGATCTTTTGCTTTTTGTGCAAACTAGAAATGAAAAAACAGCAGCCTTTAGTCCTTTCCTCCCATCTCCTTGGGGCCCCATACATTCGATGTGTCAAAAGGATGAAGAGGAATGAAAATTTCTCTGAATTTGTAGCATTATAGTGGCTAGAGAAGTGTATTCCAGCAAGGAAGTCTTCAACAACTTGGGCCTTGATTGCCTCTATATTAGCTCCTGCACAAGACACAAACACATTAGCCCAAAAAAAAGTTTTCCGCCTCCCTTCCACAAGTGAAGTGACTAGAAGCAAGTGTGGGGGATGCCCTTGAGAGCATATGAAAGATGTCTATGCTACTCCCAATCTCCAAAGTGACCTCAAAACTTAGAAATCTTCTTACTAGAGGAGCTGGAAGTCTCCTCGCCATGCTTGAAATCGACCCTTCGCCAAAAGACCACCAACACGTCCATATACTTCAAAAGAAGGGTAGAACCAGCCACTCCCCTCTTGATTAGTTGGATGTGTGTGCAAATTTCAGACCTCTTATGACTCAAAATATGAATTCATTCTTCCACAACTCAGCTTTAGAAGGCAACATCATGCAATCAATCTTTCCCAACATTCTGAAAACATTCAAAAAACTCCCCATTTCATGCCTCTCGTGGGCTGGAAACATCCTTAATATGGTTGTAGTCAAAACCTTGGCCCTAAAGCTCGCATGTTCCCTTACCTTAGAGGGAATCACATCAAAAGGAAAACTGTACTTTATATTTTGAGGGCTGTATTTGTATTACAGCCTTGCAAGTGTCCCAAAAAATCAAACATTTCACTACTAACTTGCTCTTTGATGCACCCATTATATTTACAATCCCAAGGGGAGTCAAAGTGAAGCTATGAATCACCTTAGAAGAGTTGGAACTGTCATAAAAAACAGGACAAGAAAATGCACTAAAGTTGCCCCTTATGGTTATTCTCCTTGGTATGTGTACCTTGGAATGTGGATTCCCTTGGGTTGCATCCCAATGCCCTTTAGTGCTCTCAATGTGTCTTGACACTTAATTACCAAACCAAATGTAGGGCTCACTGATTTGAATTAAGAGGACAAATTTGAACATTGGGTACATACCTTTTGTGTAGCGAATGTGGTGAAGTGAGCCACCTTGCCATGATGCCCATATGAAAGTCCATTGCTTAACCTCATGCTGCCCTCTCCAGAAAGGTCTCCAATATGTACCATAAGTGCATAAAGTTTGAAGGATTTCTCCTTCCAAGGCACTACCCCATTCAAGTCTTCCTTGTTTCATGTATTGAAGATTATTTGCAACCCATCTATCCCTCTTCCCTTGACATTTCTGAATTCTCCCTTTCATTGTAGGCCCTTGGAAGGGCTGCTCTTCTTTTGCAAACTTAAACTCCATATCACAAGGAAAGAGCTGGCTTAAACTCCAGCTCTCTTTTGCATTTCTAGAATGTATTAGGAGCTATATCGTACCTTTTTTCCCACAATTTTTGAGTGTGCCATATTCAGATTTGGTATGAAAGGCTCAGATTTGTTTGAATTTAAACAATGTTGATTATTCACACAAATTTCTGATTTTTCTGACCACCAACAATTCTGATTTTTCATGCAATTTTCTAACTTTTCTAAGCACAAACGAATCTGATTTTTCTCATGAAAATATGATTTGTTTGAGCACCAAAATTCTGATTTTTATGAATGTAACCTAGGTCTTTTCTCAATGCAAAATTCAGACCTACTTCCCTTCCTTACAAACTGAGAATTATCCTCTCCATGGACTTGCTTAGCATTTTCATTTTCAGAATTTATTAAGCCCAAAAAATAAAGAAATAAATATTATTTTGCATACCTTAGTGGGTATTCCAAATTAGAAGAAACATTCTTTCTTGCTGTCCCTACCAAAATCCTCTCATGGAAGATGCCTTCCATCACTTTTGATGTCACCTCTGGGAGTGTCTTATCATTCAAGCCATGTAGGATCACTTTCTTGATTACCCAAGCAAGATTTGGAGTGGTTTGCATGATCTTCCATATGCTCTTCACCTTATTGTTCCTTTGCTTGATCCCAAGGTCTTGCCAACTTCTGTGCATGGGTGTCAAAGAATGTAGAAGTGATATGACAGCAATACCAAGCTTATAAGTCTCACCTGGTTCCCACATCCATATTGGGAATTTGTGATTCCTCATTCCTATACTCTCTTGGAGAACTTCTTTTCTCCATTTAGTGCCCTTGATCTTGTCTTCATTCTTGGCATGATCTTCATGATGATCAAAATATTGTAGAAACATAGTAGGAGGGTGATGCAACAAATTATTGTTATGAAAATAATCAATTTGTTTACCTTTATATGTTCTGAAAATTACAGCAGACTGAAATTGATCATTAGCACTTGGAATTTTGACTTTGTCTATCACTTTCTTCCCACCAATATGTAAAATGGATGTTTCTGCATTTTTAAAACTATTATAGTGATGTTTTAACGACTTGTCTTCCCTTTTAAACTCCTTTAGGTGTTGTCTAGATTGAAAGGCTATCAATTTCGCCTCCTTTGCCCTCCTTAGCCACTCATCACACCTCCCTTGGGTCCTTGCTATAAGGGCATATTTTTCTTCCTCTTGGCTTGGAGTATTTTGCCCATTTTTCCTTGGCATGGAGGATGTCTCCATGAGTTGTGCACCTTTCTTCTTCAAATCTGAATTCTCATGTTTTCTAATTCCTTCAGTGTAATCTTCATGAGGCATTGTCCCTGCCTCTTTTCCTTCTTCGTGCATGATTTGTTCTTTTTTATAAGTGGCTGCCCTACTTGATTTTATCTTGATGCAACCAAAATTACCTCTCTTGGTTCAACCACCCCTTTGTCTTTTACTTGCAGCCCTTTTTGTTGTTCATCAACTTGCTAGAAACCCTCATCTTGCTGCCCTAAAAGTTCTGATTTTTGTAACTCAGAATTTTCAACACTTGGCTGCCCCAAAGGGCTTGATTTTTCCTAAATGTAAGGTTTTGGATCAACTTGATCAAACCTCCCAATGAGCCTCCTGTTGAATTCCTCATAGTTGTCTATGAGGTGATGCCCTTGGGTTATCAACCCTTGGTGCGACCAATCATGGGCAGCCCCTTCTAAATGTGTTGTGATAAATCGTAGGGCCTTCTCTACCTCCACGGAACGAAGTACAAGGTATGTACCTAATTTATCAATCCACGCTCTAGTTGAAATGTTTGTAGAGCTATCGCATGTGAGAAGAACAATCTTCCTCAAAGCATCATGTAACTCCCGTCTAACACAAATGTTGCCCTTACCTCTTTTCCATGATACAAAATTATTGAGGTCCATCTCCTTCCTGAAAGGGAGTGGGTATGTCATATACTCATAAATCTCCATCAAATCCGTCCGAATGGAAGGTTGCTTCTTCCTTTTATGAGCTTGAAAGGATTTCTCAAACCTTGTACTATCCATATCTCCCATGTCACTATTTGATATGAAACCCTCAAACCCTACAGCTGGCCAAGAAATTGGCTCTGATACCACTGAAATATTCCAAAATATGATATTTTTTTAATTCTGAAATTTTTGCAAAGCCCTAGGTAAAATGTCAATTCTGATTTTTCATTACCAGCAAACCCTAGTGCCCAAAAGATCACAAAGTTGCAATAATGCAACTGAAACCCTAACAATACTTTGACCACTTTCTAATAAATAATCAGAAGGAAAGGATGGTTTCCCTTCAAAGCATAGATGCCAAAGATGGAAGAAAATGCAGAATTTATAACTTGCTTCTTCACTGCAAATCATGCAAATTTATGACCAAATAATCAGCCCAAAATTACTGAATATATACCTAGAATTAATGCTTATTTTCATCAATTTATAAAGCAATAAATGTTGGCAAAATTCCCAAAAATTAGAGAATAAATCATAGGAAATTATTCAATATATTTGAGGCCCTAAGACCCTCCAAAATACATCAGAAATTCTTAAAACAAATGCTGGAAAATTCATATAAAAATTAGATTGGGGTTTGGGCATGAAAAAACTCTCAAACCCTATCAAATACTTCCATACCAATTCGCTTAGATTGGGGTCTGGGCATGAAAAAACTCTCAAACCCTATCAAATACTTCCAATACCAATTCACCCCCGCTGGGAAATATTACAATAAAATTCAAAATATTCTTTAGGGCAAGAAATGACCCTCACACACTAGAAAACCACTCCCAAATCAAATCGCCAACCTCCACAAGCAAGTCACCCAACTTGGAAACCCTTCTTTTTGTCTTTTTCTGAATTTGATGATCTATGGCAGCTCCAAGGTGAAGTTGCCCCATGAAAGAATGAGGGTTTGCATCCTCGATCTCTTTGCTTGAAGGTTTTCATCTTCAAAGCAAATGGCTCAAGCGTTTCATGCTTAAAGTCCAAGATTTGAATATCAAAATTAGCATCCTCATCAAATGATCACCTCCTTTGCTTTTATACACCATCCCCAAGCGGTATGCCCAAAAGGAGGGAAATACCTTTTCAAAATTATAAGAAAGAACACCTTTTACAAATCCACTTAAGTGGATTGGTGCCCATGACCCTTAAAGGGCCCCAACTTAAGTGAACTTTATAACAAAAAGTACTTTTTACAAGTGTTCTTTTAATAAACCAATTGTTCCCCTTCTTTACTCTCTTTTCCCTTAGCCCCCGGGAAATGGATTAAGGCTAAGGGTCTTCAAAGATGTCCCGATCAAAAGAGGGACATGACAAAAAGAATGCAGTTCTTGACTTTGTTGATTTGTAGATACAGCAATCTCAGGGTTTCTGTCAGATTTCGTACCAATATATGTTATGGTTGAAATTCTTGATAAGCTTTAAAAGAGGTCAATGCTTTTTGAAATCAGTATATTGCATGCACCTGCAGTTATCGCCTCAACATACATTGCAATTACATCATGTTTCTTGACTTACATAAAATATGAAAGGCAGACTGAAGAACAAGTTTTATATAGCTGGAGAGACACCTTAAAGTTCAGTGGGCAGCACAGGGGACGTGCGGCTGGAACTTAGAAGCATACAAACAATATAGTAAATAGCATGGGAACATTTTAATTAATGATGAATAATGGATTCACGATAAAACAAAAACATCCAGTTCAACATGCATTTCAATTATAGAATTTAAATTTTAAAAAGGTGAATCTTTGTTTTTGTAAGTTCAGATCTCATCAATGAATGAAACGATAGATTGATTCAAAGTTAAAACATCATTGCCCAACCATCAACATAAAATAAAACATAGATTATAAATTTTTAGACTTCAATTTTTCACATGCGATTGACTTATAGACATTGTGCACAAAAAAGAGTCAAGACATAGTAAAAACATGGCATGGCTTAGATAGCATGTGCTCATTCTTCTTCTTCTATGAGGCGCAAGAGTACTTCAAAATCATCAATGTCAAGAGCATCATCACTACTAGAACCCACTAGATCAAGATCCTTGAAGATGCTCAAAGGCACCCGTACCAATCCTTCTTATATCTCAAGACCATCCCCCCGCTCTACCTCTAAGCAATCCTTTGCATCGATGTCCCATCTTGCCATTGGTCCATGCAAATACTGAGGTAGCTTCCAATGTTGAAGATGTAAGGCACTATGTAATGTAAATATATTCTCCACTCTCATATAGCCATGTTTGTTCCTCTCGATTGAGTGAATGGAATAAATGAAACTTTAAGTGAGCCAAATCCTCTCAACTATTGAGGAACTAGCAATCTAGGAGAACAATCATATAGCAATTTGGCAAATATCTAGAACTCCAACCCCACGTGTCTTCCACCGCACAATCAGGTTCTCCAAGCCTATATTTTGTTGCTCCTACCTTGCTTCCACCATATTTAATGCACTACTAATTTTTACAAATTGAACAAGTTGTTGCTGAAGTATCCTTCCCTTATCCACACTTGAGATCATCTCAATAGAAACTTAGAACCCTGCCTCCATATAATCAATAAGAGCCACTCTTCAATTTTTCTTTACATACCATATAGGATTGAGTGTATAGGCATCATGTGCAATGGTGTATTCATTTCGCATGGCATGCTTGTGTTGAAGATGGGCCAAATCTTTTCCATGTCGAACTTTAAAGAGGATTCTTCTCTTAGAAATGGCAACTTTCATGCAACTCATGTTGTCAAAGGTCTCATAAACATCTCCATGAATAGGAGAATCTATACCATAATATTATAGTGTGCTGGCATAGTATAACAGGAAAAACTTAGAACTACACAAAAAATGCAATAAAAAAGAGTTGAAGTAGATTAACTCAAGATTGAGTGGCGCTTGCACACCCAAGGGTTGAATGGCATCTACATATACAATGTAAAATGAACAATTAAACTTCTCCACAATATAATTTCTATTGGTGTGATAAGAGAGAGATTGATACATAACATGGGGGAGTAAGAATCCCATATATATAGCAAGAGTACAAATGCCACTCGAGCCCAAAACTATCATGATATTATGCCCATAGTAAAGTGGCCCGCAATATGACAAATGGGTATGTTCTCACAAACATAACAACTAGGTATTACAACAGAACTCATGACCCTAACTAATTTGTATCCCAAGGGATATTGGGGGAACAGTACCCTATATAGTTAGAGTCTAGAAGTGTCGTGGAAGAAATATGAAACAGTGATTTAGAAATGATGAACGATATTAAACAATGCTTTATAAATGATGCTCAACATTTACAAAACAATGCATAAGATAATAAAATTGGAACAAAAAACATTGTTGATCTATGCATGTGATACTCTTGAAGGATATGTATGGATGTCTATCTTCCACTAGTTACCTCTATGCTATGCCATCTAACTAGATACATAAGTATACAAGATGCTACAAAGCCATAAAGGCTAAAGAATCGAAATTGAAGTAGAAATGGTTGCTATTTCACATGTGGCTCTTCACCTTTAGACGGTTAGGTTGAATGCCATCAAAATATAAATAGTCAAACCTAGCCTACAAGGCAAGGGGAACCGCTCATGTCATATGAGGTCTTTGTCCCTTTACGAATGGAGCCAGCAATGATGTCAAGACTTAGCCGTATTGCACATTGTGAGTGGACCTCAGCGGTTTGGTCTATCAGTGTTTGGGACCCTGACAAATCAAAAAATGAAACCGCATAAGGTTTGTCGTGCATTTGAATGGTACCATGTCCAATTTGCCAAGATTGTCCTAAGCCACTAGAAACATGTGTTCGGCATCTGGTGCCAATGGATTAATGATCTTGGAGATATTGTGAACCTATAGACATGGTTTGGATTTACAGCAAGTCATGAGAACGATCTTGAAGGTATCACTCAAACTATATTTGGAGAATTCACCCAAATTTCTAACCTGCCTAGGATCTCAATTTGGCTTTACAACTTAATTTTTTTTTTTTAATTGTATCCCTGAAGGCATTACATGGAATCACTGACAACTTAAAATTTTAAAAAATGAATTTTATGACGAAATAGCTAGGCACATTACATAACATAAAAGGTGATGTGTGGGTACAAAACAAATATGTATCTAACACACCATAATTTTTTTATAATAGCTTCATGGCATTAGAAATTGAATGTCCTTAGCCACCGCATACACAAATCTGTTGACCCTATTGTTCCTACACATCCCTAAAACTTAGACCATCCATTAATAGATTAGGAAAATGTGCATTTCCTAAAATGAAGTTATAGTTCACAAACAAGATTATATTTGTAATGTCTTGATCTCAATTTGATATTCTTATACCAAAATCAAGGATTTTGTTTGGCTCTCGATCAACCCTGCCACCATGGAGAAAAAAACTAGTTGCAATTTCCATCCAACCTTTTTTCATTTCTATTGAGCAATACCGTTATGTCTTCAATAATTCTTACAAGTAAAATCCTTTGGAATCAAAATAATGCTTTCCATATCTATGGAAAATACTTATAATAATTCCATTTCTTGAAATATGCCATCCATTCTATCAGCCTATTTTTCAACAACCATCTCCCTCAATTGCTTTAAATCATGTAACTGTTGTCACTTGGATTTGCACCCTTTGAAGAGATAGCAAAGCTCTCATCATCCAAGTGGCACAATGGAAACACCTCTAGGCTTGTGGGCAGCCTAAGGATGAGGTGAATCTCTAGATAGGGCTAGCCTCTTTGTTGTACCACTTTGGATCACAACTACATCTAAACTTGGGGGTGAAAAGGAAGAGAGATAACTAAAAGCAAACTATTCTAAGGGAGGTGATACACCAAATAACATGATGACTTCCAACCAATAACATGTTACACATGAGAACAAAGGACAAACTGAACATACACTTCTTCAATCTATGTCTTCTCACATCAATGTTACATTATGAGGTTATGGATGAATGCCTTAGGCTAGGAGGACTAGACAAGAGGCCTTGAATGGCACTAGTGAATAAACTAACTCACTCAAACCTGGACATCTCCTAGAACACTTCACATGCCTTGCAAGAACAAGCTGCAAATAGGTGAAACAATGAAACAACATGCTAAGGAATCCATAATTTTCACTAAGCAAGATTCATCATCCAATTGAACATATTATGAATAGTCATGAAAGGGGTAAAAATCAGTAGTCTTATTGATCAAATGGTATGCATTTGAGCAAAGCTTCGCCATACTCAGGTTGAGCATAAAGTACAATGGCCAAAATTGCTAGTTCTTATAGAACTTGAGAGAGAGGGGAAAAGAGAGAAGTCCAAGAGTTACAACGACACTTGGCAAACTGAGAGAATCAATTACTTGTGCATGAGAAGAGGATATGGGATGAACCATGCAATGTCAAGAAGCACAAGTGTCAATTCAAGGCATAAACTTCATAAAAAGTGGCATAAAACTCCCCTTGTTGGCTCATAAAAACTGCCTTCATGATTGGCCCTGTTTGAACGCCTCATAACTGCTTAGGACCATGTCTGATGATTGGAATGAAGTGTAAGGACATCAGGGATGCCTCTCCATGCATTGGTTGTAGGCCTGGTCATCTGGAATCACCTAGAAATGAGCCATCATCTGCAGTTCAGAAAACCCTTCCTTCATGCACCCTGCACACTTGGCCTCAAATTTGGCATCAGTTGCCCATGCAAATCCATGGGAGGGAGTGGATGACAAGCGTCAAGACCCTCCATGGCCTTAGAAGCATTAAGGACACCTTACAATCACTTTTCCTTAGATTTTTCACACTTCTCACTAGCTTGTCCAATATGCCAGTTTTGACTGCTTGAGTTGAAGCACCTAGTTTGGACACTTCGGAGTTTCTCTGAATGATGAAATAGACATGAGGGGTTAGCCCAAGTCCTAATCCTTCTCCCAAAGTTGGTTTCATCTTAAGATTCATTATAAAACCTGCAAAACACAAAAAATGGTCAAAAATACCTTGTTTTGCACCCCATCCGTACAAGTCCGTACAACTAATTTGCATGGGAGGGAGATTGAGTGAGTCCTCTGCAACTTCCAATAGGTTTCATAGTCAAATTGTGCCATTCGAATGCATCTCTAGATTCATTTCTATAGACTGGTCCTTGCAAGGGTTTTGCAGGGTTTTTGATAGTTTTCAATCTTAAGGTCCATTCATAAAGGTCTGACGTCCAAGTTGCCAACCAATTCCACAAATGCATATTTCAAGACCTTTGATAACATCCCTAAACTCCTCTGAATCCCATGCAAAGCCTCCAAAAATATGTGAGCTTCTAAAATTGTCTTATCGAGCTTCTCCTTCACGTTCCTGCAGGTCTGAGGTTGTCTTGAGCCCAAAAATGGACTCTTGTGGTTTCCTCTGCCCTCCAAACGCTTGGTTACCTCTATTTAGACCCCACAAACATGCTCCAACAATTTTAAATGCTTATCTCATACTATAAGTATGATAGACCCCCATTTGGACACTAGGTCTAGTCATGCCTAGTATGTCTGTCTGCAAGCTTAAGCCCAAAATGACCTTTTTGTTGACTTCCCTACATTCACATTGCTTGAACATCTCTTTTAGGGTCCCTCAAACATGTTTCAATAAGGTAGAAATCATAGTTAAGGCCAGGAGTGCGAGTGACCCCTCATTTGGGCACTAGGCCAAAATCTGCCTAGTGTGCATGACTGTAGCTCCTAAGGTTTAGACCTTGTTGAAAATCCTCCATCTTCGCCTAGTTTCCCATGTTGTTATAAGTTTATTCCAGCTTCCTCAACCACTTTAAAAGGTTCAAACCTCATTTGACTCATCATCTTGCCTCCATTCGTCAAATTGCCAATTTGACCTCATAAGGGAGTGCCCTCTAACTGAGACAAAACATAGGGCACTCCCCTACCTCCTCAAACAATGGTGAATGTTCTAGGAGCTTCTATAAGTCTTGTAGATGCCCTCTACAAAATTTGAGTCTTTGGTGACAAGCCTAGACCTTCCAACGTCCATAAAGCCTCAAGACAAGCCTATGTAGAAAACTGTGTGTAGGGTTCTTCCAATAGACTATGTCATGCATGCTTGGGCTCCTTTATTGGCATGATTTTCATTGTATAGAGCATTCTCAAGGTGTGAACACCATTTTGGATATGTTTAAACTTGTTTATCATTTCATCTTATCATATCCCCTTGATATTCCTTACTCAGTCAAACTGAGTTTTCCAATTTTGACTGTACTTTTGTTTTCCCTATTTTAGAAGGCCCCTGTAGGTGTTGCTTACTTGTTTGGACATTGAAGGCAGGATTTATAAACTTCCCTATAATCCCCTAGGACCCTTGATACCTTCTTAAATTCATTTGTTCATTCGATATGCACTCTTCACATTCAAAGACACTACTTCTCTGTCCATTGTTCTGACTGAGACACCTACCTTAACCAACCCCTGTAAGTGAATGTGGCTCCAACTGAGCTTGGTTATGACATTTGAAAGCCTCCCTTGAATCTCCAAAGGCTATTTAGCAGTTACTCATACAGACTATTGGTGTGTATGGGAAGCAAAACAATGCTCATCACTTCCCTCTGATAGTTTTCATGCCATTTGTGTGTCATTCAACCAGTTGAACCATTCCCAACATGAAAGTATGCTTCATTTGCTTATTTGTGTCAAAAGGTCGTTCACAACTTCACAAGCCTGTAGATGCTAATGGAGAATTTCAGTGTGTTTTAGGGTGACTTTAAGGCTCTAGACAACCTCCTTCCACTTACTCTCTTGCTCTCATCTTTGGCATATCTCCTTTCTATGCTAGAGGCTATCATATTTACCCACTTAGATGTCTTACGACCCTTGGCAGACATGTTGCAAGAGGCTTACAACCACCCCTAGCACCTTTGTTTTCACTTTTTAGGAATTGTGTCCTTGTATTAGTCTTCTTGTATTTTGAAAGCAATGCATACTTCCATCTGTCCATAAGACGTTTCAATCAGCGCTGCAATGATGAACTCCAATGCACTAGGACTTTGAGGATAGTTCCATTGCTTGTTTCTCACTTCGCAAGGGGTCCTCTGCTCCTTGTCAAGGTTCCCTGTAAGTTACCACTGTCATAAACAGGAAGTAATGTAAGAGAACTAGCAGTGGTCATAACATTTGATACTAATGGATACCAATTCTACCTTGATGCCTTCAAATGACCTCACGTTTCAAAAGGATTGAGACCACCATCAAGGCTAATATCTTAGCATGACATCATCATGATAAGCTATATGTGCACTTTGCAAAGTATGGAGGCAGTATGTGAGATGTATGAGCAGTGGCATTGTGACCTTGACCTCTTAATGAGTGGTAACCTGCTTCAAAGATTGAAAATGAACTCTCCACACTTTAAGGATTTGCAACAAGCATAAACACATCCTATTCAACATGAAAATCTCTTCCAAGCACCTGTAGGTGCACTTTGAAAGGTATGCAGGTAGACTGAGTACAAGTGTTCACAATAAGTATTGTTTAGCCTTCAATGAGTTTAATGGTGATTCAAAACTCTTAAGTGGATGCTCAAGACCTCTAAATGCATTCAAAAGCTGTGTTCCAAGTTTTCTACATGGTTTCCTTCTTTAAAGTACATGTGCATGAACATTTTCATGGCAGACTATGTAGGTGAATATGTATGACTGCCATAGTCTCTTCTCTCAAGTGAAGGTATATGACTGATGTCTTTGGTATGAAAATGTGTTCCACATCTTGAGACTCTCATTTCACTTCCATGAATCATGTTAAACAGGCTCCACACATGTGATTCCCTGTGACTACAAGTGGGAATGAACAAAGAGTTGGCTATGAGCCTAGCAAGACTAACAACTTGATCCAAACATGGTGCTATGAGACAAGACATGAGAAGAGGATGATCAACATGACATTAAGACATGCAAAGACACCATATCCTATTCACATGGAAGCCCCTGTATGGAATTCAACCTTCTGCAAGTGGAAAATTGATTGAGACTGCACATGGTGGTACCTTCCCGCAAAGTGAGTTAGTTGGCTCATCAAATCAACTCCAAATGTGAAACCAATCATGGAGAACATGAGATAAGGGAGTCAACATCCTCTGGATCCAATATTAGCAAGTGAATTGTACAAAGTTGCTCAAACCAAGGCAAAACCCGTAGGGTACATAGAATTGCATACAAATTTGAAATGTCAACTTCATAAGGATGGTTCATGAAGCACATGCCACCATTTGTCAAACTTCTTATATGTAAATGAAAGTCTCTGAGTGTACAACAACCTCCCAAAAGCATTTTCCCTGAAACTTCATGAGTTGTCCGTAACGAGCAAACCCTGAAGGTCACTTCTGCTTACCAAGAAGGGTGAAAAGGGAGTAGAACAGTTTTGAGCAAGAAATGACACTTCCAAAGCATTCCAAACGTAGAAATGAACATAAGGAAGGTGAAGAGTCACATTACAACCTTTTCCCACGTGGCACACTTCTCAAGGAGGCCGTACAAGTGCCAAACTCTTCTTTTCTTCAAGAAAAGTGCTCTTTTTCTGAGGGACCTGCCACTTTTCAATTACAAAAGGTTGGTTAAGACCTAAGATGATACATGGGGCATGACATCACCCTCTGTAATCTTCACACCCAAAAACCCGTACAACTCATTAAATGCACCTTTTTGACCCCTAAAATGACTCAAAAGGACATGTTGGCTAATGAATTAAGTGACCAAGGCTAATATGTCATTGAATAACATTAAATGACCTATGATATACCTTATGACCAAATATTAAACCTCCTAAAACACTTAAAATGTCAAGTTTTTACCTAGGGGTGCCCCAATTTGACCTAAAAGTCAAATTTGGTCAACAGTAACTATATGATGTAAATAGATGCTTTTAAAGATGACTTGAGATTTAGGGAAAACTTCATCAATTATAGTATCACTTATATATACTTTCCTTAAGGCATCAAAATAATATGAAAATAATCAACCAATCTAATCAATTCATCCTTCATCATATCCTTGTTCTAGGTAAACATGTCAGAGTAGACAAGGAGAATGTCTCACATATTTCAAGAATTAACATAACCTTATGTATAATACCTTTACAATATGTACTAAGCTATGTCTTTATTCATACCTTTATGTAATTTTCGAAGACTTTTATTTCATTTCACATTACTAAAATAAGATATGTCATGAAGCCGACGTTAATCCATTTAAAAATATCATAGAATATTTGAGATGATGTGAACCTCCTCATTGATGTCTAACAAAATCGGAGCATCCTCATTCAAGAGGCTTTGGAATAATATCCAGAAAAATAATCTTTCTATTATTTGTTGGAAAAAACAAACACTGGAAGAATGAAGAGAAACAAGAAGGCACACATTGATATGTGTGTGCATCCTTTTATTATGCAGGTAGGAGTTACATACAGTTGAGGAAGTTTATGACAAACCATTAGTTAATGAGTAACTAATAATTAATTAATTAATTTAATACCCCCTGAATGACTAAACCAGAACTACAAGTTTGTCCTGAAATTTTACAAAAAAAATGAAACCAAATACAACCAAAATGGAACGAAGTAGTTTAGCTATTAAATCTACAGGTTGCTTCTTAGATATCACTTTGATATCTGCAATCCTCTAACATTTTGATTTTGTCCAATGTATGAGCTTCGGTTGACACCAAAAATGATAAAGATTACTAACATCAAAACATTTATCCACCCATGTGGACATAAGGTATATCAAGTTGTCCACCAATTGTCTGTAGAGTGATTCATTGAGTAATAACTTCAGCCCGACCTCCATAGATCTGAATCCAGAATCTTGGAGATATTGATCAAACAAATTATGCTAGGCTTGTGAAGTCTGCGTAAGTCCATACAAGGACTCAATCAACCTACAAATCGGATGATCACGTGGAAAACCTTCAAGGTGCACCATGTAAATCTCCTTGTCTAAATCTCTATTCAAGAAACCAAATTCAGCTGCTATGGAGAGAAGCAACCAAAATCTGACCATCTCCGCAATAGAAGCAAATGCAAAAGTCTCCTCATTGTCTATGTCCTATTGTGAAGACCCTTTCATAACTAAGCATGATATACCTTATGACCAAATATTAAACCTCCTAAAACACTTAAAAGGTCAAGGGTCTTGGTATTGATAATTTGAATCAAAAGAATCAACTCTAACTAAGATATTCAGCAAAGGTCATCCCTCCAAGATTTGATTCCCTTCACTCGCTGACACCACTCATTAGTTTATCATGTCCAAGAATGCAACAACAATGATAAACTTCTGGGACAATTTGTATAAAAGCAATCAAGATAAGTAATTAGATTCAAATTATTGTATTCCTAGATTAAACTGATCATAAATAAAGAGCAAAAGATTAGAGTTAAAGAGAAAAATGTTTTCTACAGACAAGTGAAACTGAAGTTATCTGACTAAATGAATTCCCATTTAAACCAATATTTAGTTGAGCCAGACTTGGCACAACTTTGACTGAATACGGTGCAAGAGTTTGGGAGAGAGAGTAACTGTGAGAAAGAAGGGCATTACTACCATAACAATGCGTAGAGAATGTCCACACAGACTAAACAGTAATCCAGTTATCAGAATTTTACTTTTGCTTAACAATGTACTGAAATTCATACAATCATCAAACTCAGAAAACAATTATGTAAATAACAAGCTAAAACAAGAGAAGGGAAGAGATTATCCTAGAAAAGCAGAAAAAGAGTCTAGTTCGATATGTCTCCTTCCACAATCCACAAAGAGTCAGCGCCTATCATGGTACAAGAGTTGTTCTTAAATAGGCATGCAGACCTGTGGAGTTCAAATGCAAATTCAAATTCAAAACCACTTCTATGATGCAGTTGCAGGAATCTTAATGTGGCTCACCCACTTGAGGCTCGTTGGGAATAAGCCCCATTCAATTGCATCATGAGGATAGCTAGAAACGTGTTGGACCGAATCAAGAACAAATGCCCACAAGGAATTCAGTTGCGATTGTGTTGAGATCATTGGTTGCCAAAGTTTTGAGCAGTTAAGACCATGCTTCTCGAAGGCAAAGATTTTGTCTTTTATGCTTCATGTTTGATCCTCATGCGCAAATCAAATTGATTATTCGTGCCTCATTCATAATTTAGTTATGCCAAGATTTGATTCTACGGATCTAATTGAACGTGTGGTTTGAATCCCAACTTCTAACAGTTTCGACAACCAGACGAGCCATCAAATTTAAGCTAGTGCCTTATGCATCTAGCGCGTCCTTCGTTCTGACAGGTTTCTTGCCACTTAGCACCTTCTCGCTTTCCTTTTGCTTAGCCCGCAATTGGTTTTGATTATGTAGGCCCCACTTTGACACTCGACAACTCATCAATGCCCCGAGCTTCATCCTTCTTTGTTTGCCTGGCCATGTGGCCCTTTTTCAATCGCTTGGGCTCTTGTCTTTGTCACTGCAAATGAGCTTGCCCCTGAGATCACGGGCTCCGAGATGTCGCCACGTGGTGTCATCCCACTCATACGCTCGCTCACGACTCTGACATAACTCCTGACCTGTACAGAAATCTCTGAGTTAGTGATGCTACGAGATTATGCCACATCACATGATCCCGCTAACCCACTAGCTCAAAGGCATTGTGTAAGTACGGACATCATTGGGATAGAGGAGCAGCAGGATTATACCACATGGCATCATCTCACTAGTCGGAACATTGTCGATGTCATCCCCTGTTCGGGAAACTTTAAAGAAAATCGATCAAGTATTGAAAGACTTTTCAAATTGGTCTGGGACAAACGAGAGATCGACACGTGACACCAAGAGTCATCCTACAGAATCGGCTAAGTCCTTTGAAGCAGCAAAAAAGTGACAATGGCTCCGGGCAACTTTTGTGAAATTGGCTTTGTCGAAAGTCCCTTTTGGGCAAGTTGGAGCTGTCGCGAGTTGTGAAGAGTCACCACGTGGGACCAAGATTTTGACGCATGGAAAAAACTATGAAAAAGCATAGAAACGACTAAGTATTTGATTTGAAAACCAACGGCATTAAAAATTCAAATTAAAATGACTAAGTTCAAAGCCGAAAAAACGACTAATTATAGAACTAATCAAGATGTTGCGGATCAAAGTCAGAAGGATCTTATGGACACATGTTCCGGAAACACAATTGGATCAAATTCCAGCAGATGGGATTCCTTAGGTACCAGATGCTAACAATCAGAGGATTATTTTTCAGGCTCCTTCAAATAAGACTGTCAATAGTAGTCAGGCGAAAAGTTATTAACGTAAGAATAAACTTCAGGAACAAAATCAGGAAACACATCAACATTCCAAGGAGATAGAAGGCATGGAAAAAGCCAAAATTGTTAGAGATCCTGATTTAAAACAGCCGAAAAAATCAGATTTAGGGGTGGAACAGGGGAAAAAAAAAAAAACTTAAATTGCACTCTAACTTGAGGAGTGGTTGAAAAAAGAATCAAGTCCAGCTTCAACAGGTAGGTCAGAAAATGAGCAATTCCTGAATTACTCGGGATTTAGCTCACTTTTTCCCTAATATATCCCAATGAAAGTGATTACCTGGAATACAAGAGGACTGAAGGGGTCTACCCTTAAAGTTCAAGAGATTAAAAGGCTGATTCAAACTGACCACCCTATGATTCCATGTATTCAGGAGACCAAAGCTTCTATTGATCTTATGATGGTCCTGGCTGGTAATCTGTGGCCTAAATCTGAGCTCCTTTCAATAAGCTCACAAGGAGCTTCAGGAGGGATTATTTCATTGTGGAATCCTCGAACGATAAAAATCCTTAATTCTTGTGTGAGTAAAGGTGTTTTATGTTTACATATATATTCTGTTTCTGGAGATTTGGAATTCTTATTGTTTAATGTTTATGCTCCTAGTGCCATAGAGGATAAAACGCAGCAGTGGAAAAATCTGCCATATATGATCCATTCTTCTCCTTCATTACCGGTTATTTTAGGGGGGAATTTAAATACTACCTTGAACCTTCAAGAGAAACAATGTGGACTTGCCCAGTTAGATGCCAGTTCGGATATCATGTCTCAATTCATTCATAAACACCATTTGGTAAATGTGATTACATCTAATGGTACGCTGATCAAATCTAACAGACGGCAGGGGCAGGACTGTATTTTAGAAAGGTTGGACCGGTTTTTGATTTCTGAAGATTGGTAGTTAAGAGATTTTCTCCCCAAGACTATGATTCTAAATAACATTGGATCTAATCATTGGCCAGTCTGCTTGGAAATGGGTAAAACTGCCCCGTGCAAGAGTCCAATTAGATTCCAGCTTATGTGGCTTCGTCATAAAGATATAGATACATATGTTCAGCAATGGTGGATAGAAGGCATTCCGCATTTTGGATCTCCTATGTACAGGTTTGTCAAACGTCTAAAATACTTAAAATTTAAGTTAAAGACTTGGAATTGGAATGAGTTTGGGGACATTAAGGAGCAGCAAAATAAAATTCTCTCTCAATTGGAAGATATTAATGTTCTCCACCATCAAATGGGTCTATCTTCAGACCTCTTTAAGAAAGAATGTCTTCTAAAAGCTGAACTTCAGGAATGGAATCTTAGAGAGGAAATAATGTGGAAACAAAAGTCTTGGATTCAGTGGTTAAAAGAAGCGGACAAAAACTCTGCTTTCTTCCATAAATCAGTATTGCCCAGAAGAGCTCATAATTATATACATTCACTTTCTACAGGGAATGGATCAAAGGTTTCTTCGATGCTTGGGAAGCAACAAGGAGCTGAGCAGTACTTTAGAGAGTTATTCTCTTCTCAATATCTGGATGTGGGTGCCCAACAACAACTTCTTAATGCTCTTAGTACTTGTATTACGCAACAAGATAATGAATATCTGCTAAAATCAATTACGGAAGATGAACTCCATGAGATTGTTTCTAAAATGAAAAGAGGTAAAACCCCGGGCCCAGATGGTTTTCCTATTGAGTTCTTTCAAACTTTCTGGGATATTATTAAATGTGATTTGTTACATGTAGTTGAAGAAGTTAGAATATCTAATAATCTGTTACCTGAGATAAATAAGACTTATATAGCTTTGATTCCTAAAACTGATAATGTGGAGGACATCTCTGCTTTCCGTCGTATTGCTTTGTGTAACGTATTGTAATGTATTATTACAAAGGTTATGGCAGAGAGATTTAAGATTTTGCTTCATAAGGTCATCTCCCTTGAGCAAGGGGGATTTGTTCTGGGCCACCACATCCATGATGAGATTGTTTTAGCCCAAGAAACTTTGCATTCAATACAAGGCTAGAAAAATTCAGCTATGTTCATCAGACTGGATCTTTCGAAAGCCTATGATAGAGTGGACTGGGACTTTCTTTGCTAAGTTTTGCTTCGTTTTGGATTTTCAATAAGCTGGATTCAATGGGCGAGGGCTTGTATCTCCAGTTTCTTATGTTGTGCTCATTAATGGTTCTCCATCTTCTTTTTTCGCGGGATCTAGAGGTATTCGACAAAGCCTATGATAGAGTGGACTGGGACTTTCTTTGCCAAGTTTTGCGTCGTTTTGGATTTTCAATAAGCTGGATTCAATGGGTGAGGGCTTGTATCTCTTCAGTTTCTTATGTTGTGCTCGTTAATGGTTCTCCATCTTTTTTCACGGGATCTAGAGGTATTCAACAAAGAGATCCCCTATCTCCTTTTCTTTTTTATAATTATCACTGAATGAATGGAACAACTCATTCATAAAACTTGTAAGGCAAAAAAGATTCATGGATTTCAGTTGGCTAGAGACAGTAAGCCACTTTCCCATCTTCAGTTTGTCGATGATTCTTCTTTGGTGGGACGGGCTACTTATCAAGAAACGAAGCAGTTTCAGTCACTTTTAAATATTTTCTCAGCTGCGACTGGTCAGAGTATTAATAAGGGTAAGTCCCATATTTTCTTCTTCCATTGTTCAGCGAAACAAGAGGAACAAATTCTTTAAAAATTTCAGTTTCAGAAAGGGACTCTTCCATGCAAATATCTTAGGGTTCTTATAGATTCCAAAAAATTAAGAGATTGGCAGTGGTTAATCAGTAAGTTTGAGTTAACAATAAGTGGACCAATAAATGGCTTTCATCTGGGGAAAGAATGACTTTGGTTAAGGCAATTCTCCAGGCTATACCAATCTATGTTGCCTCAGTCGTTAATATCCTGAGGAAAATTCTCAAGCAGGTGGATAATATTTGCCAGAAATTCTTGTGGAGCGGTACTCAAGATAAGAAGTGGTCCTTGGTTCGATGGGAACTTCTTTGTCGACCAAAGAAGGAAGAAGGATTGGGATTTAGATCTTCACGTAAGCAAAATAAGGCTTTGGCAACTAAATTATATTGGCAATTGCTTAATTTTCCCCATGATTTATGGGCTGTGACTTTTAGAGCTAAGTATGCTGAGAATAATCTCCCTGATATGCTTATCAGATATACACTACCTTTTAGGGGATCTCCAACTTTGAGATTCATCAAGATGGGTGAGGAAATGATTAAGAATCAGATTTTTTGGATTGTTAATAACGGTCAAAGTGCAAATTTTTGGATTGACGCTTGGGATGGTCAGCCTTCTCTTATCTCTCAGTTCCCCAACTTACTCTTATCATGGAACAATGGCAGGATAAGGGTTGGATCAAGATAGCTCATTATGGTAGACCAACAAATCAACCATGGGAGGTAGGGAAGGTTTGGATTTCGATGGATGAATGGCCCACTGTTGTAGATCAGCAAACAAAGTTGTTGATTTCTCATATTATGGGAACATGTTTTCTCTCTGCATCACCTAATCCGGACAAGTTGGGATGGGGTATGAATGGAACTGACACTTATTCAGTGGTTGATGGCTATGCCTCTTTAGTGGTGGAAACTACTCATCCTTTGCAGTCTCTCTTCAAGAATATTTGGCATATAGGTATGTGGCCTAAAGTCAGCTTTTTCCTTTGGCTTCTTATTCATGGTCGAGTTTTAACTGCAGACCGCTTAATGAAGAGAGCTTGGAATGGCCCTTTTCCACGTGTCTTATGCCTACATGCTAAAGAGATTTCTTCTCATGCTCTTGGGTCATCCCATTATGGCAACATCTTGCTGAGGTATTCAACATGCGTTAGATAAGCTTGGAGACTCTTGACCAAATTTTTAGACATTGGAAAGGATCTCTTCCTAAAGGCAAAAATTTTACCCTTGTTCTATGGAATGTTATCTCTCTTTTGTGGAATATATGGAAGGAAAGGAACAATAGAATTTTCCAGCAAACAAAGATGGATAACTCTTTTGTGTGGGTCAAGACTAAAATCAATGTAACGGAAAGTCTAAAACATAAGATTTCCTTGCCTACAGAACTCTCTCCGGAATGGAAACATATATGTGAACAGTTGAACATTGATCTTAAAGATCTCACTTGTCCAAGATTGCAGATTAAAAAAAGGCTTTTATGTGAGGAACATTGGAACAAACCTCCACCTGGATATGGGAAAATAAATACAGATGGGGCTTCACGAGGCAATCCAAGAAGAGCTGCTATCGGAGGCATTGGGAGGGATGAGAATGGTGATATGCAGTTTCTTTTTGCCCTAACTCTTGGTCATACTACCAACAATCTTGCCGAGGTGAAAGCCATATATAGAGGCATGCAAGAAGCCTTCAAGATGGGATGGCATAAGATCTATATTGAATCTGATTCTCAAATTATCAATATTTTGCTTTCTGATCACAGACTAGTTTCTCCTCCTAATTGGCGCATTGCTAAAGAGATTTGGAAGATTAAACAACTAAGGGGAAAATTTCAAGAAGTCTGATTCTTTCATATTCCTCGCGGACAAAACAAGGTCGCTAATGTTTTGGCTAATTGGGCTCTGGATAAGAAGGATCTATTATGTTATGGCATACTCCCTCCTTGGTGGCCTAAAAAGATTCAAGATGATATCAGCTATAATTTAAGCCTTGATTCTATCTCATGACTATTTCCTTGGTGGCCTAAAAAGATTCAAGATGATCTCAGTGATATTTTAAGCCTTGTTTTTATCTCGTGTCTATTTTTGTTGTTATTCTGATCTATAATGCTCAAGCTTGGACTAATAGTTTCCAAGCATGGCATAATCGAGTATGTACTTTTGTTTTGTATCTAATATAATGATTGTTGATTTTTTTTTTTTAAATGCACAAACTTAACCATTTTGTTCAATTTAAAAGAAAATTTTGTCCATTTACATGAAAAGCGACTAAGGCAAAAAACATTATAAGCATTTAGTCATTCTGAACTGAAAGAAAATAGCGATGGACAAAATCACTCCGAAAAATGATAAATAAACTCTGCAACAGTTAGATAATTTGCACAAACCCAAGGGAAAATACCCTGGAAAGATGCTGTAAAATGTGTTTTAAAACATAAGCAAACAAGCAGACTAAGACTTATCACATTAATGCAAATTCAAATTTTAAAATTGAAGCAACCTAAGATGTGAATTTCCGTGCCGATTGTTTTAAAATGCAGAGTTAATTTGTAGGCTTGGCTAGAGCAATGAAGCACATTCACGTTTAAATCTTCACATCTAGTAGAATGGTCTCCCAAGAAGGTCGATTCAAGCAAACAACCACCAAATTCCTGGGAAGTATGAGATTAGACTTCGAAGCAAAAGAGGGTCCTCATTTTCAGACTGAAAATGGGGCATGTTGTTTTAGACAACAACTGGCGACTCCTACTGAGAAATACTCCTGAATATTTCGAGAATCCAAAATCTCTATTTCACAAGAATAAAGAGCATTCGCTGTGAACAATTACTTAGAGCAAACTAGAATCCAATAGGCACTAAATTTTATAAGAACAAGTGATATACTAAGATATAATCTTGTCAAAACCATATTTGTATGATCAAGTGATTTATTCTTTTTTTTTTTGCATTCACACGCATTAATTCAAGTTTGCATAAGGGCAAAATTGTTGGAGGGAAAGATTTTACAATTCAGCTTGGAGGGGCAGTGGTTTGGGCATTGCTCTACTACCATCCAGGCATTCATAGCCCCGATAGAAATACCTTTGGTCCATTCAAAAGGCCTTGCTCCACTGCCAACCAGGTCAGAAAGCTTGTGGTGGAAGCTGTTGAAATCACCCTTTCAAGGAGAATTTTAAATCTTATGTTTTGACTCAATTCTTTTGAGAGGAGATTTTGTAATTCATCCATGGAGGGTTGGGGACCAAGCCACGGGTACTAGGTAATCAGCAAGTTCAAGACCACTCAATACAAACTAGAATTGGAGCAATGCTGCATTTCTCTTCAGATATATCATTAAGTGCATTGTATGGCTTCAAACAAGAAGATAGTTATAAAATTCAGAAGTCATTACAAATCATTGACCTTTAGAACTCAGGTAACGATCAAAGCAATAACAACGGTGTCACACAAAATTTTCAAGTAAACTTTGTAATTAGGCTCTCTAAGTGTCACTTCCATTATCTTTACAACCACCTGCCACTTCATTCCTACAATTGACAAGGGAACCCGAGGAAAACACAGTTGGGACAAACCCAACAATGAAGAGGAAAAAAAACAAAACAAATGAAGCAAAACCTAAACTAACAAACAAGGGACAGGAAAGAAAAACAAAATGCAAAAGATAAGTTATTTACAAAAAATTACAAGCCACTCAAGCTTCGTAGTAATGCTTGTGGAATTGTCCATTGACAAGCAATGGGACATCCTTGCCAGTAAGACACCTTACGTGGAATGCATTATTGCCCAGGATTTCGGACATTTGGTAGTGACCGAGCCATAATGCATCAAATTTGGCATGTTGTCCCTTTTGTTCATGAGCCCTATCCCATAAAAGGACTACATCCAAGATCCGAAAGGCATTTCCTTTGGCCCTTTTGTCAAACCAGCGTTTGACTACCTCTTGATGGTTACGGAAGTGCAACAAGGCTGCATCTTGTTTTTCTTCCAACTGCATTAGGTTCAAGAGGTAGGCCTCTATTGGATCATTAGTTCCCAAGTACTCTTTAGTGAATAGCAAGGTAGAGATCTTTAGATTGGTTGGGAAGATACGATCTGGACCGTATACTAGATGATGAGGAGAGGTCCCTAAAGCCGATTTGATCCTAGTTCTATTTGACCACAAAGCAAATTTAAGCACATTATGCCAATCCCTTGGGTTTCTTTCTAAAGTTTTCTTAATTATACTCAACAAATTCTTGTTTGTTGATTCAGCCAACCAATTACTCTGTGGATAAAAATTGGAAGAAAACTTAAGAGTTCCCTGATGATCATAAACCCATTCAATGAATTGCAGGGAGGAAAAAACATGGCCATTATCACATACCAGTGTGATGGGCATACCAAACCTTGTAGCAATGTGTTCCTCCAAGAAATGAATGACTATGTTTGTGGTGCAATTATAGAAAGGTTGGGCTTCAGCGCAACGAGTACAGTAATCCATCGCTATAAGAATATATTTGTGGCCAATAGAGGAATTGGCATTGATGGCCCCTATGAAGTCCAATCCCCACTTGGCAAAGGGTCGACCCTCAATGACTAATAGTAGTGGCATTGCTAGAGTGCATTCACGGGATGCAGCGACTTGGCAGGTGTGGCAATTCTTCACATGTAGGTGAGCATCCTTAAAAAGATGTGGCAAATAGTAACCTACCCTTAGTATTTGATGAGTTGTAGTACTTCCTGAACCATGCCCAATTCCATATTTCCCATGGAAGTCTCTAAATACTACAGTTCTTCCTCCTTATTTAGGCATCTCAGATATATGCCTTCGTGATTTCTTCTATAGAGAATGCCAGCTTTGATCATGAAATGGCTGCTTATCAAACGTAGCGCCCTACATTGCATGGAGTTCAAGTGCCTAGGACAGTCATTATTCAACAAATATCCAACAATATGTGTACCAATTATCATTTGTGATGTCATGCACCAAGTACTGTTGGCAAATGATTTGGGAATCCACCTCAGCAATGGTTTTACAGAGTCCTTGTCCTCAGACGATCTTCATTACTTGTAACTCAAGGTCGAACTCCTAGAGTATGGTCATCTATTTACCATGCCTTCCTCCAATTCAATCTACATTAGCAATGCCTTCACAGCTGAATCAAGTACCACAACAAACACCTTGTTGCGCAGAATGTAATGCCTGAACTTCTTAACAACGTTGATCAAGGCAAAGGCTTGTTTATCTAGTGTAGATTATCTAAGTTCAGCATTCCTGAGTAGGCTGTTCATGAAAGACACCGGTCTTTCATCTCCCAACTCTTTCTTTTTTGTTAATGTTGCGGCCATGGAGTGCTCCGATAAAAATGAGTAAAGGTGAAAGGGTTGTATATAGTCATCGCTGATGAGCACTGATGTGTTAGCAATGGTACTCTTGATTTCGTCGAATTATCCGTTGAGTAGCACCTTGGCATCACTTTCAGGGGCTCCTAGATATTATTTGTTTAGAGTTAAGGGATCATTGAAGGGTACACCTATTACCATACTTATTGATAGTGGGGCAACTCACAATTTCATTGAGAGAGGATTGGTAACATCATGTGGACTACAATCCGTGGAGTTCAAGGGATTTAGAGTCACAGTAGCGGATGGATTCACCATCCCTTGTACAACAAAGATTCCAAGCCTTAGTCTCACTTTGGAAAAGTATGTGGTTGAGAATGACTTTTATGTGGTGGGCATAGGCGAGACCAATATGGTCCTTGGTATCCAATGGTTGCACTCACTTGGTGAGTACACACAAAACTACCAAACCATGGAGCTTAAATTCAGGGCAGCGGGCAAGGAGGTTGTTTTACATGGTTTTAATGATGGAGAGGCCCCTTCTTCTAAGGCAAATAATATGTTGGGAGGATGTCTCATGAGCATGAGGAAAGTGGAAAAGAAGACTGCCCCTAGACATAAAACGCAGACCTTTCATTCCAAATTGGAGCCTTCTATAACACATCTGGTAAGCATTGCAAATTCCGATTTTTGTCATACTTATATTAAAAGGGATGAGAAGAGAATGGATTGCCAAGGACAACCCAAAATATGTTCGAGGCAGCACCCTATTACTTCTTGCAAAAGGGGAAGTAGTGATGTTTTAAGAAAAAGAGGACACCCCCTGAATTTTGAAGGGATGAAGTGACTAGCAGCTGTTCAAAGGGTCTGAATGACAAGAAAGAAAGGTCCTTCTACTTGTCAAATAAGGATAAGCATAGCTGGGCTCACCTATGGATCCTTGGGGGCATCAAAAACAATTTATTTTGCACATGGCAGCCAAGAGAGAGTGAGGGAAAATGGTAAGAAGTCTGAATTTTTTTGTTTCAAATTTCCTGAGTTAATAAAACAAGTTCAGCCACATGAAAGAGGGAAGAAGTTAGCATTTTTATGGCACATTACAACCCATATTGGGGAAATTTGGTACCAAGATACATTCTAAAAATTGTCACATTGTAAAATCTGATTTTAAGGGACAAGTACAGCAGTATATAGGAGGTCAAAAATCTGATTTAATTGGTAAATTCCAGCCAAGGGTGTGTTCTGGAAATGTTCATAAGAAAGCATGCTTTTGGTTTAATCAAGTTTGGAAGGTACAAGTCTATGTTGAGAGTTGGCGTAGGCTTTCGTTTGATCAATTTTACATCTTTCCTATGCATAAAGGGAATGGTAGAAGACACACTCAAGAAAGGTTGTACCTATGTACTTTTATCGCTCAAGGTATGTTGTATGATGAGGTCTTAGTGATTAATTACAGAATTGTGAATTCTTTTTATGGAGGCACATTATTTACCTTGAAATACTATATCAAAAGCAACCAAGCATAGAATGTCTTAGTTCTTTAGGGTTATGAGGAATTCTTGGGAAATGATTATGACATCTTGAACCTATGGGAGCAGCCAACAGAGTATGTGTTTAGCAAATGGGAAGTTCAAATTGAAGGTTCTTTTCAGTGAGAAGATGCATTATGAAGAATGTGGGGACAGCCCCATGGCTTTTACAATCGCTTGAGGACAACCAATTTTGGGTGGAGAGGACTGTATTGCCCTCATTTTTGGCATAGCTTGCTTTTGGGTCCTTAGCTTGGTTGTTCCCACAAGGCTAAGGGAAGGAAAGAAAAAGGGATCATGGAGGGGGGGCTATTCTATAAGCAAAAAGATAAAAAATACTTGAAATAATCTAATTTTCAATTGAGTTTGCAAAAAGGTACTTTTAATCTTATTTTCACTTAAGTTGAGGTTACGGGAGCCTTAATCCTCAAAAAGGGAGTTTTAAAAGATTGAGTGCTTATGTTTTAAAGGGGTACTGTTGAACAAACTATCTACTAAGAGAGGGGGTGAATCAGTAGATGAGCTAAAGCCTGGTTCTTAAAAACTTTTAAACAAGATACAAAATGTATATGCAAAGAAAAGAACAAAAACAGAGATCATACACACACATAAGAATGTTCAACACTAGATTTTTACGTGGAAATCCAAAGAAAAAAACCACAGTGAGAAAACTGCTAGAAACTACTGTTCCAATCCAGCCTCACAGAAAATGTCTCACAGACAAACCTCACTGATTACATTCAAGAGCACCCACTATAAGGAAGCACCAATTTCCTAACTGAGCACCAACTCAGTTTTTCTGATGGCACCACCCTATCAGAGATATGAAGCTACAACTTCAGAATACAAAAGAGATTCAAAATGAATCTTGTTCAGTGCTCTGTTACAAGTCTTGTCTGTAACTGCACCTTCATGCTATGTGTCTTCTCGTCTTATCTGCGTCTATCTCTTTGTGTCTGGATATCTTCTATATTGACACACCTTATTCGCTTTGTCTTTTTACGTTGTTTGCATATCTCCTCACTCAATAATTTTTGAGTTAACACTCTAATTATTATCACCGCAATAGCAAAAGACCCTTTCAAATGTTCCATTCGTAGCATATATAGACAGATGCATTTTAGGGTTTCTATCTGTAAAGTGTTCACACCTCAACTGCTCTTAACCGGTTCAAGCTTCTGATCTGCATTCAATGTAACTTTTACTTCGTGTCTCGATTCATGCTTCAAATGGCAACGCTCAAATGTCTTTACTATCTTTGGCATGTGCACTTCTACTGTTCTTAACTGCACCACTTCCTCGATCAATTATATTGATTAATCTCAAGCTCCGTGAAGAGATATCGAGTTCATCACCTATTCCAACTGTTCCTTTACAGACAATTAGAAGACATTAAATGCGGGAATTTTATTTCTTTCGTCGTGCCAAGTTCACGTTCTTTTCTTTGTTGGATCTTTCCTTATGACCTCTTGACACTTGTCAAATGCACATGCACTCGGAGGGTAACCTAGGTTTGCCTCACACCATTGGATTTAATGCACCGATCAAACGTGAGCCGTTGATCTGTTAAAGCAGCATGAATTTTAATTCTTGCTTTGCAATTAACTATCGAGCTTCTTTTCTTCCCTTTTCGCATCTCGCTGCTTTCTATATCATGGGTTCGCTTCCGCTCCTTTCGATTGTCCTCAATATGCTTGATCTTTACCCTTTCTATTGTGAGTTAAACTTCGGCATGTTGGCGTGATCTTATTTTCTTCAGCATTCTTGTAACGCTCCTTGCAACATTGATCCTTGAAGACTTGCACGTCTTTTAACCTTGCTTTAATTCTTTCAGAAGGGTTCCTTTATACAAATTGTTGTGGGCCTTTATGTCTTCGGGACAATTTCCACGGACTTTTTGTCGAGTCCATTTCATCATGAAGTGTCCTCCAATTTCTCTGAAAGAATTCGTCATTGGCTTCTATTTGAAAGTGTCATTCGGAAATCTTCCAACGGTCCTCATACCCTTCGGATTCTCTGCAATCTACCCTTTGAATTTTTTGCAAGTGTCCACATACCCTTTGCAACGTTCAAAAAATACCCTTTAGACTTTTTGAAAAGGTCCACTTGCCCTTCAAAACATCAAAAAGATACCCTTCAGAATTTTTGAAAAGGGACAATTTTCTGAAAAGGACTTGACAATTTTTTCAAAAGAATTGTCCTTGCCAATTTTTCTGAAAGAATTCCTCCAAAGGAATTCTTTAAAACTATTTCGGATTTTCCATCCTTCTTGACTTATGTACTTAAAAGAAGTAAAGCCACTCAAAAATCCCAATTGCCTCTTCTAGACCTTTTCGGGTTTTTGACATTATTTGACTTATCAACTTGAAAAGTAACGTGCTTGCAAATCTCCGATTACCTCTTCGCTGGACCCTTTTGGGTTTTCCACATTGCTTAGCTTAACAACATAGAAGTAAAGCTATCCTAGAAACCCGATAACCTCCACTTAGACCAACTCGGGATATTAACATTGCTTGACTTATAAAACATAAAGAAGTAAAGTCATTGCAGAATCCCGACCAAGTAAAGTCACTTCAAAACCCCGAATAGCTCCTCTAGACCACTTCGGGTTTTCGACTTTGCTTTACTTATAAACATGAAAGAAGTAAAGTCATTCCATAAACCCGACCAACTTTATTAGCCCAGTTCAGAGTTTCGAGACTACTTTACTTATTTTATAAGTAGAAGCACTTCACAAACCCGATTTACTCCACAAGTCTGCTCATCTCAACCTTTGGCATTAATGTATGATCAGATTCAATCTCAATGACATCAATGACATTAACCTTTGACATCAATGACAATTCCATGCTGCCTTAGACGGGAATGACAATTCCTCAGTCCTCAAACTGCTTTTTGAATCATGATATTCAAACTGTCAACTGTCTCCTTGCTCAGATTGCTAATAGGTACAACCCTCCAACTTGGGCGCCACCCTTGGAGGTTGAATATAAAAGCAATTGAGGAATCTTGTGAATGCTTATGCTGAATATTGAATTGGAAACTTTGATCAAGTATGTCAAACTTGAGTACTACATCTTGCGGACAAAAACCTTCAAGAAGTGTCAAGGGTTTGGGGACGAAAACTTTCATTCCTACTACTTGGACAACTCTATTCAAAGGTTGTAATTGAGCTTCAAAATTGCATGTTTACATGCAAGTGGGTCTACAAAGATGTTTTTGGACACCATCTATATTGAAGAATATTGCAAAACCTATTGAAAGTTGGTTTTGGTGATTTTACAGATCTTGGAGTGGCAAATTATCTTGGGAGCTTGTATGTGGCATTGTAAACCATTCCAGGGTATGGCGACTTGCCTAGAGAGTTGAGTGAGCTATTTGGAAGGGTTCGTTGAAGTCGACAAAGGTTGCATAAAATTCTACATGATTTTCCAGCTAGGGTGACTTGACTGAAGGGTTGATCTTGGGGATTTTATGGCCGATTTGGAGTGGTCGTGAACTATAAAATATTGCAATATTTTTTACTATTTTTCCAGTTTGGGTGACTTGCCCTAGGAGCCTTTTAGAGGTCATTTGAAAGATTTTTGGTAAGTGAAAATAATCTGATTTGTTTTCTATAATTTTTTGAGGTTGTGGAGGAGGTTTTGGACATCTTCGGAGGATTTTTAGACTCCGATTTGACAAGGTACATTTATAATATTAATTCTGAAATTTTGGGAATTCAATCTCAAGGTTTTGAAGGTCTTTTGTGAGCAAATTAAGGATATAAATTCTGGAATTTATTGCAATAAAAATCAAAAGTGGGGCGACTCACTTGGAAGGGGAGTTGCAAGGGTTTGGAGTGCTTGTTAGAGTTAAACCATTGGGTAAATATTAACCCTAGTATTTACATTATTTTCTGTTAATTTCCAGTTTGTTGGTGAAGGGTGTTGGCTACATTTGATCCCTTGATATTTTGATTTTGTGAAGGGAATTTATTTGCTAATTTTCCAACCTACTTGGGAAGTGTGGTGAATTGATTTTCTATGGTATCGTGGCCATTTTTGGGGTCTAAATTCATATTTTAGTGGCTGTAATTATTCATTGTTTTTTTTTACCTTATTGTGCCAGCTATTTTCAAGGGTTTACATCAGATTGGGCGATTGGGAAGGAAGGCTTTTGTTCACTAGAATTTTGCATATATATTTTCAACCAAGGTGGTCATTATTTCCAAGTATTTATTACAGCTGTTCACATCATCTTTTATAGTATATTCTCAGTTGTTAGAGTGCATATTAAGGGTTGTGATTGTAGTTTAAATTCTGCCCTAGTGGCATTTGGCTTTTGGTTCACTCGGAGAGGTGTTGTGGATTGTTTGTTAGACTTAGATTGGCTAGTCTACTATATTATTTTCAGATTTTTGATTGGGGGTTGTGCCCAATCTCATTAATCCTTGCTTGTTCCAATCACGGGACATTACAAAGTGTAACGCCCAAAATAAGAAAGAAGAGTTTACCTTTTTCTTTTAAAAATATAATATATAAAGCTTCCTTATAAAATTCACTTTTAGGCCTTAAGTGCCCATGACCCTCAAAAAGTCCCAACTTATGTGAAAAGCAAATTAGACTATTATTTCTTTATTTTATGTATTAAAGAACACTTTTTATTTTAGTACTAATATTATTTTAATTTTAAAATAGGGACATTACAGTCCTCCCCACCCAAAATTGCTTGTCCTCATGCAATTGCAATATCCACAAAGGTGTCCCAACATACATTATTATGCAATGTCTAATTGTAACTTCTTCCAATGGAAAAGAAACTCCAAACTGAACTTGTACCTTGTTGTACATGTGTATTGGAAGCTGCCCCAAGAGCTAGAGGTGTCACACAACTCCAAACAGCAGTTATTATGCCTCATTTCATGCCTTGAACTCTTCAATATGGTCCCTTCATGAGCTGGAATCTTCCATAGTGTAACCATGGACAATTGTTTCTTCCCCTAAGAAGAAATCACCTTACCAATATGGTTGAATATGCTAATATGTAGGCTATGATAGTAAAATACAACCATGCTATTATTCCAAAATATCAATTTATTAGCTACCAAGTTGCCCTTCAAAGAGCTCTTCAACTCCCTGCTTACCAAATAAGCTCTTAAAGGCCCACGCATTGTGTAAAAAGGGCTAGGGCTGAAAAATTGACTCAAATTGATATAAATGACAAGGCTGCCCTTAATAAAAATTCCCCTTTTTAAGTGCATTAGAATAGGTGGGCTCCTATGGTATGCATTCCAAAACTTGTTATGGTCTTCTCTATGCCATACCACAAGCATCCAACCCTGCAAAGAGTAATCAGCTAGGTACCAGCTTCCAAACATACCATAATGTAAGGCCTCTAAGTAATGAAAAACACCATTTATGGTCCTTGTGCAAACCATGTGCCCTCCAAAAGGCTGCCTTTTGTCAATCATCCCATGCATGCACATGACACCCCGAAAGCTCATCAATAGCTCCCAAACACTCACCAAATATAGTTGTGTCTTCTTCGTGTATATGTTTCCTCTATCATCCACCAAGGGTTCCAACATACACATGTTTTCAAGATCTTGCGAGAGCTGGACCGTATCAACAAAATCTGCCTTTACTCCTTTGTAACATACAGTATCAACAAAATCTGCCTTTATTCCTTCATAACATAGTTTTACATGCATAATATCTTTGATTTTTCATGTTGACAAAATCTGGAAGTGATAAATGTATACTTCCCTTCTAAACATGGGTGTGTTTGTCTTCCAAAATCTGTTTTTTCTGAGAAATAAATTTCAGAACTCATACATACCTTCATCTCTCCTTCCACTGCTGTAAATTGCCAGCAATTTTCATGTTTCTCCCCTCCAAATGCTGCTGTATATGCATGTGTAAATCTGATTTCCTGGAAAGATAAAAATCGGCATTTTCATATGTACTTACCTCCTTCGTTCATGGCTGGAACATGACCCTTTTTTTTATTTTGTAAGGGGTAAAAGGACATATATATTGTAGAAGATACTCAGAAACTTCTGAGTGCCTTTGTAGCCACTTTCCCTTCATCCTTTCCTTTCTTTCCTTGCTGCCCTCAACTAGGGCCCTTGCCCAACTTTCTAGGTGGGCCAACCCTCCCTTGAAGCTTCTGAAATTATGCTTTAAACTTATCTAAGTGGCTGCCAAAAACAAAAGAAGGGCTGCCCTCACCACTCACTTATTCCACTCTCAATTCTATCCCATGAAACATAAAATCCAGAATTGGGCTTACTAAGGATGAGACAATTTGAACTTCCTATGCCATGGGCTGCCCATGATCCAAGGGTGCAACTCTTTGCTCATCCCTTTTTATTCCTCTTCATGCAAACACATATGAAGACTACACACCATGCTATTTCATGAAGTGGGAGGTGGTCCTTGGTTGCTTAGTCCATGTAACAACTTCCTTGTCTTCTACCTTCCTTTGGAATTCAAAAGATAGGTGTTATCACTATGGAGTGCAACCTGCTTGAAGATATGGAAGCACACCCTCACTCCAACTGATACAATGGGAACTTCTCAGAGTGTGGGTGACTTTGTAATAAGAACCTTCAGAGAGGGCTGGCTCCCTTAGGATTTATCAATTAAATCTGATCTACTATGATTTTTGGGATGAAAAGGGGAAGGCAAAACTGAAGGAAATCCTAATTAAAGGGAGTGATGCACCTGAATTGTTTATATTCTCTGGAAACTATTGAAACTGATGCACACATATGAATCAATAAAATTCCTATTTTACCCTTAAGCATAAATATTTCAGATGAAGGTTTGAAAGGATTTTGGATCACAAAATTTCTTTTACCTCTTCAAATGACCTACAGAAGATGAGACAGAAAACAATAGGTGAGGAAGGGCCTGCCAAAAGGAGATATAATCTCTCTTATATGCTGATACACAATCAAATACACACTATTATCTGTCAAAACTCATATGCAAAACAAAATCTTCTTTATTGATGTATGGTCCAGATTGCAATTTCTTTTTCTGCTCCCAACTTCAGGGCTCCTCTAAATGGCTTGATTAAGCCAATAAATAAGCTTTTCAAAACCTAAAATAGCCTTAGGTGGAGTTCCAAAAAGGGAAAGGGTTAGTCTTGGTTAATTAACCAAAGACTTAACACTTTTTACAATGTTTAGAATATTCAATAAAATCTTTTCCCTTTACAAAATTTGCATGCATCTCCAAACTTTGGCATAAAAGTATTGTGGTGGGGCCAAGTTTGAAAGGTTAATATTTAAAATAAACAATGCATTCTCCAAAAATCTCCAAACATGCATGAATCCAAGGTTGGCGTAGAAGTGTGGATGGTGGGTCCATTGAAAGTCAAACTTCACCTTTGCATGGAAAACTATGCCAAATCTCTAAATAAGGAACTCCATTTGATTTGTTTGAAAGTTGAGTTGAAAGAAGAGATTATTCCACTTTGCATGGAAAACAAGGAAGATGTGTAACAAGCTTGTCTAGTCAACTCCAACTCAAGACCAGTCAACCTCCAATGGTCTCCACTTGCATGAAAAGCTATGTCACATCTTAGACGGAGAACTCCACTTGAACTACTTGAAACGTTGAAAGCTTTGGATTGCATGAAAACCAAGGAGAAGAGTGATTTTGTCAAACAATCAACTGAAGCTTTGACCAATCAACTATAAATAACCCTTGCTTGCATGGGACAAGGATCTTGATGAGTGAGAGATATATTCAGATTGAATTCCTTGTTATTTCCCAGTCTTCTGCTCTCGGTTTCTTCGCTTCTGTGCATGCATTTCTTCGGGCCATTTGCTTGTTTGTTTTCATCTTTGTTTATTTGTTTGTGGCTTTTTGTCTCTATTTGTTCCTTGATATCCTTGGCCAAATTGTCCGTGACTTTCCTATGTCTATTTTCCCTTGGCTTTTCTTTTGGGCTTTATTGCTTCTCGGTTTTCCCTTGGTTGTTTTCCCACAAGAATTGTTCATTTCCTTATTTATTCCTTCGGCTTTTCCTTGGTTATTTTCCCGCAAGAATTGTTCATTTCCTTATTTATTCCTTCGGCTTTTCCTTGGTTATTTTCCTGCAAGAATTGTTCATTTCCTTATTTATTCCTTCGGCTTTTCCTTGGTTATTTTCCCATGGACAAATTGTCCACAAGAATTATCTCTCAAATTACCATTCAGACTTTGATTTTAGCTCTTCGGGATTTGCCAATTGTTTGCTTCGGACAAAAAGTCCGAAGGAAATGTTTCCTTCGGGCTTTTTTTTTAGGACTTTCCCTAAAGAAAGAGCCCTTCAAGCCTTCAAAAGTGACCCTTTGGAAGCATAAACCAACCTTCGGAAGTTTTGGAAAGTGACATTCTCGAAGGGCACATACCCTTCGGGTTTCTTGTAAAAGTCCTTTGAAATGTTGAAGCGAACCTTCCCGAAGGGCAGATACCCTTCGGAATTCTTGCCAAGTGACTTCTCTGAAGATACCCTTCGGCAACTTGAAATGGTACACTTGCCCTTTAAAAGTCCTTCGGGATTCCGTGAATGTACTTTCCCGAAGGGCACATACCCTTCGGGTTTTCTGTGAACTGTGCATCGGGAAAAAAATATGGACCGTTCCTTTTGAAAAAGAAGCCCCTCAAAATTTTGAATTGGCCTTTCTTTCGAAAAAGTTGGAAAGTCCTTCGGACTTCTTGAATTTGTCCCTTCAGACTTCTTCAAAATGTCCTTTCGGACTTCTGTTTTGAACTTTCCCGAAGGGTAGGTACCCTTGGGGATTTTTGTAATGAACCTTCTCGAAGGGCACATACCCTTCGGGTTTTTTGAACTGCACCTTTTCCCTTCGTCGAACTATCCTTTGGAAAAATCAAATGAACAGCTAATTCTTTCAGACTTCTTGCAAAGTCCTTTTTCAAATTTCTTTTCCCTCGGACAAAAAGTCCGAGGAAATTGTTCCTGCTCTTAGCCCAAAAAAACTCTGAGAAAGAAAACACTTGGTGAAAAATCTGGAAAGAAAGAATAACCCTGTAATCCCACTTCTGATCCCTTGCTTTCATCTGTAACTGAACTTACAGCCCTGTAGATTTCGTCTTAAGGGTGGTTGTAGCTATGTAGACCAGTAGGTCTCTTTTACTGGCCTCTTAATATATATTCCTTAATGCCTGATGTATTAGTTGCCTTGCCACCATGGCCTTCAAACCCTAGATTGAGGCAATCTTCCTAAGTGTCTTGGAATGTTTGATTGGTGATCAAACTCGACTATAGGTACCATATGTGACTTGTAGGTGGCCTTTAGATGGATGACCTAATCGAAGAAGTGCCTGTGAGCATTATTCACAATCCATCATGCATTGGATATCATATATTTCTATGAAGTGTCTTTAGCCACCAATCAATCCTTCACTTTAACATAGTTCTCTCATTCAATGAATGTTTATAGGAGACTGTTGTACAATACATCTTCTGTAGGCATAATCGTTGTAGCTTGATTAATTCTTCATTGGCTCTTATCAACGCCTCACATGTTTTATAGCCTAATCCTTGGGAATGACCATCACCCTTGGCATACAAAACCTCCTAGAAAACAACTAAAAACCCTTAAAATAACAAAAACCTTCTTGACTAGGACATCTTATGGAAACTGTAGGTCAATTGTTTGTACAAGACTGTAGGTTAATTGTCCGTATAGGACTGTAGGTTAATGTTTCCTATCTCTTTTCAAAACATAACCACACCCTGCATGTGCCCTATATAGAATCACTTCACCACCATACTATTTAACCATTTGTAATTAAACCTTTCAAATTAGAATTCCATACAGAAAAAGACCGATATAGCCCAAAAAGGGACCTATAGAGTTATCTTTTTGGTCACTAATTCTAGGTCAATATGATGAGTAACCCTATATAAGGCCTTTTGAACTTGAATATGCCTTTTTCCATGACACTCTTATCTACCTTACGAAGTTATGCCTCCTACAAACCTGTAGGTTAACTTTATAACTGTATGTGACATTGTGAGTAGGAGATATGCTTTTTGAACTTGTTGTAGGTGTCTTGCCCTTGTACGAACTATAACCTGTCTATGACCTCAAAGAAGGCTCAAAGGCATATTTGATCATTGTTGAACACAACGATCTACTGAGAGGGGGGATGAATCGGTAGATCAGCTAAAAACTAGTTCTTTAACTTTTTCATGAAGATACAAAACATATGCATATCAAAGAACAAATGTAGAAAGCACACACATACACAAAAACACAGTACACCAAATTTATACGTGGAAAACCCAAAGGGAAAAACCACGATGAGAATAGCTGCTAGAATCTACTGTTCTAATCCAGCCTCACAATTAAATCACCTCACTGGCAAAACCACACTGGTTACATTCAAGGACACATGTCCTTAGGAGACACCAATCCCCTAACTGAGCACCAACTCAGTTTAACCTTACTGGTTACAAGATCTAAAGGCACCAACCCTAAGGAGACTCCAATCCCCTAAATGAGAACCAACTCAGTTTGTCTGATGGCACCAACCAATCAAAACTATGGAGTTAAAACTCCAATATACAAGATAGATTCACAAATGAATCTAGTTCAGTTTCTTTGTTACAAGTCTAGTATGTAACTGCTCACTCTTGGCTTATTTTATGTATGCCTATTCTTCTTTGCACATTCTGTGTGCCCTTTCTTTCTCTCTGCTCATTCTCTATGTGCTTTTTCCTTCTCTCTTCTCAATCTCTACATGTTCTCTGTGTGCTCTTTCTTTCTCTCTGCTCAATTTATGCACATTCTCTGTGTGCTCTTTCTTTCTCTCTGCTCAATCTCTGCATATTATGTGTGCTCTTTCTTCATCTTTGCCTCACTCTATGTCCCACTGTCTTTCACTCTGTGTTTGCATACATCCTGAGTTGACACCCTTTGAGTTTTCTCTGATGGCACTTTTCAGATTCAACAATAGCAGCAGCAACACATTTTCTTTATCTGCGTATGTCTAGATATGTTTTGTTCAGACATGCTTCATTCCCCCTTTTTCTTCTGCCTTTTACTCTCTTTGCGTATGTCTGTAATCGACAACGTTTTACTCCATCTGCATATGTCTCTAATCGACAGCCTTTGACTCACTCTATGAATTGTGATGGCAACAACAGCAACTCAATGTTTTGAAGTCGTGTATATATAATGGATTTTAGGGTTTCACGTCTTCAATTGCATTCATACTCCAACTCCACTTAACCGGTTCTCATTTAATGTGACTTTGACATACACGCTTTCTGTGTCTCGATTCATGCTTCACACCGTAAGTTCTGGTTTCTTTACTATATTTATCAATTGTTGGATTCATGTCATTACTGTGTCATTTCCTTTTTGCACTTCAACTCCCTTTTTATGGTTCTTCATTCAATGCAAATTTGACATATACCCTTTTCGTGTCTCGGTTCATGCATCACACCGTAATGTTTTGGTCTCTTTCCTATGTTTAGCAACTGTTGGATTTATCTCATAAATGCACAACCTCCTTAATCAATGATTGATCGGTTGGATCGATCAATCTCAAGCTCCGTGTAGACTTTTTGAGCTCACTATTTATCTGGACATGTCTTTAAACGAGGATTATTGATCTTGTCATTGGCGCCATTCACTATCTATCTTGAACCGTCAGATATTTCCATTTTTAAAAATAGAACCGTCGATCTCTCTTGCATTAACCATCAAGCTCTTTCTCGCATCTCAATGTTTTCTATATGATTGGTTCACTTTTGCTCCTTTCGATTATATTCGATATGCTCGATCTTTAATCTCGCCTTGATCCTTTGGCAATAATGCAAGTGTCTTATACTTCCGCCGAGATATCCTTCAGAACATTTTTAAACATCCACTTGCCCTAGATTCTTTCTGAAACAATTCAAGTGATCCTTGAGAAGCTTTGTAATGGTCCTTGTGTACTCCGCAATTGTCCTTCGACACTTGTGGAAGTGCCCTATGTCTTTCGGCAAATGCTCAAGTGTCCTTTCCCTCCATTTGAACTACCCTTTCGAACAAATTGTTGCAGACTTTTTGTCTAAGTCCCCTTTCGGCACTTTTGTTTAGGACACATACCCTTCAGGGTTTGCAGATGCACCCTTTGGCTTTTTTGTAAAGGTCCACATACCCTTTGGCCTTTTTGCTAAAGTACCCTTCGGAAATTTTGTTCGGGTCCACTTGCCCTTTGGATTTTTTGCAACGATCTTTGGAGGCTTTGAGCGGTCCACATACCCTTCAGGTTTTCTGAAAAGATCCCTTCAGCTTTTTGAACGGTTCACTTACCCTTCAGACTTTTTGAAACGACCCCTTCGGCATTTTTCGACGGTCCACTACCCTTCGGCTTTTCTACAAACTAACCTTTGGCTTTCTTGCACGTGTCGACATACCCTTCGAAACAATTTTTGCAAGCTATTTGTCCGAAAGATTTGTCCTTGCCAATATTTCCGAAAGAATTGTCTTTGCCAATTTTTCTAAAAAAATTGTCTTCGCCAATATTTCCGAAAGAATTGTCTTTGCCAATATTTCCAAAAGAATTGACCAATTTTGGTTCTACTCACTGCTTAACTTATAAGATTGAAAGAAGTCAAGTCATTTGATAAACCCGATCAACTTTGCTAGACCAATTCGGGTTCTTGATACTGCTTAACTTATAAAATTGAAAGGAAGTTAAGTCACTTGGTAAACCCGATCAACTCCACTAGACCAACTCGAGTTCTTGACACTGCTTAACTTATAAAATTGGAAGGAAGTTAAGTCACTTGGTAAACCCAATCAACTCCACTAGACCAATTCCGGTTCTCAACACTGCTCAACTTATAAAATTGAACGAAGTTAAGTCTTTTGAAAAACCCGATCAACTCATGAGGCAAGACTCATTTGGATTTCTCGACATGCTTGACTGAAAAGATAGAGAGGAGTCTTACAAACCTGATTTACTCCACAAGTCTGTGCAACGCAACACATTTATCATTAATGCTTGATAGAACATTCATCATTTGACATCAATGACAATATTACAGACAGCAATCTCCTTTGTACACCATGACACTCAAATTTCTAACAATGATCATTCTTCTTCATGGTTGCTTGATCAGTCCATTGGCAAACATGAACCATATGAGAAAACTCACTGCCACCTTAACCTTCATCTCCATGCTTGTCTTTCACCCCATAAATGGGTTGTTCATGTATTCTCCTTATGATCATAAGTACTTGTCACTAAATCTTGATAAAGACCTTTCTTATTTCAACATATCATCCTTGTGAACACACTTGATTGTGTAACATTGTTGTAGGTCCTCATCATGACTATATTTGATACTTTGACTGCCTACATATCCCTTTGTTCATGCTTTTAGACTATAATTCACCAGTTTGACCAGTTGTATAGGGAAATTGACAGTTCTTGGGAAAGTTTCGAATAGTAGGGGTAGTAATTTGGCATTGACAGGGCAAATTACTAACAATAGGTTCATGTTGCTTTTGTCATGGCTGTAGCAACTTCTTTTCCCGTTATTTTTTTTTCCTTATAGTGGCCGGAAGTTCACTTATATATCTTTAAAGCACCTTCATGGTGTTGGGGTGTGAGGGGCACACCTTAGGACCAATACACACCATGTGAACAAAAAATTGTAAGGGAAACAAACTGAAAATGCAAAATACAGCAATCGCTATGATCCTGGGACCATGACAACCCTTGCCTACTCACTTCTTTATGTTGGCCCAACATGATATAATAACAAGGTCACCTTTGTAGAGCTCACCTAGAACCCAAATCCGTGATAATTACTTGGCATGCTCATTTACTTGGAAGAATTGTCTTCCCCATTGAGTGCCCTACACCTCAACGATAGTACAAGATTTGCAACCAAGGTAACGAGAGAACCAATCATTAAGAGAAAACATTGAATGCTTACCAACTTGACAACTCAATCATTTTCCCATCAATAAATCTGACTCTCCTTCCTTTATATGAAAAGTGCATCCTTCTTCTTTCCTTCTTGGCATCACCCCTTCAATGGACCTTTTTGCTATGTCCCTTCTTGTTAGGAGTTTTGCTTCCTTAGTATGAGATAACAAGTGTTTCCTCCAAGATTCTTCTTGCAATTTGAAATTAGACAAGGAAAATCATGCATGACAAGGTACAATAAGAAAACCTTCTTTCTTGGCATAGCTTTCTAATATGATGTTCATGCTTCCATTTTGACCTTTTGTTGGCCAATCACAAGTATATTCACCCATGGCGAGTTTCAATCCCAAGGTGCTGGAAATGCATGGAATGGAGGAGCCATCTCCCATGGTTACCTTAAATCCACCATTTTCCTTGGTGGGCAGCCTATGTCTTGCAATCATCTTGGCATCTACGAAGTTATGAGTGGCTCCATTATCCATTGACATGGTCACCCTTTTGCCTCTAAGAGTTCCTTTCACACGGAAGCCATGGCGTCTAGTAGCACTAGATAGGGTGGCAATTACCTCTTTCCTTGACACCTACTGGCTATCCTCTTTTTTTTTATACAATTGTTCTTCAATTTCAGTTTGATCTACCTCCATATTCTCTTTTCTTTGTTCATAATTTTCTAATTGTTCTTCCCTTGGTGGCTGCCCTTCAACTTCAGTTTTACATGTCGTCAATTTCTCTGAATTTTCTGATTTTAATTCTAGCTGATTACCCATCATAAGAGGCCCACAATTGATTGAATTTTGGTGTCCAAACTTCAAATGTCCTTCCCTTGGTGGCTACCCTTCAAATTCAGCTTTACATGCCCTCAATTTTCTGGAATTTTCTGATTGAAATTCCAATTCATCGCCCATCACAAGAGGCCCATAATTGATTGAATTTTGGCATTCAACAAGATTATGGAGTGGCTGCCCCTTGTACAATTGGAAATTAGGCTCGATTAATTGTTTTAAGGGCTGCCTTTCATTCAATTGGAAGCCCTTGCTTGGTGCCCTTAGTGATCTTGGTTTTGATGGCTCCACCTTTCCAAACTCATCAACGATTCTCTCAAAAAATTCCTCATGTGTCTCAATGATGTTGTGCCCTTGTGTTTCCTGTTGACGCTATGGATTGCACCCTTGACAAAAAACTGAGCTTCTGTCTTCCACGCGACACAATGGAGACTCCTCTCTTGCCTGTGGGTCTGGCAAAACTGAGGAGAGAATATCTAGATAAGGACTAGCTCCCTTTGATGCATCTCTGAGGTCCTAGATTTCCTACTGCTAACAATGGGGGAGGTGAAAAGAGAGAAGGCTTATTGAAAATAGAACCTAAATTAAACGGTGATGCACCAAAAATGGTTGATCTACTTAGCTTGAACATACACTTTCCACCAAGAACAAGATGATATACACTTCATTTGATATGAGAAATTATTCTGCATCAGTGAGCTAGGGGTCCTCTGGAAATATAGGGAGGAAGAACTACCAGAGGTGTTCTAAGACACACTATGGCAGCCTTTTCACATGCGCCTATACTCTGTTGTGGACACTTCTGGGTAACCTGCAAAAGAAGAAATCACAATACACTAGACATGCTGGAATCATTCTGTAAAAGCATGAAGAAAAATGACTTAACACAAGACAAAGCCATAGACATATGCAAAAGTGCAAGCTCAAATGGAGGCAAAAATGCTTCTTTTTGATTCAAGGTAAATTTCGGCATAGCTCCGCCTTACAAGCTGAGAGATATCTTTCTCAAATGAAAGATTACAATATATAGCCTTTAGGAAAAGACTTTGGCGCTTTTTGAAAAACAAATGACCCATGCTGCATTGAAAGCCTTGGGAAGAGGAAGTCGCTGATGCTGATATCATCCTTCAAAAAATGCCCTGACAGAAACATGCTGTGTAGTCGCCAGTCTTGACTTTTAACGCTTAAAATGTATTAAACGCTACTGTAGAAGCATGGGTCGCCCGATTGTTTTAATGACAAGGCCGCCCCTCTTTAAGACTTATGCAATTCTCTGCTCATTAATGCAAAATGAGGAAAAATAGGGCACGTCATTCACTGTTTGCGCTCTTTGATGACCACTTGGCAGAGATTGTTTCAACTGCTGGAATAACTTCTCTGCCGATGCTTTCCTTTTGCCACCTAGGTTGTTCCCGCCTTTCCTTGTTATTTTTGTCTCTTCCTGGCTTTGTCTTTTCCTGGCTTTGTGAGCACTCGGGGCTATCTTCTCGGCGGGTCGCTGAGTTCACTTGCGGCCTGTCCTTAAGCATTTCAAAATCAACAACTATTTTACCGCCTTAAATTTGACATTTGCGCGCCCGTAACTGGGCGTTTGAACCTCCAACGGCTAGTTCGCGATGCTCAATTTTGACGTTTTCGGGCCCGTCACCCCCTTTGGCAATTCTTTCGAACTTTCTTTCCTCGGACTTTCTGTTCCTTCGGCTTCACTTTCCTTCGGACTTTCTGTTGGGCTTTTCCGTCGGGCATTTTGTCCGAAGGATTTGCCTTGTAACTTTGCCGCGGATTTCCTTCCGAAGGATAATCTTTCAAAGTTTGGTTCCTTTTCTGCCTTGTTCACTTTCCCGAAGGAACACACTGTCTTCTGCAAGGGCAAATCAAGTCCAAGGATACCCTTCAGACTTTTGCAATGGTCCATTTGCTCATCCCCTGCCCCCCGCAAGGGCTGCTTGGTCTCCAAAATTACATTTCGGAAAAGTTACAAAGGTCTTGCTTGTCGTCTGGGTGCCCCCCGCAAGGGCACCTACCCTTCGGGTTTTTTGGAAGCGATCCTTTGGCCCTTTCTTTCTTTCGGGAAAAACCTCCGACGAATACCTTCGGACAAAAAGTCCGAAGGAATTCCTTTGAATTTCTTTTGCCTCGGTCTTTTCTCCGAAGGAAAACTCTGCCTTTTTGGCCCTCTTTATAAGTGTTTTTCGCCCTCCTTTGGCCCTTTGAACTTGGTTCATTTTGCCAATAAAAGGCCCTCTGAAGCAGTTTATTTGCTTTGTCAAATTCCTGCATAATCATTCCTTCCAATCCCGCCTGTTCTTTCCGTACCAAATGCTTGAAGTTGAGCCTTTTGCATGCCAAGAGGGAAAAATGAGTTGCAAAAGCATATTTCTGCATTATCTTTAATGTTTGGGCGTGGAAACAGAAAGAAAAGAGAAGGGAGACCGATTTTTGCCTATGGGACCAAAAATGGTCAACATTTCCCATCCATGATGCCACCATTCATGGGTAGACACATCCAAATGTTGAATGATAAAAATTAGGGCTTCCCTTCTACCCCCAGGCCTCAAATCAAAGTACTCACTCACCTTGTCCACCCAAGCTCTCACCAGAATACCTAGATCACCATCAACAGTTGAAAGAACTATCTTCCCCAAGTCATCATGCATAGCTATGTGCCCATGGTGCCCTTTGTCATGTTTCAAACCTAGCCAATACTTGAAGCTCCTTCCCTTTTTGTACTGTGGCACAAGTGTCAAGTACACATCATAATCTTTCACTAAATCCCAAAGCACCAAACGCTGGTCCTTCACCTGGAAGGGCTGATTCCCATGATCCTGGGCCTGAGTAAGACTTTCAATCCTACCCTTGTCTATGTCGTTATATAAACCTTGAATCCCACATATAGCCAAGATATGGCTCTGATACCACTGTAATGTCCCCAAATGAGACAATTAAACTAAGTTGGAGTTTTCCAACAAACCCTTAGATAATATTTCTAATCAATTGAAAATCTCATCCACAAAACCAGCAAACCCTAGCTGAAAATTTTGAAGAATTTCCAAGCAAACACACTTCAAAATAGCTTCAAAAATAATTGAATAATAAACTGAAAACAATACCTTTTTGGCCAAGTGATAGCGGCAAACAGGCTAAAAACTAACCCTACAAATATTCTGATTTTTGTGTGAAAGTACTGCTGTGTTTCCACTTCCAAAACAACCTTAAAACTTCCTCAAGTGAGTCGCCACACTTAGGAAAAATTAGGGAAATAAATCTGGTATTTAATCCCTTGAATTTACCTTTCCACCAACCTACCGAACCTTCTCAAGCAAATTGACCAAGTTGCAAAATATTATAGTAATTTTCTGATTATTCATAGGGCACGGAATGGCCCTCAAACCCAACAATTAATCCACAAACAACTCGCCAATGCTAGAATAAAATATTAAAATTACCTTTTGACCTTAAAAGAGGGTTTTGACGCCAATTAGTCCTCTTGGGAGGTGTCGCCACTCCTACAAAGTAACTTGCCATCCTAGAGATGGCTTCCTAGATCAACCAAGCTCTCAAATCAAGTTCGTCCACCTTTTTGACCTACAAATTGCAATTTTCCAAATCGCTATAAGGTTTGAAACAATCTTTAATGAAGGTCGTGTCCACAAACACCCTTGTAGGTCCAATTGTATGCAACCATGCAAATCTAAAGCACAATTACAACCCTTGAATAAAGTTACTCTAAATATAGGAATGGAGGTTTTCATACCCAAACCATTGTCACCATTAAAGGTTTTCGTCCTCAAGTTGTAATAAACAAGCTTGACATACTTGATCAACAATTTTAATATCCAAAAATGCATAACCTTTCCAAATGAGTATATCCTTACCTTTTATATCCTTTCTCCAAGTGTAGCACCCAAAATAAGGAGATAGAGTTTACCTTTCTCTTTTTAAAAGATAATATATAAATCTAACTTATAAAATTCACTTTTAGGCCTTAAGTGTCCATGACCCTCAAAAGTTCTCCACTTAAGTGAAAAGCAAATTAAACCATTATTATTTTATTTTAAGTATTTAGGATTACTTTTTATTTTAGTAAAAATATTATTTTAATTTCAAAATTGGGACATTACAGTTATACTATTGGATTAGACTGTTTTTCAAACATGTCATCTTTGGATGAGATGGGGATCATGAACCTGATTAAATGGTGGATTTGTCATGGGGCAATGTTGGACATAGTCTTTGCTGTATGAAGAATTGTCATTGATGTCAAAGGTAGCAAGTGCTATTATGCATTAATGACAAAGGTGTTGAGTTGAACAAACTTGTTGCAGAGCCCCATGGAGTTGTGTGTGTACTTTGAATGACTATGAAAATACAAGAACAGTCATATGAATGTCTTTGCTCACATGGTTATCTTGATAGATATGGCTAAGTACACAGGTGGATGTTAACAACATTTGCATATATCTCTTTGTAGTCTAAGTTCTAAGTCATAAGAATAAGTAGAGCAAATGTTACAAATGCATAAGGTTGTTCCTCAGCTACAAGCCTACTAAATTTTGATAATTAGTCGATTTTGCACCTTTGCATTTGTTCGGGAAATTCTTTCGAAGAAAGTGGTTCAGCGAATTCTTTCGGGAAAATGGTTCAGACTTTGTCGGACAAAATGTCCGCAACAAAGTTTCTTAAGGAAATGAGTGCAATTTAGAATTCTTTCAGAGAAAGTGGTTCGGCAAATTCTTTAGAAAAAATGGCTAAGTCTTTGTTGAAAAAATTGTCCCGAACAAAAGTTTCGAAGGGATCTTTGCAAAATTCCCAAAGGGTAAGTGAACCGTTCAAAGTTTCCGAATGGTACTTTACAAAAGTTCCAAAGGGATCTTTTCAAAATGCAGAAGGGTAAGTGAACCATTCAAAGTTTCTGAAAGGATCTTTCCAAAAATGCCGAAGGGTACTTTACAAAAGTTTTGAAGGGATCTTTTTAAAATGTTGAAAGGTAAGTGAACCGTTCAAAGTTTCCAAATGGATCTTTTCAAAAATGCCGAAGGTTACTTTACAAAAGTTCTGAAGGAATCTTTTCAAAATGCCGAAGGCTAAGTGAACCGTTCAAAGTTTCCAAAGGGTACTTGACAAAAGTTTCCGAAGGGCATGTGACCCAAACAAAAATCCCGAAGGGTATTTTGCCAAAGTTCCAAAGGGCATGTGAGCCAAACAAAAATTCCGAAAGGTACTTTGCTGAAGTCCTAAGGGCATGTTATCCAAACAAAAGTTTCGAATAGGTCACTTATAGAAGTCTTGAAGGACACTTTCAGAAAAAGAGCATTGATGAATTCTTTCGGAGAATTTGTCTAAGGCAGGGGGATACTTACAAAGTTCTCGAATGATACTTTCGGATGGAGGAGACAAAATTCCCGAAGGATACTTTCGAATGGAAAGGACACTTACAAAGTTCCTAAAGGATACTTTTGGATGGAATGGACTCTTACAAACTTTCTGAAGGATATTTCAGAAGAAATATGTATCACTTGCAACATTGCCGAAGGATAAGTGTGGAGTCTCGTAGGACATTTTCAAAAGTGCCGAAGGATCAAGGTGAGTTAAAGGTTGAGCAAGTCTGAAGAGATCAAAGGAGCAAAAGCAATACATGAATGCCGAAGAAAATGAGATGAGGTCAACATGTCGAAGATTAACGACCAAGCCAATATAAATATCATGCATCTTCAGAGATCAAACTGACTGCACGCGGAAATCTAGATGAGAAAGATACAACGGAGCGCGAGGACATAGTGGAACAAGGTGATCGATGATTATCAACTCCGTGGGAGATTATGGATCGAGCATGTTCGAGTAAATCGAAGGGAGCGAAAGCGATCCAATTATATAGGAGAAGCAAGATGCAAAAAGGAGCTCGATGGTTAGCAAAAGAACTTAGAAATGGCGCAAAAAAAGAAATCAGAGGCTTGCATTTAATATGTTATAATGGTCAAGTGGAGGAACAGACGAAACTTGCGATGAACTCGACATATCTACATGGAGCTCAAGATTGAACTGATCCAACCGATCAATCTACAATTAAGAAGGTTGCACATTTATGACTTGATTCCAGCAGTTGCCAAATATAGAAAAGAGACCAGAACATTACAGCGTAAAGCATGAATCGAGACGCGAGAGGTGTAAATGCCAAGCCACATTAAATGAGATTCAAAACCGAAACCAGTAAGGTGTAGTTAGAGTGTAAATGCATTTTGAAGACATGAAACCCTAGACTCATTGTGTGTATATATATATACGACATCTAGAACATTGTCAAGGTGTCTATTGTTGAAATTGCAAAAGGAGCTACTAGAGCGACTCAAAGTGTGTTGATTGGAGACGTGTGTAGACACAGAAAAAGTTAGAGGGACAGAGAGATATCCAGACACAGAGAGTGAGGCAGAAAGGAAGAAAGAACACAAAAAGAATGTGCAAAGATGGAGCAGTTAAAAATAAGACTTGTAACAAAAAAATAGAGTTTGATTCTTTTTGTATTTTGAAGTTGTAGCTTCATAACTCTGATCGGTGGGAGCCATCAGACAGACTGAGTTGGTGCTCAGTTAGGGAGTGGGTGTTTCCTTAGAGTGGATGCTCTTGAATGTAACCAGTGAAGTTAGCTAGTGAGACGTTTAACTGTGAGGCTAGATTAGAACAGTAGATTCTAGCAGCTATTCTCACCGTGGTTTTTTCCTTTTGGTTTTCCACGTATAAATATGGTGTAAAGTCTTTTTGTGTGTGTGTAATCTCTGCATCTGTTCTTTAATATGCATATGCATCTGTATCTTCTCGAAAGGGTTTAAAAAACTAGTTTTAGCTGATCTACTGATTCACCCCCCCTCTCAGTAGATAGTTGTGTTCAACAATTGGTATCAGAGCCAAAGTTACCATAAGAGAAGATTAATCAGCTCAGGGAGATCTTGGTTAGTGAACATAATGGCCAGTCAAAAAATATCTTCATCAAACAAGGCTCCTTTATTTGATAGTCTAACTATGATTTTTGGAGCATAGGGATGGAAGCCTATTTGTCCTCTTTAGGGTACGATGTATGTATGTCTATGATAAATGGATACACAACTCCTACTGTAACTCCTACTGATCAGGTTGCCAAGAAAGCATGAGAACAATGCCAAGGCAAAGAATGCTATTCTTTGTGAACTGTCAAATTCAGAGTTTGTCAAAGTTATGCACTGTCAAAGTGCAAAATACATTTGGAACAAGCTAAAGAGCATCTATGAAGGAGAAGACAAAGTGAAACAAGCCAAGCTACAAACATATAAAGGGCAGTTTGAGAGTCTCAAGATGAATGAAGAGGAAAAGACTGCTGACTACCTCCTCAGGGTAGATGAAATAGTGAATGCAATCAAAGTTCTTGGTGAAAAAATGGAACAGTCAACCATAGTCAAGAAAATCTTAAGATCATTGCCATCAAGACATGATTCGAAAATCTCTGCAATAGAGGAAGCAAGAGATTTAAACAAACTCACTATTGATGACTTGCATGGAACATTCACAGCCTATGAGATGAGAATGGGAGAGACTGACACTTTTGAAAGAGACGCTGCATTCAACGTAAAAAAATAAACATCTATGTTTGAATCTGAGGAGACTGATAGAGAAGAAGCTAACTTTGTTAGAAAACTAAAGAGAGGATCAGAAAAATACAAAGGCAAGCTACCATTCAAATGCTTTAACTGTGGTAAGGTAAGACACTTTGCTGCCAAATGCCCTTATAATAAAAAGAAAAATTCTGAGCAAGTAGAGAACAGCGAAAATGTGAAACCCCACTATGCAAAAAGGAAGAACTTCTTCAAGAGTAGGAAAGTGTTATAAACAAAAGAAGACAGTGACTCAGTAAAAGAGAGTGATAGTGATAGCTCCAATGATGATCATGCCTGTGTTTTTGTAGCTAAGGGAAATTAATTCTTGTTCATGGCAGAAGAATCCACTTCCATAACTCAAGAACAAGACGAAGATGAAGATTGGGATGAAGAAGAGGAAGCTGAAATTGATTTAGAAGGTGAACTTGTTTGTGCTCTAGAAGAGATTGAGAAACTAAGAAAAGAGAACTCAAAACAAAAGAAGCTTGGGCAAAAAGTACTTGAAAAATCTGAACAAATGATAGTAGTTCTAAATACTCAATGTGAGGAGGCTAAAAGAATAGAGGAGGCTAAAAGAATAGTAGTAGTCAAGATGGATCTCCAGTCCAAATCTGAAGAATGGATGAAGCTTGAGGCAGAAATAGTAGCCTTGAGAAAAGAACTTGAGAAGGTAAAAGGCCAATTAGATAAAAGTTTAAAGTTGACAAAAGGATCAGAGATTCTTAATGAACTAATCAGTGCTCAAAAGCCTTCAAATGAAAAATCAAATCTTGGAATGAAAAAAGAATAGACCCCTTAATTAGTATGTCAACAAACCTATATGATAATTTCAAGATAGGAGAAGCAGAAGCAAAAAAAGAGAAGGTCAGCAAGGACACTAAGCATGATCCAAACAAAGATAAATGAGAATAAATTCAAAAAAAAACCCTGAAATCAAAGATGCAGAAGGATATACTAAAGTGGCAAACTTGAAAAAACAAAGGCGTATGAAAGTTCAATTTACTACACCAAAAAATATTATGACCAGGTATTGTTCATCATTTTATGGTTATTGTTACAGCTGTAATTAGTTTGGTCATGGGGATATTGAATGTAGAGTTGTACCTACGAGGAGAACTAATTTTGTAAGTAGAAACTCATTTGCTCCTCTGTTAGATTCAAGTACAATATGCTACAATTGCAATAATTTTGGTCACATAGCCAAGCATTATAGGACTAACTTTGCAATGTCAAAAATAAACAATGTAAAAAAAGGCAAGTCTCCTAATGAGAACAAAGATCCACAAGTCATTAATAAAGAAAAGAAAAGGACATATAAGAGACCTAAGGAAATGTGGAGAGTAAAAAATCAATCCTTGATTGTTCAAACAACACTTCACGTCAAAAAACAGAATTTGTGGGCGATAGATAGTAGGTGCTCAAAGCATTTGACTGGTGACAAGAGCAAGTTCGCCAAGTTGAGCAAGTGTAAAGAAGGAACTTTAAATTTGGAAGACAATACAACAATTAAAATTAAAGGCAAAAGAACCTTGCACATAGGTGGTAAATTTCCTACACATGATGTCCTTTATGTTGAAGGACTGAAGCATAATCTACTGAGTGTCAGCGAAATGTGTGACAATGGATATAAGATCATATTTGATGCTGAACGCTGCAAGCTAAAGAGATCTGGCAAAACAGTCGCAGAAAGGAGGACCGATAATAATATCTACAATCTCATTGAAGTAAACAGTAATAGTTTTCTCATAGGAAAGGTTGATGAAAGCTGGTTGTGGCATAGGAGAATAGGTCATGTCAATATTGATAATTTAGTCAAAGTGAGTACGACATGCCCAAAATAACAAAACCTATAGATACTACATGCAGAGAATGTCAATTAGGCAAGCAAACAAGGGTCAAGTTTCAAACAAATGAATATGCAACTACAAAGCCTCTACAATTAGTTCATACTGATCTTTGTGGTCCTACCAAGATAAGAGGATCAAAAGGAGTTCATTACTTCATGTTGTTTGTGGATGATTAATCAAGAATGACATGGGTAACCTTTTTGAAGGACAAATCTCAAGCCTTTGAAAGATTTAAGATCTTTAGAGCCATGGTTGAAAATGAAATGGGAATAAAGATCAAATGTTTGAGATCTGATAAAAGTGGAGAATTCACCTCCAATGAGTTCATAGAATATTGTGAGAAGCATGAGATTAAAAGGCACTACTCTGCTGCAAGAACTCCATAACAAAATGGAGTTGTTGAGAGAAAGAATAAGACTGTTAAGGAGATGCCCAGAACAATGTTGAAAGAGACCAAACTCTCTGATGGATATTCGAGAGAAGCAGTCCAAACAACAATATACATCTTGAACAGAGTTCAACTGAGGGTAAAGAGTGATAAAACCACATATGAACTGTGGTATGAAAAACCTACATCTGTTAAATACTTCAGAGTGTTTGGAAGTAAATGCTACATCAAAAGAAAGGAAGACAAAACATGAAGTTTTGAGTCAAGATGTGATGAGGGAATTTTTCTTGGGTATTCTACTCATAGCAAAGTCTATGTATGTTAAAATAAGAGGCTGCATAAAATAATTGAGAGCATCAATGTCAAGGTCCAAGAAGGATTTAAACATGTTGAACGTGATCAGATCAGTATTGAAGAATTAGGAGCAGAAAATGAAGAAGATAGTGAAGAGGAGGAAGGAAAAGGTGAAAAGGCACCTGCCAAGTTTGTTCAAAAGGAACATCTCAAGGAGCAAATAATTGGCAACAAAAATTAAGGAGTTTAGACTAGGAGAAGAGCAGCAATGAACAAGGAGCAAGTAAGTTTTGCTCTATTTTCAGAAATTGAGTCTAAAACCTTTAGTGAACCCAACAAGGATGAAAACTGGTTAAAAGCCATGGAAGAGGAACTGAGCCAAATAGAAAGGAACAAAACTTGGGAATTAGTTGCAAGACCCATAGACAAGAATCTCATAGGCACAAAATAGGTCTTTAAAAACAAATTGAATGAAGATGGAGTTGTTGTGAGAAACAAAGCTAGACTTGTTTGCAAAGGATATGCTCAAGTAGAAGGAATAGACTTTGAAGAGACATTTGCCCCAATGGCAAGATTGGAAGCCATTAGAATGTTTTTAGCATTCCCAGTGTTTAAAAAGTTCAAAGTCTATCAGATGGATGTTAAGTCAACTTCTCTGAATGCAACCTTGGAAGAAGTCTATATTGAACACCCTAAAGGTTTTCAGCTGACAGATGAGGAAGACTATGTGTGCAAACTGAAGAAAACACTATATGTTCTAAAACAGGCACCTAGAGGGTGGTATTCAATGCTGAATCAATATTTGCAACAAAGATTTATCAAAGGATGTGCAGACAGTAACTTGTATGTTAAGTTTGACAATGGACATATGTTGATCATAATTGTCTATGTTGATGACATCATTTTTTGTGGCAGCAGTAACTATATGTGTAAGGAGTTTGCAAATCAAATGCAAAAGGAGTTTGAAATGCCCATGCTGGGAGAACTTTCATATTTTCTTGGTCTACAAGTTGCACAATCCAAAGAAGGGATATTCATATCCCACACCAAGTATGCGAAGGAGATGCTCAAGAAATTTGGTATGGAGGACAACAGACCAGTTAGCACTCTCATGATAACTGAATGTAAATTGAGCAAAGGTGATGAATCTCCTGAAGTGAATCATACAATGTATAGGTCTATGATTGGTAGTTTGCTATATCTCACTGCATCAAGACCAAACATCATGCAGGCTATATGCATGGTTGCTAGATTCCAAGCTATTCCAAAAGAAACACATGTAAGTGCAGTAAAGAGAATCTTGAGATACATCAAAAGCACAGTAGACTATGGCTTATGGTATCATTCAAGTGATGATTTCACTTTGACAGCATAAACAAATGCTAATTGGGCAGGAAGCATAGATGATAGAAGAAGTACTAGTGGTGGTGCATTCTTCCTTGGTAACAGACTTGTCTCATCGCTGAGTAAAAAACAAGAGTCAGTTACACTACTACAATGGAAGGAGAGTATGTAGCAGCAATAGCATGTTGCACCCAAGTCTTGTGGATGAAGCAGACTCTCAAAGACATTAAGGTAGAATACGAAAAACCTATTTCTATCTTTTGTGATAACTCAAGTGCCATAAACATATCTAAGAACCTAGTGATGCATTCCAAAACCAAGCATATATCCATCAAAAATCATTTTCTAAAAGAAAAGACTGCAGATCAGGAGGTCAAAATTGAGTATGTGCCAACAAAGGATCAAATTGGAGATATATTCACCAAGCCTCTTCCCAAGGAGCAATTTGAGTATCGAAGAGAGAAGTTGGGAGTAATGGCTCCCACACCACATCACTAGCTTTTAGTGATAGGGCATGAATCCAGGGGGAATATTGCAAAAACATTATTAACTCCTAGATTAAGAGAAAAGGTAGTCTGGTGAGAAAGTTGCAGTCCCTTTGCTATTTGATGACAAAGGAGGTGACAAAGGTGTGTTGGCTCTTGATCATTATGTCTATCGATATAGAGATATGTAGATTATTGATTGGTCTTTTAGACCAATGCTATATAAATGATCATTTGTAGAATATTGGAGCCAGGGGAGCTAGATTTGAATGTGTCTACATAGAGTTTAGACAAATGTGCCATTGCTTATGGGGGAGTTCCTCGCAAAGTCTTCTAGTCTATCAGGTCCAAGGATCAAAACAGCCAAGATGTCAAAAAAAAAATTGACATATTATGGTAGAGACTCTTTGTCATTAATGTCAAAGGGGGAGAAAGCAAAATGAAGATAACGAAGTAAAGTCATTCTGATGATGTGTTGCCACCAATGACAAAGGGGGAGATTATTGGACATGGTCATTGATGTATGAAGGATTGTCATTGATATCAAAGGTAGCAAGTGCTATTATGCATTAATGACAAAGGTGTTGAGTTGAACATACTTGTTGCAAAGCCCCATGGAGTTGTGTGTGTACTTTGAATGACTATGAAAATACAAGAATAATCATATGAATGTCTTTGCTCACATGGTTATCTTGACAGATATGGCTAAGTACACAAATGTTAACAACATTTCCATATATCTCTTTGTGGTCTAAGTTTTAAGTCATAAAGATGAGTAGAGCAAATGTTAGAAATGCATAAGGTTGTTCCTCAGTGAAAAGCCTACTAAGTTTCCATAGTTGATTTTGCACCTTTGCATTTGTTCGGGGAATTCTTTCAAAGAAAGTGGTTTAGACTTTGTTGTACAAAATCTCTGCAAAAAAGTTTTCGAAGGAAATGAGCGCAATTTGGAATTCTTTAGGAGAAAGTGGTTAAGCGAATTCTTTCAGAAAAATGGCTAAGTCTTTGTCGGAAAAATTGTCCCGACCAAAGTTCCGAAGGGATCTTTGCAAAAATCCCGAAGGTAAGTGAACCGTTCAAAGTTTTCGAAGGGTACTGTACAAAAGTTCCGAAGGGATCTTTTCAAAATGCTGAAGGGTAAGTGAACCGTTCAAAGTTTCCGAAGGTTGCTTTACAAAAGTTCTGAAGGGATCTTTTCAAAATGCCGAAGGGTAAGTGAACCGTTCAAAGTTTCCGAAGGGATCTTTTCAAAAATGTCGAAGGGTAAGTGAACCGTTCAAAGTTTCTGAAGGGTGCTTTACAAAAGTTCCGAAGGGATCTTTTCAAAATGCCGAAGGGTTAGTGAACCGTTCAAAGTTTCCAAAGGGTACTTTACAAAAGTTCTGAAGGGCATGTGACCCAAACCAAAATCCCTAAGAGTACTTTGCCAAAGTTCTGAAGGGCATGTGACCCAAACAAAAATTTCAAAAGGTACTTTGCTAAAGCTCCAAAGGGCATGTGATCCAAACAAAAGTTCTGAATAGGTCACTTATAGAAGTCCCAAAGGACACTTTCGAAAAAAGGGCATTGATGAATTCTTTCGGAGAATTTGCCTAAGGCAGGTGGACACAAAGTTCCTGAAGGATACTATCGGATGGAGAGGACACTTACAAAATTCCCGAATGATACTTTCGGATGGAGGACACTTACAAAGTTCCCGAAGGATACTTTTGGATGGAATGGACTCTTACAAAGTTTTCGAAGGATATTTTGGAAGAAATATAGGTCACTTGCAACATTGTTGAAGGATAAGTGCGGAATCTCGTAGGCCATTTTCAAAAGTGCCGAAGGATCAAGTCGAATTAAAAGTCGAGCAAGTCTGAAGAGATCAAAGGAGCAAAAGCAATACATGAATGTCGAAGAAAATGAGATGAGGCCAACATGCCGAAGTTTAACGATCAAGCCAATATAAAGATCATGCATCTTCAGAGATCAGACTGTACACGGAAATCTAGATGAGAAAGATACAACGGAGCGTGAGGACACAGTGGAACAAGGTGATCGATGATTATCAACTCAGCGGGAGATTAAGGATCGAGCATGTTCGAGTAAATCGAAAGAAGCGAAAGCGATCCAATTATATAGAAGCAAGATGCAAAAAGGAGCTCGATGGTTAGCAAAAGAACTTAGAAATGGCGCGAAGAAAGAAATCAAAGGCTTGCATTTAATATGTTATAATGGTCAAGTGGAGGAATAGACGAAACTTGCGATGAACTCGACATATCTACATGGAGCTCAAGATTGAATTGATCCAACCGATCAATCTACAATTAAGAAGGTTGCGCATTTGACTTGAATCTAGCAGTTGCCAAATATAGGAAAGAGACCAGAACATTACGGCGTGAAGCATGAATCGAGACGCGAGAGGTGTAAATGCCATGCCACATTAAATGAGATTCAGAACTGGAACCAATAAGGTGTAGTCAGAGTGTAAATGCATTTTGAAGACATGAAACCCTAGACTCATTGTCTATATATATATATATATATATATATATATATATATATATACACACACACACACACACACACACACACACATCTAGAACATTGTCAAGGTGTCTGTTGTTGCAATTGCAAAAGGAGCTACTAGAGCGACTCAAAGTGTGTCGATTGGAGACGCATGCAGACACAGAGAAAAAGTTAGAGGGACGGAGAGATATATCCAGACACAAAAAGAGTGAGGCAGAAAGGAAGAAAGAGCACACAGAGAATGTGCAGAGATTGAGCAGTTACAGACAAGACTTGTAACAAAGAAATAGAGTTTGATTCCTTTTGTATTCTAAAGTTGTAGCTTCATAATTATGATCGGAGGGTGCCATCAGACAGAGTTGGTGATCAATTAGGAAGTGGGTGCTTCCTTACAGTGGGTGCTCTTGAATGTAACCAGTGAGGTTAGCCAATAAGGCGTTTAACTGTGAGGTTGGATTAGAACAATAGATTCTAGCAGTGATTCTCACCGTGGTTTTTCCTTTGGATTTTCCACGTATAAATCTGGTGTAATGTGTTTTTGTGTGTGTAATCTATGCTTCTGTTCTTTAATATGCATATGCATTTGTATCTTCTCTAAAGAGTTTAAAGAACTAGTTTTAGCTAATCTACTGATTCACCCCCCCCCCTCTCAGTAGATAGTTGTGTTCAACAAGCAAATGGTGTACATTTGCAAAGTCTTGTCACTTGTATTCTCTAACAAGTGGCAAGTTCTACATCAGCAGAAAAGAACTAGAGCACCTATGGTTTGATTCATCCCATGAAGCGCAACAAGTTGGGATCACAAAAGGCAAAGGATCTTGTTTATGTGCATTCAAATTTACGCATTGTGTCTCATCGGGGTGAATAATATACAAGTGGGCCTCATAAAGAATGGGATGTGGATCCCAAAACAGCAGACTTAGACCACTCTCTTGCTGCTCTTAATATTGATGCTCACGACATTAGAACTAGAATCTCTTCTTCCATTCCACAAGCTAGAGTTGAACATGCATCTTGTTTTATTTTTGTTGATGAAGATTAACTTGAAGATGAGAATTATCAGGCTGCCGCTCATCATTCCTATTATGTTTTTGCATTTATAGCCTCTTATAAAGGCTGATTTTGGATATGTATGACGTAGCCTCATTTATAAAGGTTGTTTTTGGCATTTTGCATAATGCAATTACCTATGGAGTTAATATAGACATGGATTTGCTTCTAAAGTGGCATTTGTCTGATATATATATATATATATATATATATCTTCCATTCCACAAGATAGAGTTGAACATGCATCTTGTTCTATTTTTGTTGATGAAGATTAACTTGAAGATGGGAATTATCAGGCGGCAGCTCATCATTCCTATTATGTTTTTGCATTTATAGCTTCTTACATAAAGGCTGATTTTGGATATGTATCACATAGCCTCATTTATAAAGATTATTTTTGGCATTTTGCATAATGTAATTACCTATGGAGTTAATATAGACATGGATTTGCTTCTAAATTGTCCTTTGTCTGATATATATTTCTTAACAAGCAAGCCTCTACATCATCAATGACATTAAAATCTTTTATGTTGATTGTAAATCTATTTTTTAGATATTTAAGTCGATGCATTAAATTATATTAATTATATATTTGAAAAATAGATTTACAATCAACATAAAAGATTTTAATGTCATTGAGGATGCAGAGGTTCGCTTGATGATGTGTTAAAATATATATATATAAGACACACAAATGACAATTTAGAAGCAAATCCATGTCTATATTAACTCCATAGGTAATTACATTATGCAAAATTTCAAAAGCAACCTTTATAGATGAGGTTATGTCAGATGTGTGTGTGTGTGTGTGTGTGTATAAATATATATTGTATTTTTTATATCTGCATTTCCAAAATTAGGAGGATCACTTTTCCACAACATTTCCATTTCTCAAACCCGTGCCCATTTCCAAGTTTTGTGCAGCTTACTTATGCTATTTATTTTCCTCCCATGATTAGTTAGGTATGATTTCTTGTTCTAACTTAGATATTAGCTACACTCCCTCTGAATCTAGTTTGTTTAGCCCAAGCCACCCGAGGTTCCCAGACTACTAGTCCATCTTGCATCCAGCAGCCTGCAATCAAACGTGGTGGGTCAGAGTAGATAGGCACTATGCATGTAGCCATGAATTAGTGACCACAGCTTGTGCATCAAAGGGTTGGCATGTTATGTACCTCAGCTTATGATATCATGTTCTGGCCTAGTCAATTTGTGCCACACATTACCCGTGTTAGTTATATTAAGTCAAAGGGGTAGATTGGAAACAACTTAAAATTAGTAACTAGTTGGTCTAATGTGTATTGTGTGCATTAAGGGTTTAACCAAACCATAAGGTTATTAAATGTGAAGAAATGCACAGATTCTCTTAGCATTGTAAAGGGGATGTGATGAGATTGTATTTCGTTTGAGATCTCATAATGGGAAATACTTTGAAATTATTCCTACAGTAAGATGTATTGTATGGTGTAACCCTACCCCAAAGTATTCTTCTATATTGAGTTTATTGAATATTAGGGTACACCGGCACCCACCAAATCTCATGTTGTCCTTTCCAATATTTCCTATTATCATATGTTTGGATCTTTACAAAAATAAGTGCAGCATTGATCCCACAAGATTACAATATCTATAGACAACATTTACCTACATATAGAATATGGCTATTACATAGCACATAGACATGCAGTTTCAGCATTTACAAATATAATGAATAGCCCATACAACAATTCAGTTTTCATCGATCTGAAAATATGACCTGGCAGTTGGTGCTAGCTTGAATCCATAGTATTGCAACGGGACCTTTCTAACTCCTTCCGTGACCAATACCGCAGACATTGTGACAAATGTAAAAACTCCAAACAGAACAAGTAAACTAGGAACCCAGTTCACACCACTACCTGAGCACCATCAACCAAAAAATAAGTGTCAAGAACTATTAACAATAATATCCCTTTGTCCAACATCTAGCTTATTCAAAAAATGACAAAATCAACCACCTTATACATGTAGAGTAAAAGCAACATAATAAATGGAATTTTAAAATGAGCATACTTTTCAACCTCTTGCATGGAAAACTTAATGAAGGGGAAAAAAATATTTTAAAAGCACAAACACAATTGTCTCTCAAATATGGGATTCAAAGAAGATAAATGTTTTTCAAACCATAACGTAGGATCGATTAAATTAAACAAAGCTCCACTCAAGCAATAAAGCTACAATAGAACACCAAGATATGGATGTACCAATGAGTACCAAAGTTACCTACGATAAGAAGAAAATAATTTCTATTAAAAATTGAATATGAAATGAGGTCTATATCCCAAGTACATATAGTCTATGGATGATGTTTACCAACACTACCATTATAAGAATAAGCCGACTTCATGTCTCATATCCCATTGGTACCTCAACGTAGACCCATGTCCAAATGGTATTAGTACCACAATGTAGGCCCATATCAACATGCATCCCATGGATACCACGACACTTTAATATGTAACTCATTAAGTCCTGCAAAAACTCCACAAGGATCACCAAAATCTATTACCTTAAGGAGATGGATATGTCGGGTTTACACCAAGTGTAATATTTGCACCAACATCCACCCCTAAACTTGATCTGGGTGAACCAAGGAAGATAGCATTACACAAAAACACCTTGAACATGAACCATGCTCACCCACAAAGAGTGATCCATAGGGATCAAGGAAATCAATCTAATTCATCCAACCAAAGGAATCCCAATTTCAGTCAACAGCAGGGCTCCAAAGGAAGTATTTCTTGTATGGGAGCGAAACAACTGCTTCAGCCAAAGCGATACGCATCTACAGAGTGGTGGTTTCATAACTTATAGGGCCATTTCACAACCACTGCAGCAGTTCTGTAACTACCAATCCCGAAATCAGCAGTATTGAAACCACTGATCTGCAATAACCGATGGTTTCACTTGAATTGCTTGTACGGTTAAAGTAACATCAAAGGAATGTTGCATCGTTAGTTTCCATATAGTTGGGAATCCAATAGTGCACGAAAGGACAGTCCTAAGGCATGATATGTAAGAAGCATATATCCATATGAGGGCGTGAATGTGTGAGCAATAGATTTATTCAGTTGGTTGTAGAAGAAGGAAGGAAGGTTGCAGAGAGAAACTAAGTGAGCAAAAAACAAAGTGACTGTTGTAATTGTTCTATAATCAATTTTTATAGCTGTCTTTGCCCATCAGAAGGATTAGGAATGTGTGCAATTGCCACTAGCAACTAATTTTTCCCCACATCGGGATTTTCCAAGTCGAAAGTCTTGTGTTCATGTGTTATGCTTACTATTTTTGATATTTATGATTGTTTACATTCATATTCTAGAATAATGCAAGTTCTATATATGTTTCCAACGATGCACTAGACACCAATTCTAAGTCTATAAAGCATTCAACACTATTAATTGGAATATAATCCAAGTAGGATAGCATAATGTGATTCTACAAATTCAATTAAGCAATATACCTTAGGAGTTCAAATATCAAAGAGCCAAGAACCAAACAATACTCCACGCAAATCTTGAAGGCGATGCACTCCATGAGGAGTGCTCAATCAAAAAGAGACACAAGTTAAGAAATGTTCTAATGTATGTGTTCCATACAAAGGTATAATCAAGAATGATCTTCGCATCACAAACTCATCTCACAAGAAACAAGCAATTTATGTGTTCCATTAGTAGACATAATCAAAGATGGTCTTCCATCAATAACTCATCTCACAAGAATCCTGTTATTTGTGTGCTTAGTGACAAGGCAACACATACCACAAGAAGCTAGTCATACAAATGCTTCATAACAAGGGAGCACATGCCATAAAAAGAAAGACATATAGATCCTTCATAAAAAGATATCACATGCCACTAGTGGTTGTACGTGCTTCATGACAAGGCACTACATGCCACAAGTTGTATGTGCTTCATAACAAGGGCATATACACCACAAGCCAAAACTCATACATCAACATCTATACAATAAGTCATGATTTCATGAAGACGATGATCGTGCATGCTCAAATTTCGAAGGCCATACTTGAGTTGCAATGAATGTCTTGGACCATCACCAAAATTAGGGTTTGCAGAAACTCACTCAATCTTGGAATCATCAATTAAGCAAGATGTTCCATTTCATAGAGGCCTCATTCAATCCTAAAATCAATAGTCTTGTATTGTCCCCCTTTTCAAGCTACTCATTGGGATGAGACCCTTAGCTTGTGCGTTCTCAAGGGCTAAGGATTTTAAAGTCAAAAGGGGAACATTGATGAGCTTCAAGGATATGTTTTGATAAAGCACTTTATTATCTAATTTTTGGGACCTTTTTAAGGGTCATCTTAAAAGTGTTTTTATAAGGAAGCTTGTAATATATCATTTTATTAAAAGGAAAAAAGTAATATCTCCCTCTCTATTTTGGACGCCACAATTGGAAGAAGAATATAAAAGTAAAGGTAAGGCTCATTTGAAAAAGGTTATGCAATTTTGATATTGAAATTCTTATACAAAGATGTCAAGCTTGAACAAGTGACTTGAGGACGAAAACCTTCAAGTGCATCAAAAAGTTTGGAGACGAAAACCTCCATTCTTCTACATAGGGCAGCTCTATTCAAGAGCTGTAACTGTTCCTCAATTTTGTATAGTTGTATACAAGTGGATCTACAAATGTGTCTTTGGACACCACCTTCATCCAGGAATTATTACAAACCCTTCGAAGAGCTGGAAATTCATAAATTGCAGGTCTAGATTGAGGAGCTTGATTGAGCTTGGAGGCCATCCCAAGGGTGGTGACTTGCTCTGGGAGGGTGGCGACCCCTCTCATGAGGGCAATTTTTCTATGGAACCCTCTTATAGAGTCAAGGTAATTTTTAGCCATTTATTCTAGCTTGACAAATTGTTTAAGGGTTCATTTGCACATGATTTAGGGTATTTTTTGCCCTAGATAATATTACAAATTTTTTATATTATTTCAGCAATGAACTAGGGTTTTGAGAATTTTGGGACAATTTTTGGTGGGCTTCCCATGATGAAAAATTTTTGTATCTAATTTTGTTTGATAGCTACTATTTTTGTGATCATTTTGATCTATCACTTGTTTTGAAAATCCAAGTATTGAGGGAGTTGTGAAATTATGAAATTTCGTTGTAATTTTGCAATAATAAATTCCAGAATTCTAGGTTTCGACTTCGGAGTGAATATTTTGACTTCTAAAATTAATTGTTGCAATATAAAACTCAGTTCATATTTTTTAGAGTTAGAAGTATCAAATCTGATTTTTGCCCTAATCGTCTAAGGGTTTGGTGGAGGAAATCGCTAAATATTGCTTCATTTTTTGAAGTATGTTGGCTGAATTTGTATTTTCAGATTCTTTGATGGAAGGGGTTTTGACTTAGGTAGGGTTTGTTGGAAACCTCAACTTTGCCTAATTGTCCCATTTTGGAAAATTACAGTGGTATCAGAGCCAACATCTTAACTAATTGTGCGAATTGAAGGGTTACATGACATGGAAGATATGAAGGGGCAGCCTTCTATTCACATTGATCTCATGGAAACCTATGAAGAACACATGAACTTTCCACCCTCTATCTGAAAATCCCTACATCTCAGTGAGTTTGTGTTATGGAAGAGAGGAAGAGGCGGTCATAGGATGGACTGGCATAGACAAAACGGAGTACAGGATGCCTTTGAGGAGTTTGTTATTCCCATATTTGATAGTTCTACAGGTATTTAAGCTAGTTTCTGGGTTGATAAGGTAGACACATATCTTCCACTTCATCCCATGGAGGAAGGTGTGGCCATGAAATTTGCCATATCACACTTAGGGGGTTGCTTATGATTGGTGGCACACGGGCTCGTAACACAAGAGCACCATCTCATAGATACCTACGACGAATTCAGCAGGTGACTCATTGGGAGATTTGATTGCGGTTATCTCGAGCTTTACTCTGAGGAGTTGGCACGCTTGCATCAAACGGAAGAAAAATCAAAATTTCCAAAGGTTAAGCAAGAGGAAGTTGTTCAACAACTTCATGAGCAATCAAAGGATCAAGAAAAAAAGCTTGGAAAGTGATAAGGAAATCACAAGGGAAAGGTATGCTAGAAAAGGTTTTTACATTGTTTCTAATCACAGTTCACCTTCTTTGCATACATTCAAATTTCAAGAGGAAGCTTGGAAGAAAAAATTAACATTTGAGAAGGAAGCACAAATCCTAACAAGATTGGACAAGGCAAAGAGGCCCTTTGATAGAGTAATGCCAAATAGAATGGAAGAAGATTCCATTTTTCATTTGGAAGAAGAAAGATCAGATTTGTGTTTAGGTAAGCAATGGAATGGTCATCTTGGTAAGTGCTCATTGATTTCAACTCATGCTTGGTTCCTTCATTATCTTGGTTGCAAAGTTTGTGCTATCACTAAGGTTGAGGTGAAGGGCACTCAATGGGAAAGAGAATCCTTCCAAGTGAATGAACATGACAAGTATCCATCATAGATATAGGATCCAGATGAGCGCTACAAAAGTAACATTCTACTATGTCATGTTGGGCCAATATAAAGAAGGGTATAGACAAGGGTAATCATTGACTATTGTCCTTTGCATTTTCAATTTGTTTCCCTTATGATTTTTTATTCACATGGTATGTATTGATCCTAGGAAGGTGTGCCACTCACACCCCAACACCATAGAGGTGGTTAAAGGATATCTAAGTGAATTTCCAACTGCACATATGATGTTTGAAGGTGTTGCAAAAAATTGTGAAGAGAAGCTAAGGCCTTACTAGATAATAGAACATGAAGAAGAACAGAGGACAGAACTACCAGACAGATTGGGGAAAGGGAGTGAAAGGACAGCGCCTCACGTGGGTTCGTATGAAGGAATCAATAAAACAGAAAATTCAGATTTAAAGGAAAGGGGTAAACCATAGAAAAATGATACTTTGGGACAGCCTAGAGCAGAAATTTCAGAGCATCAAAAAACTGAGTTTTTGTAGCGACAAAGAGGGTTGCACATGATAAACAAAAATGCAGCAAAACTAAATATGTTGAGGCAGCATAGCACCCCAAATTATGAATTCCATGAAGAAGATTTTGGAGAAGTCAAAGAGACCAAAATATTCATGAATAATCCCACAAAAAGGTATGTTGTGGATGGTAATATTGATTCTTGCAATGCTTCTAATAATTTTTCATTTTCGTTGCATGACTCTAAAGTTGATGAAGAAAATTGGAAAGAACAATCGTTAATCACAAGTGAAAGGGAAGTACAAGCCCTAACAAGGTGGGAAGGCACAAAAAGGCTTCTTAATGAATTAATACACAATGTGAAAGTGGAATGCTTGAAGGGAAGGGTCACTATGATGGATGTACACACAGTCAAAGTTGCAATGGAGACAACAAATTTAGATTTTCTTCACATGATCAAGGACAAGGATGTGACCATCAAAGTTGTGGATGAGGACTTAACTGCACATAAGGCAATGAAGCTTAAGGTGGAGGAGCTCACCTTTGAGCTAGAATCAGCCAAGGAATCCTTAAAATGTAGTCAAAGGGCACTTCTAGAGACGGGAAATCAGATTGTGATGGCACAGCGGTCAAGGGATGCAAGTGTGTTTTTTAGGTCATGGCAAGAGACTACAAATTTTGACTATGGGCAGCCAATAACTTCCATGGAAATTCAGCCTCCTACCAAATTAGTAAGTATGACAAAATCTTGTTTTTGTTGTGCATTGGAGAGAAAGGTTAGAAGGAAGTCTTGTTTGATTAATCAATCTAAGGCGCACTCAGAAAATTATGAGTTCGAGTGGTCAACACCGCCATCATTCATAGGTAAACATTCTCAAACTTTGAGAGCATTCTATCAAGCAATCACTTGCAAAAAGATGCATATGGAATCTGAGTCTTATCACTCAGAAAATTCAGATTTGACGGGACAAGGACAGGCCTATGATCGAGGCTGGAAATTTGATTTTCTTGGTTCCTTACAGCTTACAGTGAATTCTGGAATTAATCATAATAAGTGTGAACTTTTATGCATGTACCCACTCATAATCAAGTTTGAAAATGCATGTGTAAGAACTGATTTTTCTCACTCAGAAATTTCTGAGTTGATAGGGAGATTCCAACCACTTATTGAGGTCACAAAACTCAGATTTTTGGGCAAAGTACAGCCCACATTGACAAGGGAAAGTGCACCCATCGGGTCTGAGTTCTATCACTCAGAAAAATCAGAATTGGGAGCACTATTACAGCCATTTCATAGGGGTGAAGGGTCTGATTTTGTAAACCATTTACAGCTGATACCAAATACCAAAAAGACCTATGTTTGAAGGTACAACTTACATAAAGAAAAGGTGAAGAATGAAGGAATAGCACAACACTCTCTCATCAGACACAATGAGTTCTTTTTGGGCCCACATTTGATTCCACATAGGTATGGGAGTATTGAGCAAGGGCAGCCAATGATGATACATGTGGCACACATGAAGAGAATCATTCCAAAGGGTTGGCAAGATGAGGAAAGTGGTTTCCAAAGTGTGTTCTCTAAAGAATTTTTTGTTGTTCTCTTGTTACAAGCTTGGATGAGTCTACCATGGCATGTAGGAGCTATCTAAAATTTTGTTGAAAGGTGTCCCCCGTAGTATGCACACAATAAATGAAGAGCAAATAAATCTCTTCATCCAGGGTAGCAAGGTGTCAATTCTTGGATATATTTATTTTTGCTACTATTGGCTACATGGTGCACTTCATAAGGGCATAGAAGAGAGGAGACTAATCATCTACAATTCGGTATTGAAAGAGTTGGTAGTATGGTTACATGGGAAGCCTTTGGAGGGCTGTTATGTCATGTTTTGCACTTGGGGGCAGCCCCCAAAACACAGGTACAACAGTATGAGGAATCCGTTTGGAGCTTCTTGTCCATTCTCCGATTTTCCACTATGAAACAAAATCCCATATAACCCAATTGTCAATATTAGAACAACCCGTGACTTTCAAGATAAATATCATAGCTATGATTTGTTTATAGCGTACTTATAACTCAAGACCCCTGTGTTTTCATGCACTTTATGATTTAACAATAGTTTTATGAAGATGGCAATCAACCAAGAAATATTCATATATGTTTCAGAAATTAAAAAATAAAGCCAGATAGGAGGTTCAAATGCAAGGATAAAACAACGTATGAATTCTAGTATTGGTGAGCTAAGTTTCCCGGATACGGGTATGGGTATTGGTGTTGGTATGGGTATACGTGACGCCAATTTTTGGGGGACCTTAGATACGAATCATGTTGGAATCACCCATACATAAATATAAAAAATATGAATAAAATAACCATAAAATCAATGCAATGAGCATATTCAGCATTAAAATAAAATAAAATAACATAGGTTTAGAGCTTAAAGGTTTAGAGGAGAAAGGGTTACCTTGGAGGAGGGGTAGAAATACGTTGGGTTAGTTTAGATTAAGTTTTTTCATTACTTCTTTTTTTTGTTTTTTAGTTTCAGCAAAGTATGCCTCGAGTTTGTCTGGAAACCAGCCAGAATCGTCAGGTCTTTTCCAAAAATGGCTTGGAAACACCGTTAGTGTTTCCAATGAATTTCCAGGAAGGACTCAGCAATTCTGAAGAACCCGGTATGTATCCAAGGGGAATCAGACCCAGGATGAGAGCCACAATCCAAGCAGTTTGGGTATGAAGGGTGGGTTCTAAAGAATCTCGTAATGTAGTTGATAAGGCATCATGCCATCCAAATTTGATGTCAAATATTTACTGTACTGATAAGAGACAGGAAATATCACAGACACAAAGAAACATGTGACATCAAGACAAGAACATATGCTGCATCTTATCCGTGCACAGATTTTTTTTTTTTTTTTTTTCCTTAGTATCAATATCAGTCTCCTTTTTTATTTGAAGTAGAAAATCATGAAAAAGCAACATAATTTTTGAGAGATTTTTTATGCCAATAATCATGCACATTAAATAAGATTTACAAGTAAAACACTGTAAAGGTGAGAGTGGTACTTGAAATCCTAGTCAATATTTTGTACAAAATATCTGAATAACCAGTCAATATTCCCGCACATATAATTAGAGATGTCCCATGGCCTGCACAAACAAAACCAAGGGAGGAAAAAAATCAGTCTGAAGATCTTCGGGGCACAAATATCACCAACCAACTCTCATGATCTACAACATCTCTAAAGCTCGCAGAGAAGCAAATGTAGAAGATAAGAACAGAGCATGCATATAAGCTTGTAACAAAGCTAATTTCTATGATCTGAATTTGCATTTTTAAATAAGACAGCATTTCAGAAAAGAAAATATGAAATTCTCCCTATATGAATATTAATGGCATTATGGCTCAGAGAACTAAGGGGGAAAAATAAAGAGCTTAAAGAAGTAGAAGAGGTGCTAAAATAACAAAACAAAAACAAAGAAGATGACTCTTATTTGGCTTTTCCTTCCCTTCTTGATTGTATATTCATATTCATAAAAAGCTTAGCTCTCAAAAGGATGCTCTATACAAGCAAGCATCAAATGATATTATATTAGTAAAATAAAAACGTTCTTGCCACTCAGGCAGCCTTTAAAGGTTCTACATTGACAGTCAGGAGACAAAATTGCAAAATCCAATACTAATGTGAGGAAATACAGCTGTCTTCTCTCTTTAGAAAGCTCATCAGCACATGGAAACAAATGGAGGAAGCATCAATCCAGAAATTTTCCCTAAACAAATATAAGACAAAAGCCTTCTATAAATGAATTTACAAGAGGCTGATAGAAACAGTAAAGGAGTACACTCGTCAGATGGAATCTCTCTGCCTCCCCGATGTCCTCCAGCCCCACATTGTGATGCAGTTGCCACCTTTTGGCCAGATCCCATGGAGAAAGCAGCCACTAGAGCAAAAGGCTAGGCACAAACAATTGTGTAACCCCTCAGCAGAACCTTCTGAACGCAAGAAATTTCCTCCACTAAAAAAATTCTAGATTCTTTTAAGCCTGTCTGTTATATTATAAATAGGAGGGAAGGCATCAGGGAAATGTCATAAGTGTAGAGGAGCATAGCTATCAGAAATATTTCCCAAAGTTACAACAGATCTCCATGTCGCCAGCACAAAGGTCTCGAAAAACAAAGACAATCAAACAGTTCAAATCCGACAGAAAGGGCAGAACCAAAACTGATATCTATAGTACGCGCAGGTAAAAGTACAAAGAAAAAGATTCCTCAAAAGGTAAGCTTGAATCGCTTTTTCAAATTTAATGAAACAGAAGTATTCTCAGCTGAAGGCAAAATTAATCGGGTGGGAGCATATATTTTGAAGATTCGAGTTGAACCGAAAACTCTTTTCTGATGCCTTTGTGAAGAAAGCTCAAAATCCAATGAAGGAAGCTACATATGATTATGAAGCAGAGTTTGCTGATAATACATTCAGCATTGGAATGCATATGCACTCAATCTCTCCCTTGGAATCCAAGTATATAATGATCACCAAGATGTCGACATGATGAAAATTGGCAGGTATAATGCTAACCATGGTTTACATACCTTTACTCGGTGACTACTTGCCCAGCCCCAAACAAATTTACTCAGGGAATACTCGGAAAATGCTCGCCAATACTCGGCAACACTCAGCAACTTAGAAAGGATACATTTTTCTGTTTTTACCGCATTTTTTGGAATTTTCTGTCTGCGTTTTTTACAAATCTGGATGTGTTTTTTACCTTTTCGGCCATGTACTGGGCTTGTGGAGACACAAACAAGTATTCCTCCAGTGCGATTTTATTAAAAAAAACAGACAAGTTTTTATGGGGAGTATTCACCCAGGAAAAATCTTGGTCAGTACTCTCCAAGTATGTATACCATGATGCTAACCTAAGTTACAATTGGGTTTATCCATATGACATTGTTATATCCCAGGAAATATATTTTTGGATTCCAAAAAGTAAAACTAATAAAGTGGTCTGGAGATAAAGATGAATTACACCTTCCTCTAGTGTTAGGATTATAAGAAAAAAATTGGTTAAAAAGAGACATCAGTGATTAGGTATTCATCATTGCTTAGGTATTTTTATCACTCCCAGCGGAAGGGATCAAGAAATTCCACAAGTAGAAGTCCATTTTTTAATCTTTTTTTAAAAGTTACATGATAGTTTCCCTGAAGATCTACCAAAAACATTATTGCCTCACAAAGATGTGATCATCTAGTTGAGCTAGAGCTTGGAACAGTCCCACTTATAATACACCTTAACAACTTAGCTATGCCAAAAATGAGGTGGCGCAAAAACAAGCACCTCAGCTGTTGAAAAAGGAGTTTATCTAGCCCTTCTAAGTTTCCCTTTTACGCACCTAGCTTGCTTGTGAAGATATAAAAAGGCACCATATGCATTTGTCTGGATTATAGAGTTCCCAATAAGGTGACTATGAAAGAAAAATATCCACTCCAACAAACTGATTAACTTATTGACAGTTTGGATGAGGCCACAATCTTTTTCAAAAGACTTATAAAGTGGCTATCACCTGCAATCACCAGTTTTGTTATAGCATGGTATGTACTATTTTGTGTTATCAATTATGTACTTGGCTTACTTGACAGGGATTATCTTTTGTTGGACACGAGTAAAAGAGTGAATAATTAGTATATGTGTTGCAACTAAGTCTTTGCATGAGCATTTTTTATTTTTGGTTTGTCAGAATAAGTCTTTGTGTCCAATACGAGAAGAGGTGATTGGTTCTTATCAAACCAACACTTTCTTGAGAGCCTTCTTGCATACGTTATGGCTGGGCACATGTTTGGGGAGCTCTCTTGTTTATTCTCCCAATCAACAAGGATGGGTTTCATTTCACATTAAGTATATAGTGAGAGAAAACCCTAAAAGACCTCTTTCAATCTTATTTTGTTAATGCAGTACATAGATCCGTAATTGTGTGAGTACTCACGTGTTTTCAATCAGATTTGAAGGTATCTCAGGTGAGACGGTGCTTCCATTTCTCTTCATATTTGTTTCTGCAATTCAATAATTTCTCCATTTGTCTTTTGTGAATAGGTTAGGAACACAACACTTAGTATATGCTATGTTATATGAATAAAGTGCCAGTTTTTTATTTTGATTTTTGTGTATTTGTTTTTTGTTTTGATTTTAAAACAGAACCACATTCATATTAGATATAAATCAAAATTACAAATTCTACTATGTCAGGTCTGAAAACTATTTGTCCAAGCCTGAGTAGTATGAAAGAAAGGACCAATAGAAGCACTCATTATAAAGAATCTGAATTTAAAATGTTCCCCATTCTTCCTAGATCTTGTTGGACTGCCATATAGGTGGTGATCCATAGCACAGAAGATTATGATTGTCCAGGGCCCAATTAGCCAGCCTATCAACCACTTTATTTCGTTCTAAGTGAATATGGCTAAAATGCACCACTTCAAACTGTTCCTGCAATCTTCTTATTTTCCAAACCTCTCTCGCTATCCACCAGTTTGGACTTCGACTTTCTTCTGAATTAGATAACAATCTAACAATCACTTTGGAATCCGATTCAATTTGAATGTTTTGCCAACCACTTTTCAAAGCCTCCTGCATGACTTTGTACACAACCTCGATCTCCTCTAGGTTATTAGTTGCGGTACCCAAATTTTAAGCAAAGAAAAACACCACCGACCCATCAAAGTTTCTACCAATTCCTTCCATAGCTGCAGGACCCGGATTACCCCTAGATGCTCCATTAGTATTTAATTTCCCATTCCCCAGTGAGGGAACAATCCATTGACCATCCTCTTAAGTGTCTTTTTTTGCCGAAGAGCCAACATAGTAGTCTCTGGGTTGCAAAGACAGTTGTTTACAAATATGCTCCCATTTTGGGATAAGAATAGGAGGTAAATAGATCTTATGTTTAATGCTTTCAGCAACATTGGTTTTGATTTTCTCCCAAACATAAGATATATCTCTATTAACCTATTGGAAAATTTTGCTATTTCTTTCTTTCCATGTATTCCAAAGGAGAAGGGAAATGCCCTTCTAGAGGACTGGAAGTAAATTTTGGCCTTTAAGAAGATGTCCTTGCCAATATTTAATTAGTTGTTCCAAAGACCCATTATTATTCCAATGCATGTTGAACAATATAGATAATTGCTGCCATAAGGGTATAACCCATGGGCATAAAAAGAATAGATGAGAGATAGTCTCATCCTCCTCCAAACATAAGACACATCTAAAAGGATTGTGAAACCCATGCTTCATAAGCCGATCACCCATTAAGACTCTTCTTTGTAAAAACAACCAAACAAAAAATCTAATCTTGGGCCACATAGCAGGCTGCCATATCTGTCTAAAGATGTCCTTAAGAGGATGAGGGGTGCCCTTAGTCAAATAAGCATATCTTGAAGAAACCGTATAAATACCACTAGCAAAATTCCCCCATCCTAACATGTCTGGCTTATCAGAAGTGGAGAGAGGACATTCCTTCAGGATAGTATTAAGCATACTTTGCTCCATCCACATGTGAATAGGCCATTCCAAAATCAGAATCCAACACTTACCACTTTCCAGAGGATGAGTAGCAAGTCTACCATAATGTGCAATCTTTATCCATCCTATATTATGCATATCCTCCATGAGTGGCTGAAGCTGAGAGAATTAGATAAGTGGGGGTTGTCCTTGCCTCCTGTTGGACCACATCGTCACTCCATTCCCTATAGGCACATCCACCACATGAAGAGCCTTAATGAATTGGGACATAAAAGAGGAACTTTAATCTAACTAACAATTCCCCCCTTGTTTCTCCTGAAGGTGAAGGATATTATTAAAATCTCCACCAAGAATAATCAGGGCCTCCAGAAAAGATCTAATCCTAGAATATATATTCTACCATTGTTGCCTCTTATCCTCAAGATCAATAAGGGCATAAACATTAATGAGTAAGAACTGTTGGGCATCCACCTTAGAATAAACATGCAAAATCATGGAACCTAAACATGCAAAATCATGGCACCTCTAATTGCATGGGAGTTCAACACTATGATTGTAATGTCCCTAAATGGGACAATTAGGCAAATTTCAGGTTTTCCAACAAACCCAACCTAATCCAAAACCCTTCAAGTATTTGAAAGTACAAATTCAGCCAATAACATACTTCAAAAAATGAAGCAATATTTAGCAATTTTCTCGACCAAACCCTTAGGCAATTAGGGCAAAAACCAGATTTGATACTTCTAACCTTTTAAAAATATGAATTGAGCTTTATATTGCAGCCACTAATTTTAGAAGTCAAAATATTCACTCAAAAGTCAAAACTCAGAATTTTGGAATTTATTATTGCAAAATTACAACAAAATTTCATAAATTTACAACTTCCAAACTTCCACAATACTTGGAATTTCCATGCAAATGATAGTTCGAAATGATCACAAAAATAGTAGCTATCACACAAAACTAGAATCAGAATTTTTCCATCACGGGAAGCCCAATAAAAGCTATCACGGAAATCCCAAAACTCTAGTTCATTGCTGAAATAATATAATAAATTCAGAGTATTATCTAGGGCACAAAATCAACCTAAATCATGTGCAAATCAACTCTCAAACCATTTGCCATGCTGTAATAAATTGCTAAAAATAACTCTAACGCTAGAAGAGGGTTCTGAAGACAATTTGCCCTCTTGAGAGGAGTCACCACCCTCCCAAAGCAAGTCGCCTCCCTTGGAATGGCCTCCAAAATTAACAAAACTCTTCAAACCAAGTTCACCCGCCTCTTTAACCTACAAATCATGAATTTCCAACTCTCTGAAAGGTTTGAAACAATCTTTGATGAAGATGGTGTCCAAAGACACCTTTGTAAATCCATTTGCATACAACTATGCAAAATTGAAGCACAACTACAGCCCTTGAGTAGAGTTGCCCTGAAAGTAGTTATGGAAGTTTTTGTCCCCAGACCCCTAACACACTTGAAGGTTTTTGTCTTTAAGATGTGGTGAACAAGCTTGGCATACTTGCACAATAATTTTAATATCCAAAATGCACAACCTTTTCAAATGAGCCTTCCATTTCTTTTTATATTCCTCTTCAAAATGTGGCACCCAAAATAGAGAGGAAGAGTTTACCTTTTCCTTTTTAAAAAAGATATATTACAAGCTTCCTTATAAAAGCACATTTAGGACTTAAGTGCCCATGACCCACATAAGGTCCCAACTTAAGTGAAAAATAAATTTTAAAAAAAACATTTTTTTGCATAACTCAACTGAAAATTAGAATACTTTAGTAATTTTCACCTTTTTGCTCTTTGAATAGCCCCCTCATGGTTCCCTCCTCTTTCTTTCCCTTAGTCTTGTGGGAACAAAACCAAGCTAAGGGTCTACAAGCAAGTTATGCTAAAAAGGGGGACATTACAATGATTACTTTCAGATCCCATAGCGAAGTAATGCCTCCTGAAGCCCCTTGTGAACTAATACACAGGTGTTGGGCCTTGGGCCAAATTCTTTCTACTAGCACAGACATAAGCTCTATTGAAGCTTTGGTCTCTTAAATAAATACCAACATAGGATGATTCTTTTGGATCATTCTTTTGATTTCCTATATTTTTGAAGGGCTGCCTTTCACCCCCCTTATATTCCAAGCTATCACTTTCATTGAGATTGTTGCTAGAAAACTTGGGACAAATCCCGAACTGTTCCTGCATTACTCAACTTTTGACCTTCATGCTGAAGGTTAATTTGATTCGATTTGTGACCAGCTTTAATGTTATTATCCATCTTTAGTTTTTTACTTTTTTCCTAAGCCAAGCCTAAAGGGGGAGTTGTTTGTTGTTGCATAGTGGAATTATCCATCCAAACTAGAGCTTTTTCCATCCCTTCTGTAATGACCCCTTCTCGAATCTGATCTCATAATGACCGTTGGCCTATTCTTGGAAATCCGTAGGCTATGCGGAAGGTGCAAATGAGGGTTTCCTATTTTTTAGGATGTCTTCGTTCGAAGTTTTGATGGCAAATTCTTTCTGGGTTTTTCGAGAGCTTCGAGGAGGTATGTTTGTTTCAGTTTTCTGAGCATTTCCAGGAATTTACTATTTTTAGTAAATTCTATTTTTGGCAGCTAGCAGGATTGTCACAAAGAGTTAACCTTCCCGTTTAAGTTGACTCATTCAGTTTTGGGCTTCAGAATTCGGTCTTGGTGGAATAAGTGAATTTCACTTAAAAAATAATAATAACGTTATATTTTAACGTTGACCTTGGCCTAGACCAAAACAACTTAATGTTGTTTTAAAAGAGGGACTTGAAGGGGGGGCGCCATCATGACATGGAAAGGGGCGCCACTTTTGAGGATAAGCTTCAAGGGAAAGCCAATTGAAACCTATAAAAGAAGGCATTGGGTTATCATTTCATCATCTTGGTTTTAATGCATTTTTATGCTGCAGCTTTGGCTCTGGAACTGCTTCGGGGAATGAAGGCCTCTTAGCAAGGGCATCTCTTCATGCTTGAAAGACAGCATCTAGTGGTGAATTAATCTTTGATATTTGTATTAGCTTAAGTAGTACTTTCAGTATTGCATTGTTAGTTCCTTTGATATTATTAGAATTTCAAGATATTGTATTCTGTATAAAACAGATCTAGGTTTTCAATCACAATTCAGAAAATACAAAAAAACAGGTTCTGGGTATCATCTTATTGTTTTGGGTAGGCCTAGGCGCCCCTTTGCTTAATTTTGTAGAATTTTTAGAATAAGCATTGAATTTCTAGAGGAAATCGCCCTTCTCCCACTAGGACGCCCCTTTGGGGTTTGGCATTGGTTTTTGTGTAACATTCTGGATGCAGATTTCACCAGTTTATTGATGCTAACTTGGGCGCCACATCCAGGAAGAGTCTTTGCAACAAAAATCAGGAAGATTGATTAAGTTTCGCATGAGTTATGAACATCTGAAGAAATTAATAGGTGGCTGGTTTTTCTTCCTTCTAAGAGCAAATTCTTCTTATTTTTGTAAACTGACAATAGTACTGGCAGCCCTTCTCTATTTGTTCAAAGCTGATTTCAAAAGTTCAATTTTCTTTAAAATATTGTAATAATTACAGCTCCACCTTATGGTAGCTACTTTCCCTATTGGGTTAGCAAGCACATTCTAGGTGTAGAGCATCCGCCCTATGGTAGCTACTTTCCCTTCTGGGTTAGCAAGCACATGCTGGGTGTGGAGTAGTTTCTTTTTCAGTATTTCCATTAAAGCATTGTTATTAAGCATACTCCGTCATATGGTAGCCCCTTATGGGTAGCACATACTTGGCGTAGAGTTCCTTTGTTAAGTAATTTACTCCGTCTTATGGTCGCCCCTATTTCCCCTTGGATTGGGTAGCACATACTGGACGTTGAGTTCCTTATTTGTAATTACTCCGTCTTATGGTCGCCCCTACTCCGCCTTGGACTGGGTAGCACATACTGGACGTTGAGTTCCATTTCTTGCATCCTAGTGGCGAAGCTATTTCAGTTTATTTGAGATTAACTTTTAATCTTGACGGAATTTGCTTGTGATGTTGTAATCCAAAATCTAAAAAAGTTGAAAAATTTAGTTCGGAATATTTCACCTTCCATTTCTCTTGGCTGCTGATTCTTATTCACAAATTGGTCTTGGTACTTATTTTTACGTTGATAGCTTTTAATAGTGGTACAGGCTGCACCCTAGCTTAGTGGTGCTTGAAATACAAGCTGATTTTAGTCTTCCACAATTGGCTGATTTGGAACTCCCTTCTACTTGTCCACTTGTGTCTCTAGAACTTGTGACTCCATAAGATCATCCAATTCTTTATTTGCCTGATCCTGTTGTAAACTTGCAAATCTATTACTGTTACTTCCTTCTGTGTGTTGGTCATTTTTCCTTGCAAATTTCTTCTTCTTTGGAATGATAAAATCATCCTGGGGCTTATCCTCCACATGCGGTTCTGGAACTTTTTACGGACAATCCCTGAAGAAATGACCATATTCATGACAAATACATCGAAAAGGAATGTTTTCATAGTCCAAACCTTGGTCCCATGTCTCCTCCACAACCAGAGATATCTTTGTTGGCAAGGGTCTGCTAAGATCCATTAAGACACAGATACAAGCATAAATCATTTGTTCCAGTTGTAAGGATGCATCAGTTGTCATCATAAATGTCCCAAGAGTGTTGCAGATTGCCATAAAAATGGTATGATTCCAGTATTCAGCCAAAAGTCCAAACAGACTCACCCATAGAGGAGCTACAAAAGGTGGTTCATCATCTGCTTTGAACATAGTGTCAGGGTTCATGAACAAGCCCACCCGTCCAAAAAAACATGGCCCTCCTTGAAAAATAAATTTTCAATCTATAACTGAGGCAAAGAAAATCAAGAAATATACATTGGATAAACAGAGACCGTCTACTCACCTTTAGTATTCCAAGCTTTTTTTGCCCACACTTTGAAGGTCGCCAACAAAGGACAAAAACCCAAAAACCAAACTATCAAACCTCAATTTTCCAGTTCAGTAATACTGCATTGCACGTCCAATTTTGGAAGTTTTAGCACTGGGGTACCAACAGTTGCTTTCATGCATCCATTCTCGTTCTTTATGGGATCTTGTTTGGGCATCCTCAAAGGTTGCTTTTGAATATTCCATCTTGACATTTGGATTTTCATAAACCCCCTGCCCCCTGACCCAAAGAGCTTCTTTGAAACTTGGTTTGACCGCATCCATTTTACCCATTGGTTCCTTGCCCCTAAAATTACCCTATCCAAAGGTAGTCATAATCAAAAAAAGAATAAACTGAAGAGCCCGCACGTTTGCCCAAGGGGGAAAATGTGGAAAGAAGTCAGTGTTGGATTGCCGCATGTCCCAATGCCCTCAAAAAAGACAAATGAGGGGTCATGACAAAGCAAAAGGGCCCGATCACCAACAAAAGAACCCAATAATCCTTCACGATAGTCGCGCGCGGATGAAAACAATAGAAAAAGACTCAGAAAAGGATGAAAAAGCATAAGCAATAGGCATTAGTCAAAATTCGTGAGCTCTCACCCTCCATCGACAGGTATCCAAATCGAAGATCCCTGTATCATGTATTTGTTACCTGGTTTGGTTGCAAATATTTGTTTGTTATACTACATTTTTGGCATCGGTGCCTACTGAGAGTTTGAGCCATAAGCCATTGGCATCAATCACCTTGAGACCAAGTCTAAAATGAACTTAGAGAAGAAAGAATCTTAAGGGTGATTTGAAGGTATTTGATGGGCGGAGAATTTGAAGCCCTATAAACACATCAAGAAAGAATATTTTTAGGTTATTTGGTTCCTTTGGAACATTATGGATAGAGTACACTTTGTAACAAAGCTCAAAGAACTCAAGTTACCCCCAACCATGTTAGCAAATATGAATGTTGAAACAATGAAAAGAAATGGAAGGTGTATAGTACACTTACACACTTGTGTGTTTGTCTTTTTATTACACACAAAAGATGCTATAGCCCTTTTGGAAGGTTGATAACTGAGCATTAGTTAATGGTTAACTAATAACTAATTAGTAACTCCAATACCCTTTCTTAATGAATAAACCTAGGACTACTCCAAGTTTGTCCCAAAATTTTACAAAGTGGGACTAAATAGTTTAGTCATTACATTTACAAACTGTTGTTTAGAGATCAACATGAAATCTACAGTCCTCTAATATTTTGTTGTTGTCCAATGAAGGAGCTTCATTGTAGACAAAAACTAAAAAGAATAGTGATCCAAATACCGGTCTAGTTTACTAGACATGCCTTGTTCATTTTCACTATGATCAATTATGCAGTTCGTGTATTTTAAAAACACTATGTAAGACCCTTCTTCAAGTTTGTTCATGTAAAGTAAACTACTCAATTAAGTTGCAGTGACAAAATTAGTGTTGGGATGGTCTAGCCATTCTTGTATTGATGATGTCAGTAGCTTGCAACTTATGAAACTAAGTGACAACGTTTAGTAACCATCAGTCAGCTTAAAGTGGAATTTTTGCGTCTGACCAAAAGATGGGTAGTCGAGCAGTTGCAAATGTTTCCTCTTGGCGACGGTTTGTTTGAAGCCTTTGAAGGGTTCCAAATTGGAAGGAGATATATACAACCTCTATGGATGGTAGAGGACATCATAAAACAAGGTGTTAAGTCTTGAAGCTAGATTCACATTGTAGTTTGCAAGTTTGGGTCCTTATTCATGTTGTCTCATTGTTTCCTAGCTATGAATGGTTGTTCCAGTTGTGTTAGATTATTGTGAAGTGTTTAAGCAATGCAAAGCAATCTTGTGTGCTAGCTTCAGAGAGTGTAGTAGTGAAAACTTTGTCCATAAAAACCATGTCTGGCAGTAACTTGTACAATTCATCAATTACGTAGTGGAAGGGAAGTACACCTACCTCACCCACTGGATTTTTTCCCATATCAAACTTCTCCAAGTTATATAGTGTATTCATTTTGTCTTTTGTCTATTCTTATGTTCAGTATGTTATACATTTTATATCCGGTAATTGCTTATCTATGTTGAACATTGAAAATAGTCTACAATAGTCATCTATCAATCATATGTTGACTTAAGAGTTGTGAATACTAAAACTGAATATTTATAGCATCTTGGTCTTGTACATTTGACAAATATCAATCACGGATCTGCCCTCCAGTTCTAAGCCTCCATGTTGTTGAAAGGCTCATATTCGCCATTTCATTATGCCTAAATGCTTCTCTTAGCCCGATCCACATCGTTTTGATGGCCCGAGTCTCTTGCACTACACAAAAAACCTAAAACCTAATAAACATCCTTCACTATCAATTTCAGATCCACACCTATTTTCTAGCCTTCAAGACACTACCGGCCACAAAAAGTCACTACCAGCGACGGGCCAGTTGACAAAAGACATCCAAATTTCAAATGTTTCAAAACCTATGAGTTGGCCTATTTATCTTATTGAATTCTACCAGGAAATATTTTCAAAAGGTGCAGTATAAATATAAATCTAAGCCTTCTCATTCATTATCTAACAAATACCAAGCAACCACCCACCAAGGCTCATTCAATCAATTGCACAACTTAGTTATTCTACCCTATTTGTCCCTATATCTTTATCAGTCACAAGAGTAGTCATACAAAAGGTCAAAAACATTCGAAGAGCAACCCCTAAGTGATATTTGTCAATTTACAAGCTAGAGCACTGCATGCATCTTCATATAGTATATTGCACCCTTGTGCACACACTACCACACGTAAGGAAAAACTACATGAGTCTTAGGCCCTCCTTGGAGTATTGGCTATTTAGACAATGTCATGAGTGGCATCCCCATGTACCAATCATGATGGGCATACCTTTGAACCCCAATGTCGTATAGAGATATAGGCCCCACTTAGTGACAGAGGGGTCATTGAGGTCAACTCGACACCATGAGACCACTAATTCATTCTTTGGCAAACTCATTTTAGGGGTGAAGAGCTAGGGTTTGATCAATTAGCAAAGAGCGACAACCTATATCCTAGATCTATATATCAGCAAAAAGGCGATAGAAACCCCAAAACAACAAAGTTGGTTGCATCAAGATCCAGTCACTATTTCATACTTGACCCGCATCACAGTCTGACACCAGTGTCGATGATAGCATCCAAATCTAGTGATAGTGTTTGAAGCTATAGAAATACAATTTCCAAAATCTGACGATTGATCCAAATCACTGATCTTGCATACTTTCCACCTATTTCAGTCTAGATTTGCTTGCGCACAGTAAACCCAACTAAGCATCATTTCTCTTTGGTATTGCAATCAATTGAACATCTTTTGAATTTGGTTCATTCTATATTTAGCATATCTCATTATTATAATTCAAAAAATTCATTTATTTGAGTTAGCAATTAATTGTCTTACTGTAGATTAATTTATCACTCTAGTACTTGAGCTATTTCTTTATTCTTAACCATATCCCCACATTTCAATTTAGGGTTAAACATTTGGGGAACCCAACCTCTGTGTTTGTAGTATCCCTTGCTAATTCTGATCTCAAACTGCTAATTAGAGGCTCAAGAAATATCGTCAAACACTTTGCATACAATGTCTGAACTTGTTGTTATGAATGTTTGATTGCTTGCTTCCTGAAATTTTTATGCTAATAATAGTGCTTTGAATGATACAATTTGATTAACAATGATAGCAAGAAAGATATGCAACAATCTACAATGTTTTCAAGGCACATAAGTGTTTAAATCTGGAAGAGACATTTAGTCAAACAATTCACATGCAACTTCAGATTTGCTTCAGACTAATCCTTCTTTAATTGAGCATACAATGGTGCAGATTACAAGCTTGATTGTATATGAAATCAAAACTATTTTGCAATACAATGAATCCCTATCCAAGCTCTAACGGCTGCCACTACTTCAAACTAATATTCAGACCTTATAATCATGCATACAAGTTGAAATGCTGATATGAACTTGATTGGAAGAGCTGGTAATTATCAGTAGACCCCACAAATGCTAGTTCTGATTTTTATTTGATTTTTGGATGTCTCCTTGAGTGAAATCGCCCTCCTTGAGTGAGGTCACCCCTGCCCTATGACTGAAACCTCAAGGATAAATTATTGCAGCCATATACCTCCTTCATTTGACCCCTGAAATGGTTGCTAGGACAGTAGGAATCAAATACATCAATACCCACAACCATGAAGTGTCTCAATGATGATGTAGCAACAAAATACCATTCCCATGGAGTCGCCCCTACTGTTGTATGACAGTCCTCAATAATACATAATTGCAGCCTTGAAACACCTCCAATTTGTTCCTAAAATGATCTCCAAGCAGCCATGAAGAGTTTGAGCCAATGCCCACAAAATTCGGATGCAAGGATGTGCCAATACGAACCAAAATTTGAGTATGAATATGCAAATTGAAACCCTCCAAAAGTTGAAAATAAGCTCTAATGAAAAATCTGTAAATCCTCCAATGTAGCACAAATTGGACCTTTGAATGAAGCTCACAATTAGGCAATAATCTCAACTGATAGCTTCACAACCTCAAAATTGCACAACCTATGAGAGTTTTCGTTCTCAAAAGCTCAATAATGGTAGAAACCCTAGTTGGTTCCTTCTCTAAGCAAAACACTTTGAAACACATCAATTCCTAGATGAATGAAGCTTGGTTTGATCTTATTTTATACTTTCTCCAAAAGGAGGCATATTCTTCTAGAAGCTTCAATAAAATAATATTATTTTATTTTAATGACTTTATAATATAATATTTTATTTAAGTCACTTTTATTAAATTAATTAAATATAAAGTCGCCTTATAATATTTATTTTTTTGACAACCTTACCAATAATTAATTTAATTATTACCTCCCTTATTTCTCAAATCCATTGAATCTAAAAAACCATCCACTGACTAGGTATCTGCGTCAAATGACCCCCTAACCATGTTCATTAGCCTACAAGGGTCAGGAAAAGGCTAAACCATCCAAAAGCAACATCAGGGTAAATGGGGACATTATAGTGTCTCCTTATACAAATCTTATCTTATCCTAGGGTATTCAGCCTGAGGTTTTTTCTTGTTGTTTCTTTTCAGATTTATTCCATTATTTGTATGCAACCTAGTCATAGCCCTAGATTAGGTGGTGTTTCTATTGAAACTTGAGCTTCCTCTTTTACCACCTAAGACGGCTCAAACCAATTAAGTATCAAATTCTATGCCTAATGAGAGTGCCAATTATGAAAATAAACAAAATGTTGAAGTTATCGTAGAAGATGATTATAATCATGAAAACAATGAATCTACTGCAAATAAAGAACATAAACAAATAGATCGAGAGCAAGTGCAAGCTATTGCTATGTTTTGATGAGATCTTCAAAACCATATTGGAAACTAAAAAACCAAAAGGAACAAATGACTTATCCCTCCCCTTGAGCACATCATTGATTCCTACATCTAGTGGGAGGAGCATGGATTATATTTTCAAACCATTGTTATTTGAGGACCAAAATCCTTTTTCTACATCTACTATGGGGCTAGTGAATGCTTCAGCTCAAATATCAATTTCCATGCCTATATCAACTCAAACCATGTTTACACCCCCTTTGGTGACTGCTCAAATATCTACTCTTAATCCCACTGGGTCTACAGTGAAAGCTCTTCTCCAAGTTATAAAAGCTTTGGAAGACAAGGTTACCAATATTGAACAAAATGCTTTAAAGTCTCCTCATGCTATTGATTCACAAGATATGTTAAATAGTCATCTTGCACCTGAAATATTTTTGCACCCTTTGCTAACTGGGTTTGTTGCACCCAAGTTCACATTTTGTGATAGCAAGGGTGACCCTGAACAATGTCTTCAATCTTTCTATTCGGTATGTCTTGATTATGCCTCCAATGATAAACTTTTGACCAAATTAATTCCAAGGAGCCTAAAGGACTATGCTCTACAATGGTTCTTTATTTTACCAATTCAATCAATGAAAATATTCAAAGCTCTAGCGGATCAATTTTTAGCACATTTTTTTATCAACATCATTGAAACGATATCATATGCTCAAATTACAAAGATCAAATAAGGAACCAATGAACCTATCAATGAATATGTTTTGAGATATAAAACAATATTGGCTAAAATGACATCCAATAATAGATAAAGAACTTCAAGACATCTTCAAACAAAGTTTGCTTGACCCATTACACGAATCCATTGTTTTCAAGAAGTTCAAAATTTTTTATGACTTATACCATATTATTCGAGATCGTGAAATGAAACTTATTTCATTGAACAAATTTAAGTATGCAACAAACACACTGAGCACATCTAATACCAAGTTTCATATCAAACCAAGTTATAAGGTGAAACCTATAGAACCTATAAAGAAAACAACCACAGCAATCTAATGTCACAGCAATCTAATCGGTCGATCTTATCCAATGCACCTAATAGACAACACAATTCCCTTAGTCTCCAGCTTCGTTACTTACCAAGCTTGTGGAGTGTTGTCTCATATCTCTCAACCTATACTCAAAGGAAATCATGTTAATGTGTATTGTGACTACCACCAAGGCCCTGGGCATTCTACGAACATATGTTATACCTTGAAGCATAAGATCCAAGATCTTATTGATGACCAAAATATTACCTTTGATGATCCTCCAAAGGATTCAAGTTCACATCCTGTTGATAACCAAAATCAGAAGATATTTAACAATCCTTTACAAGATCATTCTAAGAAAGACCCAAAAGTGCAAATGGCATACAATGCACATCCCCCTCCACATTATGGGTACCCATTAGATGCGATTATTGGCACTTATACACAGACAGTATCTCCTATGGTTCAAATACCTACTACATTTGATGACCATGAGATAGTGGATGATGACTCAAATCTTCACTCATTATTTATTCGAGCATACTTTGATCATCAGACTATACATAGTGTCATGATCGATAACGGTGCTAATAAGAACATATGTACCATGGCATTACTTACACATTCAGGATATACACATAATGATTTACACCCTTCGACCAAAATGGTCAGAGCATTTGATGGGACATCACAACACGTTATTGATGAAATTGATTTACCTTTACAGGTTGGTCCAACACATGTAGTTACCACCTTTTCAGTTATACTATACACAGAACTCTTTGATATGCTATTGGGATGACCTTGGATACATAAACTCCGCACAATACCTTCCACAATGCATGGATGTATTAAATACATCCATACCAATAGGGTAGTCACCATTCCCAGAATTCCATATTAACATCCACTTGAACAAGATAAGTTTCTTCTGAGATAGCTAATCATCAAACCTACTAAGGTTAATTCTTTATAAAAGGGTAAGCAACAGGGAATCCCCTTTCTTAGACGGCCCATAATTGAGAGGCCTTTGCCTCAGAAATATCACTGGATTCCATAGAATCGTCATATACTCCTATACAGGTTATTCATTTACATAGAGCAACTAAACATGTTCTAATTACTACTACTCTAAAGAAACCATAGAGCACTAAATGATGTATTCCACGAACCACTACTATTGTTTTTTCACGACCATAGAGTCTTATTATATATACATGGAGTACCACAGATTCTATAGATCCAAATATGACACTTATGCATGCTCCTTGGCAATACCATCAATTTGATGTAGCATATTCTGACTTTGAAGCTACCCATGAACATCCCTTGGATGGGATCATAGGCTAACCTTTTCTTTCAAAATATTCCAAAAATACAAAAAAATAAAATATTCAAAAACATTCAAAAAATACAAAAATATTTAGCATTCTCATGTTTTATTAGCTCCTTGGCATCTAGGTTGTTTGCTTTATGTTAGTAGATAGCATATCATTTTTTCTATATAAACATGTTTCATACATATTTTGAGTATGATACCATCATACCCAACCACGTGATATATGCACTTACAGATATTGGACCTCTCCTCTACCCATGTCATATAATACATTGCGGGCATCTGCTTCTTTGATCACAATTGATATAAGTTACATATCATTTATGATCATTTCTACATTATCATGTTTGAGCTTATATACTAACGCTTACACGCCTATATCCATACTCATATCTTTCACAATGTACTTGATATGCTATGTTACATAACGTTTTTTTCTAACACATATATATAGAGACTAGTATGATATGTTTATGTTGGTTGTTTATGTTTCATCTATTTTCACTTCCTTGAGTGCATTTCATTGCTTTTTATTGTCTTTCTTGTCGAACATTTGAATATGTTCCTTGTTTGTTGGCCCCTATGCCATTGTATGTTGATTGGACATTTAAATATGTCATTGTATGTTGATTGGACATTTGAATGTGTTATTCATTTCAATTGTATGGCTTTTGAACATGCCCGTTGTGTGAGGTCTCCTTGGACCATTCTTTTGCATTACATTGAGTGTTTTTGTGTGTGCTTGATTGTTTTCTGAGTTTTTACTGTTACTCTCTAAATGTTGCCATGATTCATATCATGCATCTTATAGGACTTGATGTGATCACATATTGCGAGCTTCATTAATATATCTAATTTGACATGTTATCCCTCTATGTTACATGATCCATACATAGATTATACAGTTATCTTACCCCTTTGTGTTAGGAATTAGTCTTAACATAGGTGCTTTAATGTGTTTAGATTAATACTCTACATAATTAATTATTAATTAGTGGAAATGTTTATTCAATAGTATGTAAGTGATTTGTTAAAACAAACCACGTAGTGATATTGTGAGGAGATATTCTAGGATTGTGTTAGTTGTTAGTTGTTAGAACAACTAACCTATTATTAAGTAGTGTTTTTATAAGGTCAAGCCCTATATATTTGTAATGTTCCTGATTACTTAATATGTTATTGAGATTGACAAAGAATCGTGCTTCTACACATTTGTGAGCCTTCGGCTCTCTTTGAATATGGAGTTATTTCAATATATGGTATCAAAGCAGGTTTTGTGTGGCCTCTCTAAGCATTACGACTCCTTCCATTCATTGTTTGTCTTCCCCACAACACAATGACCAAGCAATGCAAACCACTTGTTGATATCATTGGTTTGTTGTTCACTCTGCTTGGATATTGCCAATAGTCTAACAATGCAGACCATGTGTAAAACCCCTAGCTCCACCATTCACATGCATGCTTCTCTCCACTCCTTTCATAGTTTTGAACACTCCATTTTGTTCACTATAAGCATTCAGGAAAATCAAAAAAAAAAATTATATATATATATATATATTAGTTTTTGACTTTTGTTTACTCTATGTACATTGTTTTCCTAGAGATGTTAGTTCCATGTATCTGGAAAATCATATATATATATATATATGTTGCAGTGTTTGGGTTCTGAGTTATGCTTTGTGCTGTTGGAACAAGTGTCTTGATCAGCGCAGGTCTTTCAGTATTTGCATCAACATTTGGCCTTACACATCTTCATCGACTTAGATCGGCCTCCATGTCATCCTCTGCCCCTGCAGAGCCAATCCAACTTGGATCCTCCAACTTGCCGCAGACTTACCACAACATTTCATCTCCTATGGACTATGACTCCTATTCATCCTTTGGAAATCCACACCTCAGCACAATCTGATTTGAACTTTGTGGATCAAGATTCAACCTTGCTATCTCCAACTATTTCCTTCTCTCGGTGACAGACTGCACTCCACACGACAAGATCTCGACCAGTGATCCCACTCAACTTGCCTCCTCTGATGTCTTCCTCTAGCGTCAATCTGCTTGTAATGCATTATGCACGAACTCCACTACGACCTTGATTTATCCCTTGACCCTGTTGATTCAAACGACTGCAAATTTTAGCTCACCTCCTCTCTCGGCAGTGAAAGATATAGTTTTAATTTGTTTTAGGTTGGTTTGTTTGTTTTGTTAATTTTTTACCGGTCGTGTTTTTTTCTTGGCCCATAGTTTCCATTTTTTTAGGTGGTTGTACATTTTAGGACTAGGTATGATGAGGTTTTAGGTTCATTTAATTTTAGAATTTTTATTAAGGTTTCATTATTTAAATCTTGTTTTAAGAATATTATTTATTGATTTGTTTATGTTTTGGTATATCGTGGTATTTTGGTTTAAAATAGAAGTTTAGTTTTAGTTTTTGGTTTGTTTTTATTTTTTAAGTTTACAAGTCTTTAAGTTTATTTTTACTTTTAGTCTAGTTTATTATTTTTTAATGTTATTTAACTTTTAGTTCTTTTAATTTTTTATTAATATTGTTTTATTAAGTCATGTTTTTAAGTTTTTTTAAGTTTTAAGTCATTTTTTATTAGTTTTTTAGTTAGTATTGTTCTTAGTGTCTAATATTATTGAAGTCAAAAATCAGAAGAGTCAAAGTCTTAAGGTTAAGTGTTGTTTTTAGTCGTCTTTTAAAGTGTCATTTATATTCTTTGAGTCACAAGTTCTAAAATAAGCCTTGAAAGGCATTTTGTAATAAATCTCCTCTTCAATGTAAAAATTGTAACGGACGCATTTTCGGGTGATCCCAGTATCCTCATTTTGGGGGGCAATATAATCATGTACTTTCTCTCACCATTTTAGCACTAAGGTAGGGAATGTTAGGAATTAGTCCTAACATGGATGCTTTAGTGTGTTTAGGTTAATACTCCACATAATTAATTATTAATTAGTGGAAGGGTTTATTCAATAATATGTAAGTGATTTGTAAAAACAAATCACGTAGTGATATTGTGAGGAGATATTCTAGGATTGTGTTAGTTGTTACTTGTTACTTGTTAGAACAATTAACCTATTATAAGGTAGTGTTGTTATAAGGTCAAGTCCTATATATTTGTAATGTTCCTGATTACTAAATGTGTTACTGAGATTGACAAGGAATCGTGCATCTACACATTCGTGAGCCTTCGGCTCGCTCTAAGTATGGAGTTATTTCTATATTTGGAAGTAAGGTACAAAATTCTATTTCCCTCACCTCAAAAAGAGAAGCATATCAGTGGAGGCATGTCATCAAAGCATGACCTCTTCATTTTCACAATTTTTAGATTTCAGTCGGGGCATGCCACAAAGACATGACCTCCACACTTACACACTTTTTAAATATCTCTAGATTTTAGAGTGCATATGTCATAAAGACATTATCTCCACACTTGTGCAATCTCCAATTCAATTTCATGATTTAGATATACACTTGAGTCAGAATCCTATACATTGCATCGATTTTTCATAGATTTGAAACAAAGTTTTTCAAATTTATAACACAAACTCCAGCTAAGACATAAGAGAGGTGCATATGCAATGCTAGTACACCAAAAATTGCAAAAAATATTGTTTATACTATTGAATCAGACGAACCGATTACACCAGGATGTATTGTTATCGAGTCTTTTCTGCTACAGCAAATTGTTGATTTTATAGGTTGAAGTGACTAAATCATTCAACCTCACCATATTTATAGGTTGGAGTGATTATATCATTCAATCTCATCATATTTATAGAATGAGTTGATTAAATCACTCACCCTCACCATATTACATATTCACACTTGGCTTGTGCGATTAAGATTTAGTGATCTCAATGGCTGTGTCACAACTCATCCTTGGACCAGATTGGGAGGCATAATACCTTCCAATATCCATCTTCAATTCTCCAAGGTTCAAGTTTGAACCTCTTCCAACTCCAATGTTTCATCAGGTAGCATCTTTACCAAGTCAAAGCATCAAAAGGCAACATGGTTGCATCGACACATAGGTGTACTCCTTCCTTGCTCTCTTTCTTTTCAAGCATTTCAAATATTTCAAATTCTAGATTATATGCATTGATTTATACTGTACCATGTTCTTAGTTACTGGTCATACACCAGCAAAGCACTCAAAGTAGGCTCAAGCAAAGGCAAGTTGTGTTGTACACACCCAGATATGCATTTCTTTCCTTTAAACTAGTTATTTCATCTTTATGCATTAGTAGATTAAAGAGGGAGACAAATGTAGATATTAAAACTGAATATTTAGAGCATCTCAGCCTTGTACATTTCACAAATATCAATCAAGGCTCTACCCTTTAGTTTTAGACCTCCATGTTGCCAAACGACTCGCATTTGTAATCTCAATGTGCTTAAATGCTTATCTCTTAGCTCGATCCATATAATTTTGATGATCCAGGGTCCTACACTACACAAAATGCTTAAACCCTGATAAACATCCTTCGCTATCAGTTTCAGATTCATACCTATTTTCTAGCCGTTGACACTATTGCCATAGAGGGTCATTACCACCAAGGTAGTGTTCAAATTCTTATCTAGTGTTGAGTTGCCAAAAGCTATCCAAGTTGCAAATGTTTTGAAACTTATGAGTTGACCTATTTGTCTTATTAAACCCTACCATGAGATATTTTCAAAATGTGTAGTATAAATATACGTATGTATTTTCATTCATCATCTAGCAAATACCAAACAAGCACCTACCAGAGCCCTTTCAATCAATTGCACAACTGAGTTATTTTGCCCAAACATCCCTATTTTTTAATCAACGATAGTAGCAATCATACAAAAAGTCGAAGCATTCAAAGAGCAGCCCATGAGCAATATTTGTCAAATTACAAGCTAAATCATTGTATGCATATTCATATAGTATATTGCACCTTTGTGCACACACCCCACACATAGGAGAGAACTAAATAAGTTTGAGGCCCTCCTTGGAGTATTGGTTATGTAAGCAACACTCAGTGACAGAGGGGTCACTGAAGTCGGCTCAACACCGTGAGCCCACTAACCTATTTTTTGGCAAACTCATTCTAAGGGTGAAGAGCTAGGATTCGATCAATTAGCAAAGAGCGACATGCATCTTAAATATGAATATATCAATAGAAAGTTGACAGAAAACCTAGAAAAACGAAGTTGGATGCATTGAGGTCCAGACATTATTCTGTACTAGACACCTGCATCACAATGAGACACTAGCATCGACGATAGTGTCCATATCCAATGGTAGTGTTCGCGGCTATAGAAGTACAATTTCAAGAATTTGACACTTGATCCAGATATTGATTGTACATACTTTCCACCTATTTCAATCCAAATCTGCTTGCACACAGTAAACCCAGCTAAGTATCATTTCTCTTTGGTATTGCAATCAATTGAACATCTTCCGAATTTGATACTATCTATATTTAGCATATCTCAGTATTATAATTCAGAATATTCATTTATTTGAGTTTATAAGTGATTGGTCTGTTGTAGATTAACTTATCAACCTAGTTCTTGAGCTGTTTCTATATTATTAACCGTATCCCCACATTTCAATTTAGGGTCAAACAAGAGTATAGGATTCATGTTCATGAAGCTGAGTGTGTAATATCCACCTCGTTTATAGATCAAATTGGTATCAGAGATTGTTTAATATCAATTTTAGTCCCTTTTGAGTGGTTTTGTTTGTTTGTGGCCACCTTGCAGTATTCACTAGAGCAAGCAGTGCTAGTGTTCAAGTTATCTTAGTTCCCTTTAAAAAAGACATTTCCACGAGGAAGTGAATGCAAGAGACCATAAGTACAATTTGTTCTAATGAAGAGGAAGCTCGTACAACAGAAGAGCGATTTCACAAGTTTCAAGAAGTGGCTAGCATCTCTCTTTCTATGAATAAGCTTGATCAGTTGGAGTCCATCATGGGGATACTCATGGAGAAGCTTGGTGTTTCTATGGAGACATTGCAAGAAACTAAGGAGAATACTCTAAACATTGAAAAGATGGAAGAACAACACTGTGCCAACCAAACTCCACCTCCCTTCAAGGCTAGGGCGAAGATAAAGATTCAGCCATATGATGATGTGAATGCCGAGAGATTGGACCATTGGCTAGCCCAACTAGAGATATATTTCAATTTGTATCAGATTAACAAGAGCCAACAAATTTTTTTTGCAAAGTTAAAACTAACCAATCATTCTTTAACTTGGTTTGAAAGTTATGTTCATACCTTGGTAGTTAAGAAAATTCCTCCTATTACTAAGTGCAATGATTTTAACATGTCAATCGTGTAGTTTTATTCTATTCATTATGAGGAAGAGAGGTCCATCTATTGGCAATATCTTAGGCAAAAGCAAAGCCAAAGCATGCAGGAGTACACAAATGAGTCTTGTAAGAAGGTTGTCCAAACGAGCAAAGATATAGCAGACTGTGACATCTTGATGATGTTGGTGGACTCCATAGACATTTGAGGAGACGTGTCCTCTTGACCAAGCCTAAGGATGTAGATGAGGCTTGCTCTCAAGCTCACTACTTAGAAATGGACAAGAAGAGGAAGGCTCCATCTATCTCTCAAAGCACTCCAAAGCAACAAGGTGGTTCTAAGCATAAAGGTAAGCATAATGCTACTTCTATTTCTAAGTAGGACACTAAAAAACATTGTGGGCATTGTGATGTTAATATTCATTACAAGGAAAATTGTTAGAACTTACATTTGGAATTGCATCCATTCAAGAACGAGAAGAAAGGTGAAGACATTGGTTGTAGCTCCCATGTGGATGAGACTTGGTGTTGTACCTCCGTCGATAGAAAGGTATGTTTGGATAGTAGTAGTACTCAAGAGAGTGAACATTGTAAGCTTTTCCATATTAAAATTCAGATGAAGAAAACAAAAGTGGATGCTCTTTTTGATACTTGTTCACAAGTAAACTCAATAAGCAAGGAGTTAGTAGACAAATCGAGGGTAGAGGCTTATAACCATCCAAGCATATATGCTTTGGGTTGGGTGAAGAAAAGTGTAGATGTCGAGGTGACCAACCAATGTAAAATTAAGTTTGATATTAATGCAAATTTCATTGATGAAGTTATAGTGGATGTTGTGCCTCTTGATGTGTGTGTTGTAGTATTTGGCAGCCCTTATTTGTATATTTGGGATGCTATCTTCGTAAGAAGAGCCAATCAATACCGTTTGTTAAATGATGGCAAGAGCTACATCATTTCAGCCTACAAAGGTGATTCTAAAATCTCTTTGGTAGGTGTCTCAAGCTAAAAGACTTATTAATGCAAGTGGGAAGTTTTCTTTACTTATTTTGAGAGATTCAAAATAAAGAAGTGGCTGCACATAAAGCTTCTTGTAGTATGTTTACTAACTAAAAACAGATGCGTATGGGAGAGTTGGTGCAGCAATCAAGAAGTCTTTCATGAGCCCACAAGTTTGCCACCAATGTGGCATATTGAGCATGAAATACAATTTCTACTAGTGAGACCAATTCCAAATCTTGGGTTGTATAGACAGTCCTTGAAAGATGTCAATAAAGCAAAATAACAGTTACAAACTTTAATTAATCAAGGTGTAATCCATTTTAGTACTTCTGCATGTGGTTCTATTGTTTTAGTACCTAAGAATGATGGTTCATGGAGAACGTGTAAGCAAATATAATTGTTGAAAGAATGAAGAGAAACCGGAAGGCACACAACACACACACATGTGTGTCTATTTATTAAGCAAAAGTAGTTAGATTCAGTTGGGAAGCTTTGATAACCACCCATTAGTTAAACATTAACTAATAGCTAATTAATAACTTTAACACCCTCCCTTAATGACTATACCAAAGGCTACTCCAAGTTTGTCGAGAAATTTTACGAACACAATGGGACTAAAGAGTTCAGTCATTACATTTATAGACTATTTTAAAATATCAACATGAATCTACAGTCCTCTAACATTTTTTTGTTGTCCAATGTAAGAGCTTCACTGTAGACAAAAACTGAAAATGATAGTCAACATCAAAACAAAGATTCGGCCATGTGGACATAATATGTATCAAATTGTCCACCAATTTGTTCTAGGGTGATTCATTGATCGATGATGAATCACCATTCGCTGATAATTTACCCTGACCTCCATAGTTTTGAATCCTAAATCCTAAAGATGTTCAAATAAGGTACATCAAGGCATGGAGCCTGAAACAAACTATACCAAGCTCGTGGATCCTACTTAAGTCCATACAAGAATTTAACCATCCTGCAAACCAAATGATCATGACTAGGTACCCAAAAACCTTCAGGCAACACCATGTAAACCTCCTTGTCCAATTTTTCGCTCCATAAATCAAATTGAGCTTCTGTAGAGAGAAGCAACTGAAATGTGATCATCTTCGTAGTAGGAGTAAAAACCAACTCTTTAGTAACAGTAGGAGTAAAAACCAACTCTGCAATAGCAGCGAAATTAAAAACCAGCTCTGTAGTAGGAGAAGAAACCATTTCCTTATATATTCCCTCATAATGTGAAAAGCCTTTTGCAACAAGATGAGCCTTGTACTTGTCCAAAGTACAAATGTTTCCACCCATTTACAACCGATGGGTTGCTTAATCGATTTTTCAAGGACCATACAAAGGTTTGAAGTGAGAACAAAATGATCATGCTTTGACGAAGTAACAAACTTGTTCCTAGTCCTTTGAGCCAATCCCTGTGACTAAGGCATATCATCCTCCTACACAACTACCTATGCATGTGATTGAGACTGAGGAATTGCACCCTCCTGCACATCCTTCACAGTGGATATTGAAATGTCCCTTTTAGGGAATATTTTTGGATCAAAGGGTTTACCAACCCCACTCAAAATAAGCCAAAAATTTAAATATGAAACCCTAGCGAATCAATCACGAAATTCTGATTTATCTTTGCAACCCTGATTAGCAAGCTTTCAACAATTTATAATTAAATTATTCAAACCCTAGTTGCTGCAAATAATTTCAGCACTCTATAAATGCCCCAAATTGGCATAATAATAAATAATCAAAGCTTCACAAAATTATAGAAAAATATCCAGAATTACAACCACTGATAATCAATCAAAACCTGATTTTTCAAATGTTTTTAGGCTTGAAAATATTACAAAAAAATACCATAAATAAGTGTGGTTGGCCCACACTCCTGCAAAATCCCAAAAAGCCCTCAAAAGCCCATCGCCCAGCCTAGAAAAGGGGGTTGTTGCACCTGCAAGTAGTTTGCTGCCCTTATGGAGGTATGTTGCTCTAAAAACAGCTCACAAACAATCACCAAGCCTCCAAACCCTAGTCCCTCAACCCGTAGATGAAAATATGGTGTTGAAGACACAATTTTTATGCCACTGATGCTCAATACAACCTCTTTGTGAAGTTTCCCTAAGTCTGAAATCAAGGGTTTCCATCCTTGTTCGAAACAACCTTGACGGGGTTTCATTCTCAAGGCAAAGTCCAATTTTTCATGCTTAAGACTTGAGAAAATCAATTATCAAAAACAGCATGATCCTCTCCACAAGATCCCCCCTTTACCTTGATAGCCTTTTCCCAAAGGAGTGCGTCCAAAAGGGAGGGAAAACAATTCAAATATTAAAGTTTCATATAAGCTTTTACTTAATCACTAAGCTTCCACTTAATCACTCGAGTGCCCATGACCCTCAAATATCCCCTCTTAAGTAAAAATTAGAATTATAAGGTACCTTTTTCAAAATATAAAAAGAGCACTCCTTAATCTACTTAAGTGGTTTGGGCACCCATGACCCTTGAAAGACGACAACTTAAGTAAAAATTAGAAAAATAAAGTACTTTTACAATTACTCTTAGAAAACCCGACTGTTTCTCTTTTTCCTTCTTCTTGCCTTAGCCCTTCGGAAACAAAACAAGGCCAAGGATCTTTATTTGCTCGATGATCAAAACGGGGACATGACAATCCTCCCCACCCAAAATTGCTTGTCCTTGAGCAATAAAAACATCCATGGAGCTGTCCCAACAAGTTGCTTCATGCAAAGTCCACCTATAGTTGTTTCCCATGAAAGAGAAACCTCATGTTGCACCCTTTTGCTGTTGTCCTTGTCAAATGATAACTGCCCATATGTGTCAGAAACAAAATTACCACATAGTGTAGTCCTTCTCCAAATGAAAAGTTGTCACGGCTGTACCTTCCATTGCTACGCATGGACCAGCTGTTAGTACTCTCTGAAATAGCCACCAAGCTCAATTTTTTTTCAAACAAGTAGCTGCCCCTGCTGTAGCTTTCATTATGGAACACATAGTGTGTTAGTCCCCTCAAAACCGCTTTCCAAGCTCACAACTCCATACATCCCATGGGCGGAAAGCTTCCTCAACCTAGCAGCAACCCTTTCCTTTACCCTCATACTCATGTGTTCTCGTATTTTGAAGAAGAATACTCCAAAATTAATTATGTATTTGATGTTTATAGGACCATAATTAAATATTACAGCCTTGTATTTGCCAAGAAACTTGGAGTTACTCGCTCCCAACTCATCCCTTGGGAGTTCCCTCATGCATCTCACCCTCAAAGAATATTTTATGATCCACAACTCTCCTTAGAGAGGATGGAACTGTCATGAACAGCATCACTAGAGGTTATCTTATGGCTACCTATCATGATCATTTTGCCTTGCATGTGCATCTTGGAGTGAGTGCTTCCTTGGCAAGCATCCCAATGCTCCTTAGGGCTTTTAGTTTGCCTTAAAACTTCTTCCTTATGCCAATAGTGTTGCTCAACAATTTGCATGAAACCAATAACTTTGAACGATCTTGAAGACATACCTTGTGTGTGCATACCATGAAGAAGTGAACAACCTTGCCATAGTGCCCCACGAGTGTCTCTTGCCTCTCCTTTTGCACCTTTTAACAAAAAAGGTTTCCACCTTCCATAAGAGTGCATAGAGATTGAGGGTGTTCTTCCCTCAACGAGCTGCTCCTTCTTTGTCTTCCACCCCCTATGAGTTGGAGACCTTGAGCAATCCTCCTATTATTCATCAATTTGCATTTTTGGAGCTGCCCCCTTCTTGCAAGCTCACCCCAATTCAATTGAATGTCCAATTGGCTACCTTGCTGCTCAAACACATAGTCAACATCTTTGAAACACATATTAGGCCTGAAAAGTGTTGAAATTTCATACCTTGGGAGAGTTGTTCATTCCTTGCACATACCAACTTTTTTTCACAAGAAAAGGACCCAAACTCCTTTGCATTTACAGAATTTATAAGGGGCTGTAACATGCCAAAATTTCCGGAATTTCTTGTGCATAAGAAATCTGAGTTTGCCTATTTGTCCCTTAATTGTCTCCCACACCTATTGTCCTATCACTTTCAAACTTCATGGTATATGTGCCCAATTGAGTTGGCACACTTTTCAACAGTTTTCTGTGCATACAACCAGCTGAGTTGGCATGAAAAACTCAGAATTTTCTAAGTGTTTGTAACATCCCCTATGGATATTTGCCCCAATTTTTCCAAATGTTCCACAGAAAATTTAAACAAACCGTTTACATGAACTAATTTCTATTCATCCAATAACTTCCAAGCAAATTTCAATGTAAAACATATTGTAACAGTTTTAAAACAAGGCTTTGAAATTACATAGGAATATTGCTTTCAAATCTTCAGTAGAATAACAGCAGAAATATTCAATCGTAGCAACAGAACTTACAGTCGAATTGGATAACCAGAAGTATGAATTTGAAGCACAAAGTGAGACACCGGAATAATATCTCCAACAGACAATAGGTTTCCGTCCACTGCCTCCAAGCTTGAGGGTTTCCGTCCTCAAACCTACTGAAAGCCAAAGCTTCCCAAAATTCTCTAAGAGAAAATAATAACCAAGCATAGCTGAAAGTGAGCCCTTGCAACACTTTTATAAACTTCTCATAAGAGCTCACTCACACTTTTAACCAATGTGGGATAAAACATAACTTCCCTTTTGCCTTTTTTGATGTCTCATGTATTTTAAAACAAGGGGCCCCTTTTACTATTCATTTCCCACTTAACTTGACTCACATTAATAAAGTTAAATAATTGAATTTAACTTTATAATTTAAACTTTATTAATGCGAATGAATTAAACCAATGGAGCTGAAATCATCTGACGATAATAACCAATTTTCCATTGAAAAGGCACTGACACTGGAGATCACGGCCCACCAGATGAATTACTATTAATAGCATTAATGACTTACTAAAAATAGTAAGTATACCAAACTGCCTCCAAATGCCCCAGATTGACCTGCAACAAAAATTACCGAGGCCAAAAATCCTCAAGATTCCATAAAAGCCCTGATTAGCCTACAGAACCAAGGAGAAATAAGCTAACGACAACACCATACAATGTGAGCTAGAAAAGGGAACATTACAGTGTTTTATGGGCCTATTCCTCTTGAAAAATTCAGACTTCCACATGTTATTCGCCAATTGCGTTTTTGCCCATTCAAGGAGTGGTCTTAATTCATCATCTTTAGAATTTGTCTTGCTTTTTAAGCATGGGATTGGACGATTTTTCCAATGCCTTGGTGGCTGCCCATTCTCAGAATTTGTCATTCTTTCAACCTCTTCTATGTACACCACTTTCCAACCTTAAACCCCTTTACTGACCCAAGAGTATGACATAGCTCTCCAAGTAAGGTGGTTGTCCCAACTCAAAAAAAGTAAAACAAAAAGCACTTACCAAGTTTGTAATAGGCTAAGACTTCATGTGGTGCAAACGCTATTTCATTTTTGAAGTTTCAAACTTGATGGTATACGTGAAGCGTTGAGTTTCCCCACTATTTCCAGAAGTTACCAAGCATGCATAATTCTGAAGTTTTAAAACAAACTTAGAATTTTTTAAGCACACCCTAGGTCTCTTCCCCATGCAAATTTCAAACCTACTTCCCTTGCTTAAAAGCTGAAAATTATTCCCTTCATAAACTTGTTTGGCATCTTCATTTTCAAAATTCATTAAGCTCATGAAACAAGGAATTAATTGATTCTTTACATACCCTAATGACTGTCCTTTAGCCATTTTGTTGACCTCTTTCAATGAACAACAATTTCCAAAATTTAATTTACTTACCACACATGAAGTAGGGAGAATCCCTCTTGCTGGTGGTGGCTGCACAAACTCAGAAATTGCAACCTTTTTCCATGGTCTGAAAGTTTCACCTAGATCCCACATAAAATCTTCACTTTAATCTATCTCAATATCCATCTCGAAAAGTGGGCTGCCAAAATATTGGAAGTCATTTCTATCCCTTAGTTCAAACTCTACATTTGCAACTTCTGATTTCTCTGAAAAACATCACAAATCAAAGTCTTTTTGAAGTCGAACAAGCTCATCAATCACTTGCTTGATTTCTCTTGCCCTTGCTTCATTCTCTTGCTCCCTAAACCTCCTTTCAACATCAATCTGATTTTCTGCATTCCGAAGGGCTCTTTGACTATTTTCTAACGAGTCATTCGTTGATTCGAGCTCAAGGGTGAGCTCATCAACTTTAAGTTTCATTGACCTATTTGCATCTAAGGCCTCATCTGCAAATTTGATGGCCACATCCTTCTCTTTAATCCCATGAAGAAATTTTGATTTTGTTGCTTCCATTGTATCCTTGACTGTATGTAAATCCACAATAGTGACAATTTCC